>OY804607.1:19374180-19483509 GCA_963680895.1 Fragum sueziense | reverse complement strand
TTTTACCCCCCCCCCCCCCCCCCCCCCCCCTTTTAATGCCCTTGGTAGAAAAGGCAAGGAAACATTGAAGCATAGATTTTGTTATTTCCAGCAGCTTACAAATTGGAACAGTCCAGATTCTGACCGTTCTATTGGCAATTAGGTTATCAGATCCCCACTTTTATTAATTATAGCCCCTAGGTAACCAATATAATAGCCAATCAACAAAGATAATAATTCCAGTTATATTGATAATTATGTCCTAATTATCTACATCATGGGTCTCACATTATTATTTATGTATCATAACATTTTGTACAGCATTGTTCTGACCCTTTCCTACACATTGAATCTATGATTAAAATATTACTCAAAAGTCTTGCACAAAAGCCAAAGTGTTCCGAAAGTTCAGTTGGTTAATAAGGTAGATAGCAATAAAGGAAAAGGAGAAATTCCTGTTTGGTAATTGATTAACAAAACCATAGTATGCATGTGCTGTGCGGGTACCCAAAGTTACTGGTAATAGACTTTTTCAGGAACAAAAACTCGTTTTGATGTGCCTGCAAGAAAAGGTTTTGAAAAACGTTTGTCCAATTTTTCTCTGAATAATTTCACAAAAACAAAGAGACAGTATGTTCATAACCAAATATGGTATTGGAAAAGGATAAAGGGTACAAAAACCCAAACACCAAATAAAGTTATTTGTTGACAAATAAGATTGACAAAGTTTGACAAACAGATTGACATAAAGACAGGTACAAAAGGGACAGATAGACATGTACATAAAACCCTTTATACATGGGTAATAGAATATAGAATGGGGATTTTATTGCTTAACCCTTTCCTAGATGACAAAAATTGATTATTTCACCAGTAGAAATAGTTTGGAAAATATTGAGGGAAAAGAAGAAATTGCTGATAATCAGCAATTTCTTCTTTTCCCTCAATATTTTCTATGCAATAATATACACACTTTCTTGTTTCGATATCAATTAAATTGTCGTCTGCAACAGCTCTCAAACTGGACCCCACAATTCCTCCAAAACTTCAACACCCTCCCCTGAAATTTTGTCAATAAATTTCGTGAAATAGTAAAGAGATTCATTGTGGTGAAGGGTTACCTAGTTAAAATCTGGGTCAGATTTAGTGGAATACAATGAATACCTGTGTGAAAGTGTCAAAAGGCACAATTAAGTCATTGTTAAAGGACGGGAAGTAGGTATACATATTAGGCTAAAAACCTGAAGAGGATAGGGTCCTTGTCCTCTAAGACTGGTCTTGAAATTGTAGATTTTCAAACTACTGTCTAAATACCTTTTTAAAAGCCATTCAAAATCTTATGAATGTAAATTATTTACCTGTGTGAAAGTGTCAAAAGGCATAATTAAGTCATTGTTAAAGGGCGGGAAATAGGTATACATATAAGGCTAAAATCCTGAAGAGGATAGCCCTGCTTTTCTGCAAAAACCTCGTATCTGCAGCTTAAAACAAGCTGCAGATACGAGGTTTTCGTAGAAAAGTGACGATAGGGTCCTTGTCCTCTAAGACTCAGGTCTTGAAATTGTACAGAGTGTCCCAAAAAAAACGGAACCCTAATTCAAAGTCAAATATTTTAAAGCGTAAGCAAAGAATCTAATTTTTGAATTTGCAGTACTGAAGATACATTATTTTTGCATTTGTGTTTCAAATTTCAATTAAAAATATGCATCGGTTCAAAAGTTATAAGCAAATTAATAATGACAATAAAATACCAATCTGACACGATATTTATTTTGGCGTCTTGTTTGTTCGTGAAAGCGCACTCACAGTCAGCTGTTGAATTCTGTACCGCTGTACATGTATGTACCGATTTTCTCAAAATTCAATATGTACACGTGCTGTACGTTCAAATTGAGTCTATAGGGTGTATGTTTGAATTAATTTCAAATTATTATGTGATTCATTTCACATGGCACAGTTTTAACTTTTATTTTCATAAATTACAAGCTTGGTATGTTTCCTAAAATTAGTCCAGTCTTAA
Organism: Fragum sueziense; assembly: GCA_963680895.1. NCBI lineage: Eukaryota > Metazoa > Mollusca > Bivalvia > Cardiida > Cardiidae > Fragum > Fragum sueziense. The sequence goes on along the minus strand of OY804607.1, from coordinate 19,481,510 downwards.
TTCTTGCATAGTATACATTTCTGTGGACTATGATTTAGTTTTTTGTTGAATTTCGTGTTATTTGTCATATATGAACATGTTTTGCATCAAGGTCAGTGTCAGGTCAAATGAAACCCGTAATACTTTTCAATGGAACGGTGACCGGCATGTTGGTCAGATATTAAATAAGTGCCTATGATTATTTATGAGTCTGTGATGCACTTCGATATTTTGTTTGTATTCATTTAAGTTACATCGCAGCTCTTCTTTAACAGTTTATTTATTAGCAAAAAAGGTGAAATGAAAATACACAATTATGAATACAATGTTTCAAAATCACTTTTGTATTGTATTGGAATATAATAACCGTCAAATTGTTAAATGATTGTAGGCGCGCGCTGCAAAATGAAAAGATCGATATCGTGTTAAAATGATTTTCCGGGTATATTCATTTGAATGCCAATATTTTCAAAACTAATTGTTATTTTTCAACCAAATTTTAACTGTTAATAGAAAACTGCCATTGTTATTGCATGTGTAAATTTGGTGGAGAAATATTACACGACACATGAGAAATGTACTTTCAAAAATGGGTTCCGTTTTTTTGGGGACACTCTGTAGATTTTCAACCCTCTGTCTAAATACATTTTAAAAGTCATTAAAAATCTTATCAATGTATTTACCTGTGTGAAAGTGTCAAAAGGGACAATTAAGTCATTGTTAACGGGCGGGAAGTAGGTATACATATTAGGCTAATAACCTAAAGATGATCTAGGATATAATGTCAGGCTTTAGCCTCTCAGACTGACAGATCTACAGAATGATAAGAGTCGGTGATGACTTTTCAAAATGAAATATTTCACTAAGTTTTCATCTAAACCTTTGTTGTTGGTACTTATTGGAATCATCTCACCGAGACGATTCAAATGAGTACCCGCAACATGCGGTTATTTATGATGTCTTTACCCCTTATTATAATGTTGCTCTGGACTGATCTTGCATCTATAGATTTTCAAACTACTGTCTGAATACCAATGTCATTCAAAATCTTTTTAATGCTAATGATTTACCTGAAAGCAAATTACTTCGGTGAGGATTTAAAGTAATGTAGATTCTTTAAGGAAAGAATAATGTAGGAAAGGGAGGAAAATATTGGTTGCTGGATTGATTATCAGGGATTCTCGAAACCAGGGTTTATCAAGGGGAAGGGTATTCTATAAAGGATTGAAATCAAGGGGACACCTTTTCCAGTGGCAGGGGTGAAAATACGAAAATCTTCTTACCTCGGCACCCTAGGATCATAGAAATAAGGCTCTTTTTTAGCAGTAAATCCTTGCTTATATCCATACATTTTCATGTAAAAAAGGCCCTTTTCACACAATGTTTAAATCCATCGTAATAACAAAATGAAGGCCACTTATAGAAATATCACAGATTCCAGCTTTAAAATCATTAAAATATATCACAGAATTTTTTAATGTATTATGATTAATAATTAATAATGCACTACATTTTGATCCGGGTTTTTATGTCTTGCTCTGCAACTGCATAACTGCTTGAAGATCTAAATCGTCATTGAATTACCAATCAATAATTGATCCATTAAATCCTGTTTAATCCTGTATTTTAATGTCAAGGTTTTAAATGCCATCAAGCTAGGAACGAAAACTCATCATTTAGCAACACAATTCTGAGAAATCAACTGCATGTACAGAAATTAACCTTTTCCCTGACAAGACCTGATTTTGACTCCTAGAACATATAAAAGGCTTGGGAAAACATTGAGGTAAAAGAAGTAAATCGTCGGTGTAAATGCAAAACCTCGTATGTCGATTCTTGCGATTTTCAAAGTACAAACTTGTATGCACAGTTACAAACAAATCTTGCAGGTTTTAAGATATTTTACTGATCAGTATTGGTGACAAACCATTCGTGAACAATGTGTCCAAATTTCATGGAAAACATTTAAGTTTGGGAAAAGTTATTACACTTTTTTTCCTCCCCTTTGAAATTTTCCAAAAACGAGATACGAGGTTTTGCATTTACAACGACGAAATGCTGGTAACCAGCATTTTCTCCTTATGTCTCAATGTTTTCTGGGCTGTATTTTACACAAATGCCATCTTTATCATGGTCTATTTTGTCATCTGCAGCGGCTTTCAATCCGGTCCACTCTAATTTTTTGTCATTCAGGACAAGGATTAGGAAAGTGTTGAATGTCATGTGAAAACAAATTAGCCCTTGAAAATACAAACATGTGATGTGAACCCCCTATAATGTGTGGGTAAATTATGCCAGGACACGATCATTTGACAATAATTTGACAACAATCATTCATATATTGAATTCAAGCCAAGATCAGACTCAAAAGTTGTACAGGCTGATCTTGATCTAAACTGTCTGCAAACAGAAGCTTAGTCAAAACCTAAATCACGACAAAATACTTTCATACATATCACAATCTAAATGGTACAATTAATTATCTCTGCAAGCTGATCATGAAAAATGCACAGTCTGATCTTGATCTGCATTGAAATCAAGTAAGCTTCGATCAGAAACAAGCATATGAAAATTTGAAACCTGTCCACAATTACAAAATTAATAGGCAAGTCCAATTCAAAATCAAATGTCACTGACAACATAACTTCAATAATTTAGATCTATGGAACAGAAATCCTCAAGTGAAAAGGAGAAAATGCTGTCTGTTGTTGTTGTTTTCACATAAAGGTTTCTAAACTAACATCCAGTAAAATCCTTAAAACCAAAAGCTTGCATAAATCCCCAGTTTAATTCCCCACATTTATTCCACTCTACATGTGTGTATGTCAAATTTGTCACCATGTCTAGCTTTCATCCAGTTGCACATAATTCATTTATCCTCATTAATTATTCAAACCATTCTACACTATCTTGTCACACATCTTAAAACCGACACAGAAACTCTAAACCTCAATCTAAAATAATTTTCTTTATTCCCTTACAACACACTTTCAAAATGCAACTTGAGGAACATTATTCTAGTAATTAAATCTTCACAAATCCACTTGAAAATCAAACCACACCCACCCATTTCAAAACTCATTTTCCAATTTTTTCTCAACTAAAAATCCACACAAAATTCACAATCTACATGTAAATCGACCTAAATACTCCACAATTTGAATTAAAACCTTTTCAAATGTTTGAAATAGAGCTATCCCCCATGACTCCGTAGGAATGAGAGCACACAGTAGAGTATTTGTCGTAACTGTGTAGTTGGTTCGACCATAACATACAATGTGTATTCATAGCATTCATTCAAGCAGTTATTGATCTCGGCATGACTGTGGTAAAAATAGCAGACGATTCAGAAGGGTTTTTCACGATCCCTTTACCTGTTTCCAGACGACATGATTTCAAAATTTGTAGCTTTTCAACAAAAACCTCGTAACTGCAGCCTAAACCAAGCTGCAGTTACATGGTTTTTGTTGAAAAGCAATAAATTGTTCCAACTCCACATGACTGTGGTAAAAATAGCAGCCAATTCAGAAGGGTTTTTCACGATCCCTTCACCTGTTTCCAGACAAAACAATTCAACAATTGTTGGAAATGAGAAAAGTTTCTGTTACATAATCATATGATATCATTTGATTTTATTATTTTGTTGTAGTATCTTATTGTTGTCTTTTATTTTGATGGTGGGATCTAAAGAAAGCTCCCTTTTTCAATATTTTCTTTATTTCTTTTATATATCTCTCTTGGAAGAAACAATAAATTGATACTAAGAGCCATTCATATTTTTTCATACAAAATGGAAAAGGGTAAAAGACAATTAACCCCTACTTAAGTGACTAACCTTTTTTTAAGTTTAAACTCTTTTCTCAGATCTTTAAGTCCCTCTCCATATATTGACCCTTTTCGATGCCCCACAAGATAAAAGCTTGGGAAAATATTGTGGAAAGTGAAGAAATTAATGCTTGTAACAAGCAATCATATGTTAGAATGTTAACCCTTTCCCAACAAAAGGCCAAAATATCTATGTTATAGCCAAGAAAATATTGAGACAAAAGGAGAAACTGCTGGTTATCAGCAGTTTCTCCTTTTGTTTCAATGTTTTCCCACGCCTTATCTATTAGGGACATCAAAACCAGGTCTTGTTTGGGAAAGGGTTAGAACAGTTTTAGGTGAAGAAATCATCAGCCACGGCCAAGGCAGAGTTGGTAGCACACCAGAAGACTTTCACTAGTAATTAAGATCCCATGTTCAGTCACGGCAAACATCTTTCTGGCAAAAATGTCATCCACCAATGGTTTGATATAGTTAATATGTGGGCGAGCAGCTGGAGGCACAGCAAGGATGTTGTGGTAGTACTGATATGAGAAATTACTGGAATCCATGGTAAGGTGCTCCAGCTGCACGAAATGACCAAATCAGACTAAAACAGTTTTAGAATCAAATCAATCTCTTGTTTTCCTGCTCAACCATTTACAGTCATCTGCAATATTCTGGTAAAGCATAATTAAAGTGACATTTCACATTTATTTCACTTTTTAAAAGTATGTCTTGATGCAAAGATTGTTTATTCTAATGCATAGAAATGCTATCAGTTGATTGAAGTTGTTATTTATAAGCGAAAAATACGTATTAAAAGTTGAGACAGAAATGACAAATTCTATATAAAACTGAACTGTTGTCCACAACAATTTATTTAATTTTAGCACAAAAATATATATTTCTCGTAAACGGTTCAATATTTTGACTTGAAATTTTCAGAATTTTCATAAGAAAATATGCTCTTTCAGATAGAATAAAAGTAAAATTTGTGTGAAAATAATTGTGAAATGTCACTTTAACATGCAAGAAACTTTCAGATGGCTTGTAATGTAATTTTCCTTACGAGTAAGCACAATTTAGAAATGTTGGTGAAAATAGCTCCATGTCTTGTTCAGAAAAGGGTTAAAAGCTGATCTTCTGGAAAAAGATGGGTGTGTGTGTTCGTAAGTAAATTCAATAATGGATTCCCAAGTTAACAGGGAAAGTGAATTAGGTTTAATGCTCAACAAAATTTCCTTTTGCAGCTTCCTTGAAACAGATCCATTACAAAACCCTTAACCATTTTCCAAGCGACACCTGGTTTTGATGTCCCATAAGGCCCCGTCACATAAATCCACTGCCGAAGTACGTCCAAAAAGGTCACAAAATGAAATATATTTTTGGATGCAATTTGGATGTGATGTGGACAGAGTTGTGTTTGACCAATCTAACTAGCGTGAAAAATTATTATGGCTTCCCCTGCGAATTGAGGTTCATGAAATAATGCACTTTTCATGCCAAACATGAATTATTCATGAACTGAACTTCAACAGTTCCTGATTCCTGTTCATGAACATTTGGAGATGAACTGTCCCTGAAACAGGTTCATGAATAGTTCATGGATAAATGAAGAATGAAGACGACAAGACATAAAATCTTCCAAGTTTGAATGAACGTGAAGTGCAAATGAGACAAATGATTTCTGTTTGAAAAAATCCTTGAATGGTTCATAAGAAGAAAAGTTCATGAACTGTCCAGGAAAAGAAGAAATATTATTTTCCTTAAAAAGTTCAAGAAATGCTCATGAACCATTTTAAGACAAAAATTCATGAATTCAACTAGGCCAGTTCATGAACTCAGATTTTAAGAACTAATCAAGAATTGTCTCATTTGCAGTTCCTGGGCTAGTTAAGAACTTTTCATGGTCAAACGGAAATGAATTACCCATGAATTGTTCATGGATAATTCATGAACAGTACCTCTTCATTTCGCAGGGGTTAATGCAACATTTGAATCGAGTTATTTGATTACAACGAATTGTATTCATAAATCACCACCATCCGAGCCAAATACGTACAAATACAAGCTGGAGTTGTCTTAAAAACAATTTTTTTCTACAAATTAAATCTCCAGCTATTTCTTCATTTTCAACAATGTTTTCTACAGCATTTATCACATGGGGCGTCAAAGAGCTGTGTGGGATTGGGTTAAGGCCGAAGATTAGTTATTGAAGATCCCAAGACCTTTACAAAAGCTCTACTCTGTATTGACCAGGTTAAAAGACAAACAAACAATGCAGTCTAAGACTACCCAAACCAAAATGCAACTTCGCCGCGAGCTTGCGACGAGCTCGCGATAAGCGTATATTAACTAATGTGATCTTATTTACTTCGCAATACTGTTCGCGCGAGCTAGCACCAATTTTAAGCGCACATACCATTTGCAAGTAAGAGCGTATGTATGCGCTTGTTTTAAGAAGTAAGCGCGCGACAGTGATCTTGACTGCGTGCTTAATTCATTTTAGTTTCACTTATGGACTTAGTCTTTTTAGACTTATATGAATATACATGTACACTGACTAAGCAGATTTTTGTTATAAAGGTCAAACTTGAAGGTCACAAGGTAAAAGGTCATTAGACTTAATTAATGGTCTTGGCAGGAGGTATCCATGTGTGAAATATCAAGGCTCTATCTCTAAATTCATATTCTTGTGTGAACTATCAAGGCTCGATCTGTAATAGTGTGTGAGATATAGTCAAGGTTAAAGTTCTTGTAAAGTTGATTTAACATCAAGGTCATAAGGTCAAAGGTTATGGTAAAAAATAAAAGGTCTTAGCAAGCTGAATCTTTGTGTGAAAAATCAAGGCTTTATCTCTTATATTGTAAGAGATATAGGCAAGGTTAAAGTTATTGTAAACAAGAATTGTCCGCGGACAATAAAGCTCGCCCTAATGAAAGCTTGTCACAAAGAAAAGTCATTTCCTAGGTCAAGGTAAAAAGATGATAGCCCAAAATGATTTTTTTACAAGAGGACCATGATGGTCCTAAATCGCTCACCTGAATCAAGATGACAAGAGTGATAATGGCAATTTTGTCAAATTCAAAGGCATGAAACTTATAAAGACTTTCTGTTAGGAAACAATTAAGTAATTATTTTGTTCCAATCGATCCTGTAAGGTTGGGTATGAATTAGCAGAATTGTTGGGTTAGTTTATTTTCAACAATTATTTCATGATTTCGCAATATACAACATAGGGCTAATTTTCAAAGCATACTGATCTGTTAGAGATTGATCATTTATGATAGGCTCAATTAACAACATTTTGTCTGTGATTGATAGAATATAGTGAAAGATTACCATCTGATAAGCTAAGGCTAATCCATTATTTGTTTACATAAGATAAACATGGGGCCAGCCTGAGAGCAACAGATAAGGGAAATAGAAATTGGCCCAATGGTTGATTTTTAAAGAATTTTCTTATGATTTCTCTAAGTCTGATAAGCCTTTCCTCCCTGCCATGCCCACATTTTTTGACCAATGGAAAAAATTGTGAACACATTTTGAAAAGAGTAACTCAAGGAACATTCCAGTAAAGTCTGGTTCAATTGGGCACAATGGTTGATTTTTAAAGAATTTTATGATTTCTTTTAAGTCTGATAAGCCCCTTCCTCCTTGCCACACCAACATTTTTTGACAAATGTAAATAATTGTGAATAAATTTTGAAAAGAAAGACTCAAAGATCATTCCTGCAAAGTCTGCTTCAATTTGGCCCAATGGTTGATTTTTAAAGAATTTTCTTATGGTTTCTCTAAGTCTAATAAGCCCCTTTCTCCCTGCCACAGTCACAATTTTTTACAAATGAAAAAAAATGTGAACAAATTTTGAAAAGAGAGACTCAAAGAACATTCCTGCAAAGTCTGCTTCAAATTGGCCCATTGGTTGATTTTTAAAGAATTTTCTTATGATTTCTCCAAATCTGATAAGCCCCTTTCTCCCTGCCAAGGCCAAAATTTTTTACAAATGAAAAAAAAATGTGAACAAATTTTGAAAAGAATGACTCAAAGAACATTCCTATGAAGTCAGCTTCAAATTGGCCCAATGGTTGATTTTTAAAGAATTTTCTTATGATTTCTCTAAGTCTAATAAGCCCCCTTTTCCCTGCCACGGCCACATTTTTTTTTTTTCAAATGTAAAAAATTGTGAACAAATTTTGAAAAGAATGACTTAAGGCACATTCCTGCCAAGTATGGTTCAAATTGGCCCAATGGTTGATTTTTAAAGAATATTCTTATGATTTCTCCAAGTCTGATAAGCCCCTTTTTCCCTGCCACGGCCACAATTTTTGACAAATGAAAAAAAATGTGAACAAATTTTAAAAAGAATGACTCAAGGCACATTCCTGCAAGGTCTGGTTCAAATTGGCCCAATGGTTGATTTTTAAAGATCGAATTTTCTTATGATTTCTCTAAGTTTAATGAGCCCCTTTCTCCCTGCCACGGCCACATTTTTTCACAAATGAAAAAAACTGTGAACAAATTTTGAAAAGAATGACTCAAGGCACACTCATGCAAGGTCTGGTTCAAATTGGCACAATGGTTGATTTTTAAAGAATTTTCTTATGATTTCTTGAAGTCTAATAAGCCCCTTTCTCCCTGCCACAGCCACATTTTTTAACGAATCAAAAATCCGTGAACAAGTTTTGAGAAGGGTCACTCAAGGAACATTCCTGCCAAGTTTGGTAAAAATTGGCCCAATGGTTTAGGAGGAGAAGATGTTGAAAGAAATTGTGAACGGACGGACGGACGGACGGACAGATGGACGGACAGACGGACGGACGACGGACAAAAAGCAATCACAATAGCTCACCTTGAGCACTTTGTGCTCAGGTGAGCTAAAAAAGTAGGTCAAGCTCCAAGGTCACAAGGTCCAAGGTCATGGTCAAATGTGAACTGTGTTGGAAGGAGATGTCCACATGTGAAATATCAAGGCTGTAGGTGTAAAAGGACATGAGTTATAGGCGGGCTTTAAGTTTTTTTAAAGTAGGTCAAACGTCAAGGTCACAAGGTCAAGGCCAAATGTGAACGGTGTTGGTAGGTTTCATTTTGTAAAATATAGAGACTGTAGGTGTAGAAGGACATGAGATATAGGCCAGGTTAAAGTTTTTTTAAAAGTAGGTTAAACTCCAAGGTCAAGGTCACAAGGTCCAAGGTCATGGTCAAATGTGAACGGTGTTGGTAGGAGGTGTCCATGTGTGAAATATCAAGGCTGTAGGAGTAATAAGACATGAGATATAGGGCAGGTTTAAGTTTTTTAAAAGTAGGTCAAACTCCAAGGTCAAGGTCACGGGGCCCAAGGTCATGGTCAAATGTGAACAGTTTTGGTAGGAGGTGTCCATATGTGAAATATCAAGGCTGTAGATGTAAAAAGACATTAGATATAGGCCAGGTTAAAAAAATTTAAAAGTAGGTCAAACTCCAAGGTCAAGGTCACAAGGTCCAAGGTCATGGTCAAATGTGAATCGTGTTGGTAGGAGGTGTCCATGTGTGAAATATCAAGGCTGTAGGTGTAAAAGGACATGAGATATAGGCCAGGTTAAAGTTTTTTAAAAGTAGGTCAAACTCAAAGGTCAAGGTCACGAGGTCCAAGGTCATGGTTAAATGTGAATCATGTTGGTAGGAGGTGTCCATATGTGAAATATCAAGGCTGTATGTGCAATAGGGCATAAGATATAGGCCAGGTTAAAGTTTTTTTTAGGCCAGGTTAAAGTTTTTTAAAAGTAGGTCAAACTCCAAGGTCAAGGTCACAAGGTCAAAGGTCATGGTCTCAAATGAAAGGTCTTGGTGAGAGGTATCCACATGTGAAATATGAAGGCTGTAGGTGTAAAAGGGCATGAGATATAGGCCAGGTAAAAGTTTTTTAAAATGGTCAAAAAGTGGGTCAAACTCCAAGGTCAAGGTCACAAGGTCAAAGGTCATGATTCTGAATTAAATGTCTTTGCATAATGTATCCATGTGTGAAATATTAAAGCCAAATCTCAAATAGTTCATAAGATAGAATTAACATGGTGAAAGTCAGACCTCCCAGTCTAACTAATTCCAGTCCAGTTCCAGTCTATATAATTAAGAAAATTGGAGGGAACTTTACTTGTCTGACATTTTTTCAAAGAAAATGTTTATGAGCAGTATTTCCATTAACATTGAAGAATTATCTTGACCCTTAGGGACTCACTATATGGCAAGACCAAGTAGAGTTCTAAGGCAACTTTGGTGAGTGTTCTTTTTACTAAATTTAACAAATTTAAAAGTTCTATTTTTCATACAATTCCCCACCCACATATTGTGTAGCAAATATCATTTTACTGCTTTAATTTGAAAATAAGCGCGCAAGCGCGCCGAAGCTCGCGTTGGAGAGCTCGCGTGTGCTCGCAAATGTTCGCATTGGTGAGATCGTGCGTGCTTGCAAGCTCGCGCGAGCTCGTGCGAGCTAGTTTTCCAAGTAAGCGCGCTAGGGTAAGCTTGCGAGCTAGCGCGAGTTCGCCTCGGTTCCAAATGCAAGCTTAACGCGAGCTAACATATGCGCGGTGTGCTTACAAGCTCGCAAGTACACAAACAAGCGCGCTAGAGTAAGCACGCAAGCGTGCGTAAGCGTTCTTGATAGCTCGCCACTATGTTCGTTTTAGTTCGCGCACATACTTTGTAAGCTCGCGGCTAGTTTGCCTGGGTTCCAAATGTAAGGTCGCGCGAAGTTAATTGTAATCTTCATACGATCTTAATACGAACTTGAAACGAGCTCGCCATTTTGGTTTGGGTAGGTAAGATATATTGACAAAGGGTCAGCACAAAACAGCCCACACAAAACAATTGCAAGGGCACAATAATCCAAATCCAAACAGTCTGTTTTTGGGGGTTTTTTTTGCAGTTTGGGAGAGGGATAACAGCGCTTTTCTTCATTTTTCTTCCCTGTCTAGTCAACATTGTGACTTTTTTCCTTCACTTTTTTTCAGGTACTTTCTTTCCGTTTACTTTGTTTGAACCCCAGAAACCCTCTCTGGATCCACCACTAATCTGTCAGAGTGATTTGTGAGTGAAAATGGGCATTTCCATTCAGGGACAGATATTCAGGCAGTCTCAGAACCCAGGGGTCCCTTTTGGCATGACAGATAAAGTTACAAGTAAAGACATGGAGCTACAGATGAGAGGGGGTGAAGTCATTCTTAATTTGTTATTTCAAAACAAAACACTATGTTGTGGGTACTTATTTGAATCGTCTCAACGAGACGATTCAATTGAGTACCCACAACATAAGGTTTGATCAACATTTAATGACATTTAGTTTTTAAAAAGCCACAATTAACCCCCTCTTAACTGTAGCCCTTGCTCAAGACAGGTTTATATATCCTTTGTTATTTAATTTATTGTAATTATGCAGTGCAGATCGTGCCACAAAGGAAATCATTAGCATAAAATTTCAGGTGGAAAGGTTTTAAATTTCCTTGTGATATCTTTTCTTTCTTTTTGTGTTAGGAAGAAATCACTTGATACACTTAATAGAATTGTCAGTTATAATATTCCACTTGAAAAAGTCCTTCCAAAACTTGGACTATTCTCAAATTCAAAGCTGCATGCAGAGGACAAAATGACAACATTTTCTCCTTAGGTTTCAATGTTTTTCTAGGACTTTTCTGGTAAGGATGTCAAAACCAGGGATATTTTGGAAACAATTTTAAAGGGGCTCATTGTATTTTTTTTATGCTTCCGAACTGTTCGGGAACTCATATTTGTGCATGGAAAAACAATTAGCAATGCATAAAAACCTCAATCTCGGCGAAAAAACATCTTTCCTTTGCTATAGATCAATCCTTTACAAGCGTGTTTACACATTCTATTTTTACTTCAAAACAAGACAAGGTCAAGGTCAACGAGACACACCTCCGCGGTAAATTAACACACCGTACAACCGGCTGTGTCGATGACTGTAACCTTATCTGCGAGGAATACGTGAAAAGATTTATTTTGTACAAGCACTGAACATTTGTACGCATATTTATCAACTATAGAATACCAAAGATCCTTTCGTTTATTTATAAAAGTAAATTCATTTGACCTACCATGCACATGACATCAGATGCCGAATCTGTCTTCGCTGACTTTCTACGCAGCCGGTTGTACGGTGTGTTAAATTTCGCTGAGCACAGATGACGTATCTCTGACGTAATTGATTTTTGAAGGTTGGGCATATGTAGCCGTTACAAAACAAAAACAAGAGGCCCAGGAGGGCCTGAATCGCTCCACTGGTTAAAGTGGAAGAATTATCCCACGATTTCTTGTAAGCCTTACACAGGGGCAGCCAAATCTTGATATTTGTGAATAAATTTTGAAAAGAGACTCAAAGAACATTCTTGCAAAGTCTGGTTACAATTGGCCTTATGGTTGATTTTTAAAGAATTTTCTTATGATTTCTGTAAGTCTGATAAGCCCCTTTCTCCCTGCCACAGCCACATTTTTTTGACAAATATAAAAATTTGTGAACAAATTTTAAAAAGAACGACTAAAGGCTCATTCCTGCAAAGTTTGGTTCAATTGGGCACACTGGTTGATTTTTTAAGAATTTTCTTATGATTTCTTTAAGTCTGATAAGCCCCTTCCTCCCTGCCATGGCCACATTTTTTGACAAATGTAAACAAGCTGAAAATTACACCAAGGCAAGATCTTATAGTCACCAACATTTTGTGAAAGTTTTGTTTAGATTTGTCAATATTTGTAGTTGCTAGAGTGAAATCAAAGTCAAAATAGAGTTGAAAATGGCAATTTTGTCAAATTCAAGGGCACATAACTCATGATATATAATTCCGATCAAGCTAAAAATTATACCCAGGCAGGATATTATGCTTATATATATTCTGTCCAAGTTTTGTCTTGATTAGTTGATATTTGTAGATTTTAGAGTAAAAATAAAGTCAAAACCAGCTATTTTTGACATTCAAGGGCAGATAACTCAGGTTATTCTGGTTCGATCAAAATTCTTTGAAGGAATCTGAGAAAGGGTCACCCAAGGATCATTCCTGTGAAGTTTGGTTGAAATACATCCAGTAGTTTCTGAGGAGAAGATTTTTAAAGAAAAAGTTAACGGACGGACGGACGGACGCACGGACGGACGGACGCACGCACGCACGACGGACACAACGCCATGACAATAGCTCGCTGGCCTTCGGCCAGTGGAGCTAACAAAGACGACCAGCAAGTTATTAATTGACTTGGATTTTAATACTTAATAAAGCTCGACGAGTGGTAACAATGGACATTTATGATCTACCCCTTCAGGTTGGTAATTTCATACGTTATTTCTGGTTTGTAATTATTGTGCCATTTGCATTTTCGACAGCCTAGCTCGTCCCCCTTTAATGGATTAGAAAATGACAGAAGATAAAGAAAGTTTACTGAGTCATCATTAATTTCCACACCTGATAAATCTGTACTCAATCTACTACTCTTATCAGCTACTCCTAATAGTTATTTGAAAACCCTTTTCTGAACAATGAAACTTTAAACTGGTCCAAATTTAGGCAATTACAGCGACCAAGTCAATGTTTTTGAATATGCAATTTTAACTGAAGAAGAATTAATGAAGTACAAAACAGAACAAGATGTGTATGCCCATGGAAATGCCACTGTTAAGTGTTCGGAATGGCAGATGGACAGACAAACAGACAGACAGATGAACATGAGTAAAACAGTATGCCCCCAATCTTTCAAAACATGGCATACAATTTATTTATTTTTTTTTTCATCTATTTTGTCACTTGCATGAACATCTTCAACTTGGATTATGTGAAATTTTGTTGTCTAGGAAAAAGATATAGAGCCCATTTATATCACATCATTTTAACAATTTTCCATAGCAATTCTCAGTTATTCTTGTTCCTCCAGGGACATTCAGAATAATTTTATTTTCCCACACTAAATCAATGTAAAAGTATCACGAAAAGTACAAAATGTGTAGGAACTTTTGTTGCAGAGAAAATGTTGAGGGAAAAAGAGAATCCACTGATTATCAGCAATTTCTTCTTTTCTTTCAATGTTTTCCCAAATAATTTCTACAAGGGATGTAAAACCCAGGTCTTGTTTGGAAAGGGTTAACAGTTTTCCATAGCAGTTCTCAGTTATTCATATTCCTCCAGGGACGTTCAGAATAATTTTCTTATCCCACGACTCAATGTATGATCACGAAAAGTACAAATGTGTAGTTTATAGCAGAGAAAATATTGAGGGAAAAGGAGAAATTGCTGATAATCAGCAATTTCTACTTTTTCTCAATGTTTTCCTAAATAATTGTACAAGGTATATCAAAATCCTAGTTCTTAGTTGTGTGTCCAGAGGAGGTTCGAGGTGTCAAATGAACCCCCACTGTTACCTGGGCCCCGTATTACTAAACATCTTATAGCCGAGCCCGGATAGCTCAGTCGGTTACGTCGGAGTCTGTCAATCCAGGGGTCTCGAGTTCGAACCCCGGCTCGGCCAGTATCCATTCTGACATTTGACAAAAGTCATTTGTCTCTCACCAATGGGTGTGAATCATCTATGTGAGAGAGCAGCTGGAGGCTCGGTTTGGATATTGTGGTTGTACTGGTGCGAGAAATACCAGGAACCCACGGTTAGGTGCTCCAGGTAGGTGACCCTGGTAGTTGAAAACGGCGTAAAACCCCAATAAACTCAAACTCAAACTAAACATCTTACGATCAAGTTTTTGTGTAAACTGTGTAACAAGACATCTGATTGCACGAGAAATCCGACTGAGCCAATCAAGGCTGTTGTTACAAGTAATTATGCAAAAATCAAACGTACGATCGTTAGTAATACGGGGCCCTGATTATTCAATTCCATAAATAGAAATTCAGTCAAATTGTGTAATAATAGGAAAATAAACCCCCTACTTTTATGCTTGAACCCCACAGAAATCCTAGATCCGTGGCAGTGTCTTGTTTAGGAAAGGGATAACAGTTTTCCAAACCAATTCTCAGTTATTCCTGTTCCTCAGGGGACATTCAGAATAATTTGATTATCCCACGACTCAATCAATGATCTGAATGTAATCATGACCTAACATCAAATCAATGATGACCTAAAATCCTGATTTCCTTACCTTTTTTGTTTGTTTGTTCTTTATCCTTTCCCTAACCATCTTTTTCTTAAATTCCTAAGACTGGAGAGTTGCTACAGATGAGGAAATATTCCAGGGAATTCATATATGAAGTTTCATTCAATTTGGTCCAAGGGTTGCTGAGATCTGGCTATGGACGGAGAGACTGATACTAAAGACGGAAGGACAGACAGACAACATGGCAACAATATCGCTCCTTTCAACAAAAAACGCGTAACAGCGGCTTGTTTTAAGCTGCAGTAACACGATTTTCATTGAAAAGCGACGATATGATGCGTGCCCCAATTTTTTCTTTCCAAGAGCATAAAAAGGGTCTTGTTTGGGAAAGAGATACATAGATGATTTACCTTTAACAGGAAAAACAGACATTTTTTTCCAAGCAATTATTGATTGCAATATGATATAGGCGATGTTATAAATGCATCAGAATAATTCTGTAGTTTCTCCTTGGGGACTTTGTCATTTCATTATCCTTTACAACATGACGGAATATAACTGACAGAGCCTAAACTACAATTATTGTCATAGAGAAGCAACAAGATGTGTTTGTGAAACATGAATGCCCTCAAAGTGGCCAATGTTAATTTTTTGGACAGACAAATAGTTTGTATTTACGTCCCGCTAAATAGCTAAGGTCATTTGGAGACGGGACCTTGGCTTAAAGTCTCATCCGAATGACTGGAGAAGCGGGGATCGAACCAGCGACCCCTGTGTTTCAAGTCCAGAGCGTTACCACTGTTCCACCTCCGTCCCCTGACAGACAAATAGACGGATGGACAGACAGACAGACGCAAGTAAAACAATATGCCCGCGATCTTCAATACAAGGGCATAACAAGAGTGCCTGAAAGGCACTGATATCGCTCACCTGAGTTCTTCCTGTATTTGATGGTGTACAATATAAATTTTGTTGTAAACAAATATGTATGTCGTATCAAACTATTGTAAATTAAGTTTCACAATTTCCAATGAAGACAATGAAGTCACATTAGTATTCAATCATATTGCATGTAGTAGCATTTGCATACATCTTTTAAATTGAATATCATGTGCTGTTCCAGTTTGATTTTTATAATCAGGATTAAACTTTTACAATTAACAATTTACAATTTTGAAACATCAGAATGATACATTACAGGCATTAATACGCCCCTCCTTGCCTCATCAACATTTATTATCCTATCAAAGATTTATAACCAAGTGTTTGAAAAGAGTAACTCAATAAGCATTTTGTTCTCTTGGTTTAAATTGGCCCCATGGTTGATTTTTGAAGAATTTCTTTATGATTTTTTGAAGTCTGATAAGCCCTACCCTGCCACACTCAAATTTTTTAACAAATCAAAAATTCACAAACAATATTATTGTTAAAAAGAGTCACTCAAGCAACATCCCTGGTTCAAATTGGCCCAACAGTTGATTTTTAAAGAATTTTCTTGTCATTTCTCCTAGTCGTATAAACATCCTGCCATGCCCACATTTTCAACCAATCACAAATTTGTAAAAAAAAAAAAATAATAATAATAACAGGTACCCAAGGAACATTCCTGGATAATTTGATATAATTTGTCCAACAGTTAAGGAGAAGAAAATTTTCAAGGATTTGTTTAATAACTTCTCCAAGTCTGATAAGCCCCGCCCTGCCGCGCCTACATTTTTTGACAAATCAAAAACTTCATAAACACACATTGAAAACAGTCACTCAAGAAACAGATCTGCCAGGTTTGGTTTAAATTTGAGCAATGGTTGATTTTTAAAGATTTTTTTCATGATTTCTTGAGTCTGATAAGCCCCGCCCTGCCACGCCCACATTTTTTGACGAATCAAAAATTTGAAAACAATTTTGAAAAGGGTCATCCAAGTAACATTTCTGCCAAGTTTGGTAAAAATTGATCCATTGGTTAAGGAGAAGAAGATTTTTTAAGAATTACTTTCTCTAAGTCTGATAAGCCTCACCCTGCCACGCCCTCATTTTTTGACGAATCAAAAATTTGAAAACAGGCAGTAAAGACAGTCACTCAAGGAACATTCCAGCCAAGATTGGTACAAATTGGATCAACATTTGATTTCTAAAGAATTATTTAACAATTTCTCTAAGTCTGATAAGCTCCGCCCTGCCACGCCCACATTTTTTGATGAATCAAAAATTTGAAAACAAAGTTTGAAAAAGATCACCCAAGGAACATTTCTGCCAAGTTTGATAAAAATTGACTCAATGGTTAATGAGAAGAAGATTTTTGAAGAATTATTTAACAATTTCTCTAAGTCTGATAAGCCCCGCCCTGCCACGCCCTCATTTTTTGACGGATTAAAAATTCATCAACAGGCAGTAAAGACAGTCACTAAAGAAACATTCCAGCCAAGAGTGGTACGAATTGGATCAACATTTGATTTTTAAAGAATTATTTAACAATTTCTCTAAGTCTGTTAAGCCCCGCCCTGCCACGCCCACATTTTTTGACAAATCAAAAATTTGAAAACAAGTTTTGAAAAGGGTCACCCAAGGAACGTTTATCTCAACTTTGGTAAAAATTGACTCTATGGTTAGGGAGAAGAAGATTTTTGAAGAATTATTCATCAATTTCTCTAAGTCTGATAAGCCCGGCCCTGCCACGCCCACATTTTTTGACGAATCATAAATTTGAAAAACAAGTTTTGAAAAGGGTCACCCAACACCCAAGGAACATTTCTGCCAAGTTTGGTAAAAATTGACTCAATGGTTAAGGAGGAGAAGATTTTTGAAGAATTATGTAACAATTTCTCTAAGTCTGATAAGCCCCGCCCTGCCACGCCCACATTTTTTGACGAATCAAAAATTTGAAAACAAGTTTTGAAAAGGGTCACCCAGGGAACATGCCTGCCAAGTTTGGTAAGAATTGGCCCAGTGGTTAAGGAGAAGATGTTTAAAGAAATTGTTGACGCCTTCCGACGCACGACGCACGACGCACAACGCACGACGCACGCCGGACACAGGGTGATCACAAAAGCTCACCTTGAGCATGTTGCTCAGGTGAGCTAAAAATATCCATCATCAGCGCCCAGCCACAAGATTAACCCATTACCAGATGGCAATATTTTAGACATGCTAAGATGTTGCAGAGGACATTGTTCTTTTTGGGTGGAAAACAATGTGGGAAATGAAGAAATTGCTTGTGACAAGCAATTTCTTCATTTCCCACAATGTTTTCCAAAGCAATTCTCCTATAGGACATCAATAGGCATCATCAAGCGGTAATGAGTTAAGCTTAATTATCTCCCTCAATGACCTAAGAAAACCATCCAATTTCTAATAGCACATTAAATCTTTCCTGCAAGTAAATTTCATAAAAAGACTTCCCTACAAGAACACTCTCACCAATTTTTCAGTTATATTATACAGACTGGTGCACCTATCTTTAATATTCTTGTATTTGTAGCATCTGTATAAACAAAACATCCTATAAAAACCACCATCTGCTCACCCCCCCCCCCCCCCCTCCCATGTAGACAATTTGTAAACAATTCATAAATTGGTGATAGACATACTGATGACTTGATTCTTAGATAGAAAATGAGCCAAGCTGGGATTTGAACCCAAACCTTACATTGATTCATTGCATTCTACATTACCAACAAAGCTATCCAGCCTTAGCACTTCTAAACAACAAAAGATATTACAATTTGTAAGGAAACCACAATATGAACTAGTTCTACTGTTGTTCCACTAATATTTGGAAGAGCGAGTCCCATGATATATCATACTGCATTATCAATGTTGCGGCTAATTAGCAAACACATTTTGCCTCTTTTTCTACAATAATTCTACATTGCATTGATCATTTGCAAACATATGGTCATGAAACTGCTTATGAAACCCTCAAGAATTCTATTCTAGATGACATTTGGATATCTTGAAAAGCTCTAGTATTGTTGCACTGATATTTGGAAGAGCAAGTCTCATGATATATCATACTGCATTATTAATATTGCGGCTAATTAGCAAACACATTTTGCCCCTTTCTCTACAATTACTCTACATCGTAAAGATCATTTGCAAAAGTATGGTCACGAAGCTCTGTTTATCAAACCCTCCAGAATACTATTCTAGATGACATTTGGATATCTTGAAAACCTCTAGTATTGTTGCACTAATATTTTTTGGAAGAGCAATTCCCATGATATATCATACTGCATTATTGATGCTGCGACTAATTAGCAAACACATTTTGCCTCTTTTCTGTACATTATACTCTACAGTGTATAGATCATAATATCCAATGTATGCCCTCAGTTTATCAGCCTTGGAATGAGACCACAAGATAATCATAAATAAACAGTACAAGTCCAATGATCTATTACCCTGAATAATTTATTCTGGTCTACTTACAAAACTTCTGCCTTTTCTATCACAATGGTCATTTTGGGCAACAGACTGAGAGTACATATAGGTCAGGTTTCTAACTACTTTCCAAATTGCAATTTTATCCATATGTGACCCATCACGCTAAAAGGGACCTTATCAGAAGTCCAAAAATCTTAATTTGGACAAACTTGCAAGGCTCAGCACAGGTCAACCAGATACTGTATGTGAAAACTGAACATATAGTAAGATAGGGAAAACATTACAGATTCAGACAATTACATAAAAGTAAAAAGTATCGGCCCTAGCCTGGCTGCGCGGACTGCGCAGACTGACTAGGGTCGATATTTTTCACACACCCGATAAGGTCCCTTTTAGCGCGACGGGTCACATATACTTCAAATGTAATGTCCACCCTGACACACATCCCTTTGAATTATAGAAGGATGCACTCATATTCAATTTGCCAAAGGCCCAAACAAATGCTGAAGCAAGATTACAACCTTATGGCTGTTTTGATTACAATTATAGAATTCTACTTCTTGAAATATTTGTAGGAAGAACTACAACCACAAAAAAAGGGACATATTTCACCCAATTTACTTGATCTTATATCACATGCAAAATGTAAGTGGCACAAATGGAAAGATTGGATAGGTTTTGAAGGAGTAACCAGACACCTGTCACTCGTTTTCCCCTGATACTGTTATACAAATAATGTAAGGGAAGTAACTCTTTCTAATTGTAACAGTCAGTTACAGGGTTATACATCTTTGCTATACAAACATCAACAAAATAATTCACATAATCTGATTTGCTAAAGCAAGAATAATACAAGACATTAATTGGCTAATTGCGCTACACATATAGGAAATACCAAGGGCTCTGTGCAAAACTGCTGTATGGGCATATACATCTAATTTACAGATTGTAATTTTAATCAATATGTTCAAATATTCGACGATTTCCACCGTCTAAATATTTCTAGTAAATCAACCCATTACCACTCTTGGACGCTTTTTGACGCCCAACAAGATAATGGCTTTGGAAAACAGTGTGGAAAATGAAGAAATTGCTTATGACAAGCAATTTCTTCATTTTCCACAATATTTCCTACCATGAAAGGACAAAGCATGTAAAATTACATTCGCTTTAATCTGTTGTCTGCAACATCTGTAAATTTAGACATGTCTAAAATTTTGCCGTTTGAGAAAGAGTTAAAACATGTTATGCTGACCCAAGAATATGGACGAGACTGGTCACTATGGTAGGCAGCAAAGATGGTCAGCCTAAACATACATGCAGCCTGACCTTTTTCTACACAGATTTTATAATTGAGCATGACAAGGAAAATCTATTCGATATACTGGTACCATAGAATACATAATATTTCGTATAACTTCACCTTCATGAATGATAATGTGCATTGATGTAGTTAAGGATTTTCCTAAAGTTTTTGAAATACAGATAACCTTGTTAACCCATTACCAGACGGCAAATTCTAGACCAGACCGAAGTCAAACATATTGCAGATGAAAATTTCAAATGAATGGAAATTTAATTCTTTTGGTTTTTGGGGTAGAAAACATTGTAGAATATGAATAAATTGCTTGTAACAAGTAATTTCTTCATTTCTCATGATGTTTTCCAAAGCTTTTATCATGTTGGGCCTCAAAAACGTCAGTATATGGGAATGGTTTAATTTCACATGCCAAGAATAACAGCGAAGTAGCACCACAAATGTTGTGTATCTAATGATGGATGGAATATGCAAAACTATGTTTGTAGTCTAAAGTAGTGAAATCATAATGTGAAAAGTGATAAATGTGGACCTACTTGGGCATGTCATTTCTGATCTCATCCGGCTGTAAAAGGGGTTGGTGTCTGAAAGTACATTGTGATACATGTGATATATAACATATACAGCAGGCATAGTAAAGAAAAGGTGATACATAAGTAATACATTTGAGCTGTGATCTGGAAAAATGACCTTAGTCCTCATGGCATTTAAGACCAAAATGGATCCAGATCAGCCTGTGCATACGCACAGTCTGATCAAGATCCATGTTGTTCTCTATTTAACCAGAGACATGATAAATGTAGACCTACTTGGGCATGTCGTTTCTGATTTCATCCGGCTGTAAAAGGGGTTGGTGTCTGAAAGTACAGGTGATACATGTGATATATACCATATATACACAGCAGGCATAGTGAAGAAAAGGTGATACATAAGTAATACATTTGAGCTGTGATCTGGAAAAATGACCTTAGTCCTAATGGCATTTAAGACCAAATATGGATCCAGATCAGACTGTGCATATCATATATTTATATACAGCAGTCATAGTGAGGAATAGGTAATAGGAAAATATATAGTACATTAAAAAAATTTTGAGCTTGGATCTGGGAAGTGGCCTGACCCCATGGCATTTGAGACCAACATGGATCCAGATCAGCCTGTGCATACGCACAGTCTGATCAAGATCCATGTTGTTCTCTATTTAACCAGAGACATGGTAAATGTTAACCTACTTGGGCATGTCATTTCTGATTTCATCCGGCTGTAAAAGGGGTTGGTGTCTGAAAATACATTGTGATACATGTGATATATACCATATGCAGCAGGCATAGTGAAGAAAAGGTGATATATATGTCGTCCTTGTAAATGCAAATCCTCGTATCTCGTTTTTGGAAAATTTTAAAGGGAAAAAAGTGTAAAAACTTTTCCCAAACTGAAAGGTTTTACTTGAAACTTGGACATATTGTCCACAAATTATGTGTCATTAATAATCAGTAAAATTATCTCAAAACCTGCAAGAATTGTGTTAACTGAACACACAAGATTTTAATTTAAAAATTGCTAGAATCGACATAAAAGGTTTTGTATTTACACCGACGATGTAATACATTTGAGCTGTGATCTGGAAAAGGACCTCAGTCCTTATGGCATTTGAGACCAAACATGGATCCAGATCAGCCTGTGCATATGCACAGTCTGATCAAAATCCATGTTATTCACTAATAAACAAGGCTTTGCTGACCCCTCCTTGGGCGAGATGCAGCAAGAGACTAGATCAGTTTCATTTGGAATCATGGTCTCAAATGCCATTAGACCTCTATTTCTAGATCCAACCATAAAGTACCTTTTTCTATGACACGCATAATATAATAATACTCAAGAAAATTTCAGTGCAGGAAGGAGTGCATAATTATACATGTACTTCAGTTATATTACGGTAATTTTTTGTAGTTCTACATTACATTATATTGTAGATAAGTGTACAATATTACAGTGAAGGCAGTCCATGTCTAGTAAGAATAGATTCATGTGACATCGTAATTTTTCGGGCGCATCGTAAACATTAGGCAGTGAATAGTGTCATTTTTTCTGACTTGTCTGTATAGACTAAATACATTCCCTATCGATTGAATACATTGCGAATGTTTACGATTTCCCAAGAAAAATACCCACGTCATGTGAATCTCATTACAGGTGGATATCATCCTATAATATTTTTTAATACATTATAAATTTATGGAGATACAAATGTGTAGTAAATGTGTAATTGAAAGCGAAACATTCTCTAACCTTTTAAATATGTTGGTTTTTTATAAAACAAAGCATGGCAATAAATTGATTTTGTAAATCAGTAATTTATAACATTACCTTTAAACTGACAACATATCCATGCATTTTTTATGACTAAATTTTCAATAATTTCTGATTTGTCATTTTGAAATGCAATCACTCCATTAAATCTATAATTCTATTTCTTGATTCCTTGATGAATAAATAGTGTCAAAATGTCATTATTCCAAGATTGTGTTTTTGTTGTTGTTGTTGTTTTTTTTTTTATTCTAATAGTAACAATATTGATATATGAACCAAACTAGACAATATGGTGTTAGGGAACAGAGCAACAAATATGAGGGGGTGAAAGCATTCCAATAAATCTGTTATTTGAAATCTAAACCCTATTTTGTCGGTACTCATTGGAATCCTCTTGATGCGACGATTCTAATGAGTACCCAAAACTTATGGTCTGATGATCAATTAAAGAATTATTGCAATTCGAAAAGCCATCATCCCCAAACTAATCTGTAGCCCTGTGGGCAGGCACACAAGGGAGGCAATACAACAGAATATAATGGTATGTATCATTAGAGTTATGTACCCTGTGCTAAAATCTATTTAATATAGGTCTCAATAAATGATCTGGCAGAGTATTTCTAGCTATTAGCTAGAGATACTCTGCCAGGTCAATCATCATGAGCTATAGCAGCATATTCGGAATCGTTACTTATATACACAAGTTGTGTAATATAAAGAGTCTTGAAATGTTTCATACATTTTACAGTTTGTAACGACTTCTTGTGAGTGCATCAAAATACTTTTCCTGGGTAGGCACTTATGTCAGCATGCACTTCATTCAATATAATCAGACAGTTAGCAGGTAAAATGGAAATAAGAATATTTATACATTTTAACAATGAAAGTGTGACCCTATCCCAAACTTTTACTGGTTTTAACAATCTGTTTCCATTCTTTTATTTTTTATTTTAAGCCTTATCGATGAAAATTTCAATCACGTTGAAACATATAATCTATCTCCATAATTTATAATCTCCTAAAACACATTTCAATTGGAGTTTTGTTGTTTGGGAAAGGGCTTATTCATGAGCAGGCAATATATAGGAACAATATTTAGGAACTTTTTTCTTTAATTTACCAACCTTTTGACAGGCGAATAGCTATAAATTAAAAGACGAGAACATACAT
The DNA here is from genome assembly GCA_963680895.1 of Fragum sueziense. NCBI lineage: Eukaryota > Metazoa > Mollusca > Bivalvia > Cardiida > Cardiidae > Fragum > Fragum sueziense. The sequence continues at coordinate 19,457,465 of OY804607.1, read as the reverse complement.
GATTTCTTTCCGACTAAGGGACCATTCAATGTTTAAAGGGACATTTCATTCCAATTTCAATTTTTTAAAGTATGTCTTGATGCCAAGATTGGTTATTCTAATGAGTATAAATACAATTAGTTTTTTGAAGTTGTTGCCAATAAGCGAGAAACACGCGTTTAAAGTTGAGACATAATCGATAAATTGCATATAAATCCGAACTGTTGTCCACAACAATTTGTTCAATTTTAACACAAAAATATAAATTTCTCGTAAACGGCGCAATATTTTGGCTTGAAATTTTCAGAATTTTCATAAGGAAATATGCTCTTTCAGATAAAAATAAAAGTAAATTTTATGACAAAAAATTCTGAAATGTCTCTTTAAGTACTTAAGTCATAGTTCTCAGTGATATTGAAATGTGCTTGGGCAAAAACACAGAACGAAAATAAATTGATCGAGAAAAACTACAGATTATAAGATAATATTAGTGCTTGTTGCAAAACAAAACTTTTATTTGGTGCCAAAATAACACTGCACAAATCACTGCAATCCATAACAAGTTTATAGAATTTATTTATTGGTGTTTCAAAACTAAGGCAAATATTGAACATTGCAAGGTTCATACAATTCTCAAAAGAATCATTCCTTTTGAATTTTGGGTCTTTCTGGATAGGAAACAATGTGGGTAATGAAGAAATTTCTTGTATCAAGCAATTTCTTCATTTTCCACAATGCTTTCCAAGGCCATCATGATTATCCTGTAGGGTGTCAAAAGACATCACTGTGGGGCAATGGTTTTCGTGTCCAGCCAGTTTTGCTTACATCATAAACTGCTTTGTATTCAACAAGAATTCATTTTTAAGATTTTTTGTTGAATGAAACTAGAATATCACTGAAAGTGATCATACCCCCCCAAAAGCGCAGTTTTTGTGCATTTTGAGAAGTTGATTTCATTTGAACTGGGAGCTGTTCAATTGGAAAAATAGAGCTAACAAAAATCAACAGACCAAAAAACATGTGTAAATGTTGCAAAAAATACCAATTTTCAACAAAAGGACATAGCTCATTTAACAATCCCCAAGCCCAGCCCTGCCATACTGATATTTTTCAATAAACCAAAAATTTACAACCATGTATTAAAGACAGTCAATAAAGGTAGGCCTACATTCCTGTAAGATTAGGTTCAAATTTACTGTATAATTGATTTTAAAAGAATTTTCTCTCATGATTTTGTTAAGTCTGATAAGCCCTGCCCTGCCATTACCACATTTTTTGCAAATCAAAAATCCAAAAACAAATTTTGAATTAAGTCACCAAATGAACATCCCTGCCAATTATGGTAACAAAACACCGAAACAAAATTTCACGAACAAGTTTTGAAAAGGGTCACCCAAGGAACATTCCTGCCAATTTGGTAAGAATTTGCTCAGTGGTTAAGGAGGAGAAGATTTTTGAAGAATTATCTGACAATTTCTCGAAGTCAGATAAGCCCCGCCCTGCCACACCCACATTTTTTTGATGAATCAAAAATTCATGAACATACATTGCATACAATCGATCAAGGGACATTAGTGCAAACTTTAGTTCAAAATGGTCTAATAATTGATTTTTAAAGAATTTTCACATGATTTCTCTAAGTCCGATAAGCCCCGTCCTGCTACACCCACAATTTTTGACAAATCAAAAATTCACGAACAATTTTTGAAAAGGGTCACCCAAGGAACATTCCTGCCAAGTTTGGTAAGAATTGGCCCAGTGGTTGAGGAGGAAAAGATTTTTGAAGAATTATCTAACGATTTCTCGAAGTCGGATAAGCCCCGCCCTGCCACGCCCACATTTTTTGGCGAATGAAAAAATCATGAGCATACATTGAATATAATCACTCAAGGATCATTCCTGCCAAGTTTGGTTCAAATTGGCCTGATAATTGATTTTTAAAGATTTTTCACTTGATTTCTCAAAGTCCGATAAGCCCCGCCCTGCCACGCCCACAATTTTTGACGAATCAAAATTTCACGAACAAGTTTTGAAAAGGGTCACCCAAGGAACATTCCTGCCAAGTTTGGTAAGAATTGGCTCAGTGGTTGAGGAGGAGAAGTTTTTTGAAGAATTATCTAACGATTTCTCGAAGTCAGATAAGCCCCGCCCTGCCACGCCCACATTTTTTGGCGAATGAAAAAATCATGAGCATACATTGAATATAATCACTCAAGGGTCATTCCTGTCAAGTTTGGTTCAAATTGGCCTGATAATTGATTTTTAAAGATTTTTCACATGATTTCTCAAAGTCCGATAAGCCCCGCCCTGCCACGCCCACAATTTTTGACGAATCAAAATTTCACGAACAAGTTTTGAAAAGGGTCACCCAAGGAACATTCCTGCCAAGTTTGGTAAGAATTGGCCCAGTGGTTGAGGAGGAGAAGTTTTTTGAAGAATTATCTAACGATTTCTCGAAGTCGGATAAGCCCCGCCCTGCCACGCCCACATTTTTTGGCAAATGAAAAAATCATGAGCATACATTGAATATAATCAGTCAAGGGTCATTCCTGCCAAGTTTGGTTCAAATTGGCCTGATAATTGATTTTTAAAGATTTTTCACATGATTTCTCAAAGTCCGATAAGCCCCGCCCTGCCACGCCCACAATTTTTGACGAATCAAAATTTCACGAACAAATTTTGAAAGGGTCACCCAAGGACCATTCCTGCCAAGTTTGGTAAGAATTGGCCCAGTGGTTGAGGAGGAGAAGTTTTTTGAAGAATTATCTAACGATTTCTCGAAGTCGGATAAGCCCCGCCCTGCCACGCCCACATTTTTTGGCGAATGAAAAAATCATGAGCATACATTGAATATAATCACTCAAGAGTCATTCCTGTCAAGTTTTGTTCAAATTGGCCTGATAATTGATTTTTTCAAGATTTTTCATATGATTTCTCTAAGTCCGATAAGCCCCGCCCTGCCACGCCCACAATTTTTGACGAATCAAAAATTCACGAACAAGTTTTGGAAAGGGTCATCCAAGGAACATTCCTGCCAAGTTTGGTAAGAATCGGCTGAGTGGTTGAGGAGGAGAAGATTTTTAAAGAACAAGAGGACCATGATGGTCCTAAATCGCTCACCTGAATCAAGATGACAAGAGTGATAATGACAATTTTGTCAAATTCAAAGGCATGAAACTTATAAGGACTTTCTGTTTGGAAACAATTAAGTAATAATTTTGTTCCAATTGATCCTGTAAAGTCGGGTATGAATTAGCATAATGGTTGAGTTTTTTTCAATAATTATTTCATAATTTCGCAATATACAACATAGGGCTAATTTTCAAAGCATACTGATCTGTTAAAATTGATCATTTATGATATTATAAGAAAGATTTAGTACGCGATTTGAAAGAATATAGTAAATGAGGACAAACCATCTGATAAGCTAGGCTAATCCCTTCTTATTTGTTTACATAAGATAAACATGGGGCCAGCCAGAGCAACAGATAACAGAAATAGATAAGAGAAATAGGAAAAGCTTCCAAATTTATTACTTTTATCAAAACCCTAATGGTCTATGTAGAATGTATTAATTTTTTCAAGCAGATGACTGGAATGATCACCAACAACATATGGTTTCATGAATATTGAAACAAAATGTTGCTTTTTGAAAAGCAAATTATCTCTTCTTATCTTCAGCTTCTTGTATTCTGGAAGCCATTCATGAAATTAGGTCTTACACAAAATTTCAAGGTTCTAGGCCAAACAATTTAGAAGAAAACTAAGTATCTCCATTACAACCCACAGTACAGTATAATTTTCAATGCACGGAATTTCACTAACCCTGCCATACCAAAATACTTTTTAAGGAAATAAAAAAATTATGATACAATTTTGAAACGAGTCACTCAAGGAACTTTCCAGCCAGGTTTTGTTCAAATTGGCCCAATGGTTGATTTTTAAAGAATTTTCTCATGATTTCTCTATTCCAATAAGCCTCCCTGCCACGCCCACATTTTTTGACAAATGTAAAAAATTGTGAATAAATTTTGAGAAGAGTGACTCAAGGAATATTCCTGCCAAGTTTGATTAAAATTGGCCAAATGGTTGATTTTTAAAGAATTTTCTTATGAATTCTCGAAGTCCGATACCCCCCTTTCTCCCTGCTACGGCCACATTTTTTTACATGTAAAAATTTGTGAACAATTTTGAAAAGACTGACTTAAGGAACATTCCTGAAAAGTCTGGTTTATTTGGGCCCAATTGTTGATTTTTAAAGAATTTTCTTATGATTTGTCTAAGTCTGATAAGCCCCTTTCTCCCTGCCACAGCCATATTTTTTGACAAATGTAAAAAAAATAGTGAATAAATTTGAAAAGAGTGACTCAAAGCACATACCAACCAAGTCTTGTTCAATTGGGCCCAATGGCTGATTTTTAACGAATTTTCTTCTGATTTCTCTAAGTCCGATAAGCCCCTTTCTCCCTGCCACTGCCACAATTTTTGACAAATGTAAAAATTTGTGAACAAATTTTGAAAAGAGTGACTGAAGGAACATTCCCCCAAAGTCTGGTTCAATTGGGCCCAATGGTTGATTTTTAAAGAATTTTCTTATGATTTCTCGAAGTCTGATAAGCCCCTTTCTCCCTGCCACGGCCATATTTTTTGACAAATGTAAAAAATTTGTGAACAAATTTTGAAAAGAGTGACTCAATGAACATTCCTGCAAAGTCTGGTTCAATTGGGCCTTATGGTTGATTTTTAAAGAATTTTCTTATGATTTCTCTAAGTCAATAAGCCCCTTTCTCCCTGCCACGGCCACATTTTTTGAAAAATGTAAAAATTTGTGAATACATTTTGAGGAGAGTGACTCAAGGCACATTCCTGCCAAGTTTGGTTCAAATTAGCCAAATGGTTGATTTTTAAAGAATTTTCTTATGATTTCTCTAAGTCTGATAAGCCCCGCCCTGCCACGCCCACATTTTTTGACGAATCAAAAATCTGCGAACAAGTTTTGAGAAGGGTCACCCAAGGAACATTCCTGTCAAGTTTGGTAAAAATTGGCCCAATGGTATGGGAGGAGAAGATGTTTAAAGAAATTGTGGACGGACAGACGGACGGACGGACAGACGGACGTACCAACGGTTGACCATATGTTGGGTACTTTGCCTAAAAACTTGTTGGATACCCCATCTTGGGTATAAAAAACAGTTCTCACGAGAGGACACTTACTGGTTATGTGTCCAAAGACACAACTGGGTATTTTAGAAATGTTGGCATCACCAACACACATTGCTAGCAATGGTACTCTGGTCATCTTTTAATGCGAAAATTCATGAATAAACAAGAGGGCCCAGGGTAGCTGACCTGAGAAATGTCGGCGAAATTCTGATCAAATAGGGACACACATGTCCCATCTAGAGTCAACAAGCATTTTCTTAGATTTGTCCTGGTGACATTGATTTTTACCCCTATGTGACCCAAATCTGAACTTCACCCGTTTATTGTCAAAATAAACATTGTGACAGTTTCATCAAACTTGGGTCAAATATGTGACCTTTATGGTTCAAACAAGGATTTCCTAAGATCTGACCTGGTGACCTTCTTTCTGACCACACATGACCCATATTCAAACTTGAAAATTCTGTGAGGGGTGTTATGGCTTCTCTGTTGCAATGCATAATCTAAATCATGAAAATAAGTAACCAAAGGAAGCTGTCAATAAGGCTCATAAAATGATACACTCTTACATGTACTTTGAAACAATTTCTAAGAGAACAAAATCAATGCCCAAAAACTGGTGCATTGTCTCATTTTGACACGGTCACTAACAAACAAAATCGTCATTTGTACAATGATGCACTCATTCATATTTTGAAAGTAACTAACGAACACAATTTTCACTTGTACAATGATGCACTCATTCAATATTTGAAAAACTGTTTATAAAGAACGAAACTGTCACTTGCACAATGATTCAAATTCCTTTATTGGTTTAAAATCCAGTCACAGGAATGTTACAACAAATCAAACAAGAATTACAATTACAAGAAATCAAACGATGTGAAAACATATATATTACCCACGGCATTTTAATCCATGACAATAAGAATATCTTCACCACCTTTTCCATTCAACTACACAATATGGTGCACAAGATTATGAACATTGTGGAATAGTAAGAAGTAGCGAGTGATCTACATTTTCTTCTTTACTTCAAAAATTGTGAAGGCAAAAGAACAAAATGCTAGGACATAGCCTTCTCACCTTTCCTCTCTACAAATTCTGAACAAGACTTGGTTTTGATGTCCCTACCATATGGGCTTTAGAAAACATTAGGGCAAAGGAAGAAAATGTTGACAATCAACAATCAATTTTCTACTTCTGCCCCTATTTTTCTGAACAGTATTATACTAAAATCTTCAATAAAAATAAGAAAAATTTAATACAATATTTGTGCATGACACAAATTGCATCTATATAGGTATCTATGACCTTTCTATAGAGAAATTATTCAAGACCTTCATACTTTAACTCTTTTTCAAAACATATCTTTTTTTGCCTGGGTAAACATTGAGGCATAAGAAGAAAATGCTGATAGTCTGCATTTTCTCCTCCTGCTTCAATAGTCTGCATTTTCTCCTCCTGCTTCAATATTTTCTAGGCTATATTGTACACAATTCTATCATTATCAAAATGAATTAAGTTGTCTGCAACAGCTTCAAATTGAACTGCGCCAAAATTTTGCCATTATGGGGAGTTAATTCTTTCCAAAACATTGCCTGATTTTAACGTTCTTTACGGATATAGTTAGGGAAAACATGGAATAAGAGGAAAGAACTAAAAGTCCCCTTCTCTCAATATTTTCTATGCTATAATATATGCATGCTTTCTACTTCGAAATCAGAAATGTTCTCGTCTGCAACTCTTTCCCAGTTGAGCTGGTCCAAGGTTTTGCCATTGAACTTTTTCCCAAACCAGACCCACTTTTGACGTCCAACAGAAAAAGGCTTGGTAAAACATTGATGCAAAAGGAGAAAATGCTGATAGCCACCATTTTCTCCTTTTGCCTCGATATTTTCTGTGATATACTGTGTACTAATCATATCATTTTTAACAACACTTTTGTCGTCTGCAGCAGCTTTCAAATAGGACAATCCTAAAATTTTCCCGTTTGGGAAAACAAATATATCGCCGCCCCTAAACCAAAACTATGTAACCTCAGCTGTCACTGTAAGATGACAATGCCCCAGACACCGCTTTGATCGTTTAAAGTTTCATACAATTTTATTTCATTATTAATTCATTGCTGTTCATGTCGGATACCCAGCAAATATTTGGACGATATAACCAGTAAATCACTGGACAAACTACCCAACAGTTAATCTCCCATTGGACTCATTTTTTTTAAATTGATGTTCATGTCAGATAACCAGCAAACATTTGGACAATATAACCAGTAAATCACTGGACAACTACCCAACAGTTAATCTCCCTTTGGACTCTATTTTCTTTTAAATTGATGTTCATGTCAGATACCCAGCAAACATATGGACAATATAACCAGTAAATCACTGGACAAACTACCCAACAGTTAATCTCCCATTGGACTCATATTTCTTTTAAATTGATGTTCATGTCAGATACCCAGCAAAAATTTGGACAATATAACCAGTCATTCACTGGACAGACTACCCAGGAGTTTATCTCCCTTTGGACTCAATTGTGTTTCAAATTCATGTTCATGTAAGATACCCAGCAAACATTTGGACAATATAACCAGTAAATCACTGGACAAACTACCCAACAGTTAATCTCCCTTTGGACTCTATTTTCTTTTAAATTGATGTTCATGTCAGATACCCAGCAAACATTTGGACAATATAACCAGTCATTCACTGGACAGACTACCCAGGAGTTTATCTCCCTTTGGACTCAATTGTGTTTCAAATTCATGTTCATGTAAGATACCCAGCAAACATTTGGACAATATAACCAGTAAATCAATGGACAAACTACCCAACAGTTAATCTCCCTTTGGACTCTATTTTCTTTTAAATTGATGTTCATGTCAGATACCCAGCAAACATTTGGACAATATAACCAGTAAATCACTGGACAATCTACCCAACAGTTAATCTCCCTTTGGACTCTATTTTCTTTTAAATTGATGTTCATGTCAGATACCCAGCAAACATTTGGACAATATAACCAGTCATTCACTGGACAGACTACCCAGGAGTTTATCTCCCTTTGGACTCAATTGTGTTTCAAATTCATGTTCATGTAAGATACCCAGCAAACATTTGGACAATATAACCAGTAAATCACTGGACAAACTACCCAACAGTTAATCTCCCTTTGGACTCTATTTTCTTTTAAATTGATGTTCATGTCAGATACCCAGCAAACATTTGGACAATATAACCAGTCATTCACTGGACAGACTACCCAGGAGTTTATCTCCCTTTGGACTCAATTGTGTTTCAAATTCATGTTCATGTAAGATACCCAGCAAACATTTGGACAATATAACCAGTAAATCAATGGACAAACTACCCAACAGTTAATCTCCCTTTGGACTCTATTTTCTTTTAAATTGATGTTCATGTCAGATACCCAGCAAACATTTGGACAATATAACCAGTAAATCACTGGACAATCTACCCAACAGTTAATCTCCCTTTGGACTCTATTTTCTTTTAAATTGATGTTCATGTCAGATACCCAGCAAACATTTGGACAATATAACCAGTCATTCACTGGACAGACTACCCAGGAGTTTATCTCCCTTTGGACTCAATTGTGTTTCAAATTCATGTTCATGTAAGATACCCAGCAAACATTTGGACAATATAACCAGTAAATCACTGGACAAACTACCCAACAGTTAATCTCCCTTTGGACTCTATTTTCTTTTAAATTGATGTTCATGTCAGATACCCAGCAAACATATGGACAATATAACCAGTAAATCACTGGACAACTACCCAACAGTTAATCTCCCTTTGGACTCTATTTTCTTTTAAATTGATGTTCATGTCAGATACCCAGCAAACATTTGGACAATATAACCAGTAAATCGCTGGACAAACTACCCAACAGTTAATCTCCCTTTGGACTCTATTTTCTTTTAAATTGATGTTCATGTCAGATACCCAGCAAACATTTGGACAATATAACCAGTAAATCACTGGACAAACTACCCAACAGTTAATCTCCCTTTGGACTCTATTTTCTTTTAAATTGATGTTCATGTCAGATACCCAGCAAACATATGGACAATATAACCAGTAAATCACTGGACAAACTACCCAACAGTTAATCTCCCATTGGACTCATATTTCTTTTAAATTGATGTTCATGTCAGATACCCAGCAAACATTTGGACAATTATAACCAGTCATTCACTGGACAGACTACCCAGGAGTTTATCTCCCTTTGGACTCAATTGTGTTTCAAATTCATGTTCATGTAAGATATCCAGCAAACATTTGGACAATATAACCAGTAAATCACTGGACAAACTACCCAACAGTTAATCTCCCTTTGGACTCTATTTTCTTTTAAATTGATGTTCAAGTCAGATACCCAGCAAACATTTGGACAATATAACCAGTCATTCACTGGACAGACTACCCAGGAGTTTATCTCCCTTTGTACTCAATTGTGTTTCAAATTGATGTTCATGTAAGATACCCAGCAAACATTTGGACAATATAACCAGTAAATCACTGGACAAACTACCCAACAGTTAATCTCCCTTTGGACTCTATTTTCTTTTAAATTGATGTTCATGTCAGATACCCAGCAAACATTTGGACAATATAACCAGTAAATCACTGGACAACTACCCAACAGTTAATCTCCCTTTGGACTCTATTTTCTTTTAAATTGATGTTCATGTCGGATACCCAGCAAACATTTGGACAATATAAGCAGTAAATCGCTGGACAAACTACCCAACAGTTAATCTCCCTTCGGACTCAATTTTGTTCAAAATTGATGTTCATGTCAGATACCCAGATGATATTCAGAAAATATAACCAGTAAATCATTGGACAAACTAAAACTACCCAACAGTTAAAAATTTTACTCAGGTATTTGTAGGGTCAACATTTTTGTCCACTAAAATTAAAGCAGGACCAGTGGATTGCAATTTTTACAGGTCCTCCTCCAGACTAACAGGTCCTACATTCAGACTCAGTGAATTGTAGGAGAAACAAAGAATAAATTGTATATTCATTGTTACAACACTCCGATAGTTTCTATATAAGAGTCTGGTAAAGGGTTCTGAAATAGCTGAAATAGCTAGTCATAATTATCTCTGGCTGTCCTGTTGAGTTTATGCCTTTTCAAATTCAATATTTTGTTAAAAGTACAAGTAATTTTTGTTTATATATATGTAATTGTTACAAAGAAAACAAGAGTTGTCCGCGGACAACGTAGCTCGCCTATACGGGAGCGTGTCACAAAAACAGCAAATTTTTTAAAAGTAGGTCAAACTCCAAGGTCAAGGTCACAAGGTCAAGGATAATGGTCCCAAATGAAAGGTCTTGTCGAGATGTATCTCTGTATGAAATATCAAGGCTCTATCTCTAATAGTGCCTGAGATATAGGCCAGGTTAAAGTTTTTCAAAAGTAGGTCAAACTCCCAAGGTCAAGGTCACTAGGTCAAAGGTCATGGTCCCAAATGAAAGGTCTTGTCGAGATGTATCTATGCTGAGTCAAAAAAGAAAGTGTGCACAGACAATAACTGAAATTTCTATCGAAATTTTAAATATTGATATTATAATATTGGTATCAAATTAAAGATAATTCAATTGCCTATAAGTAGGTGCCTTTTTAAATTGTGTGAAATGGAGTTTTTCTTGTGTTTTCTTAAGATATTTGAGATAGGGGTCAATTTCGAAATTCACAGACCATGCTGACGAACGTAAGGAGATTAAATATTGCACATTTCTTGGGATTTCTGCTTCAATTTCTATTGTGACATGTCTTTAATGATTGACGGCAAACATCTGTGGTCTCACTGATCGAACACAACGTTTCATTTTATCGTTTGGAATTTCATTGCGTTCATATTGCAAGACGTATTCCACGTCCTGCAAATTCTTTAACTGGGCCCTAAATTTTGCGAAACTCAGTCAGAAGAGATGTTTGGCCCTATACCACACTCATGACTTATTTTCACGCGTCCCGTACCGATGACGATGTGCCTAATGCAGGCGTAACGTAAGATTTAGGCATCACGATAATGTGACAAACAGAAGGTCTCAAATCTCTTTTGAACCGTCCGTCTGCCTTTGTCAATTTCCAATGTTGCTTACATATGCTTGCTTTACTGAATTGCCATAAATGGCGTAGATTTGAAACGTTGACGTAAGGGCGTCAACGTCATGTAACGGTCTTGTCTAGTCATTCCTGTATTCGGGATATCAGACCGAAGCCGATCAAAAATGTATCCTTTCTTTTGAAAACATGATTGCAAACGACTAATTTTAGAACGATGACATTTGAACGACAACGACACATTTTACACCGGTTCAAGACACTAGCAAATCTAACGTGTGAAATCTGTCGTGTTTACTAAGACGTAGCATATTTGGCTATTCAGCACTTTGAAATTTTATGTTTAATTTAGCTTTTATACACCTTGAATACAGATTTTAGACAATAAAGTTTGTTGTGAAACATTTGTTTTGATAACCACGTGCAAAAAGGTGATAACAGAGTTTGGTGATATGCCAGACAATTTAATCATCTCAAGTTGCTTCCCAAGTCAAAGGATATGAGAAAGTTGATAGCTTAACTCCGTGTAGAAGTTTGGTGAAGTTAATTGCAGCGGTTACGTAGATATATGAAGTAGATGTATGCACACTTTCTTTTTTGACTCAGTATATGTATGAAATATCAAGGCTGTATCTCTAATAGTGCCTGAGATACCGTATAGCACTTTATTTCTGCGGGGACTTTATTTCTGCTATTTCTGCGGCCCTCATCGGCACCGCAGAAATAAAATCCGCAGAATTTTAACCCTGAATGTTCAGGTTGTTTTCAATTTTAGTCAGTACAAGGACAAGTTAAACAGTAACGCTCTGATGCAAAGCGCAATTTCATAAAAATGAAGGTTTTTTTCATTCAAAAAATGATGTAACTATAGCTTTAGTTAAGGTGTAGATAGGACATTTTTGTTTATCCATAAATGAATGATTCAACAAGTTTGACTGATTGGTAACAGTTTGACACATCTTTCTTTTCACACCTATCTGTATACGGCATTGTTTCCCATAACGCCTTTATAATGTAGATACTGGTAAATGAGTGGGCTTATCCCTTTACCCTAACGGAGTTAATAGAAATCGTCTTTCAAACTATGTCCGACACTAACTAAAACTGATTTGATAGCGCAGAAATAAAATCTTTAATTTTGCAAAATGAGAGACCGCAGAAATATGTTCCGCAGAAATTTAACCCGCTTGATTTCTGGAAAAACCGCAGAATTTGGACCCCGCAGAAATAAAGTGCTATACGGTATAGGCCAGGTTAAAGTTTTTCAAAAGTAGGTCAAACTCCCAAGGTCAAGGTCACTAGGTCAAAAGTCATGGTCCCAAATGAAAGGTCTTGTCGAGATGTATCTATGTATGAAATATCAATGCTGTATCTCTAATAGTGCCTGAGATATAGAACAGGTTAAAGTTTTTCAAGTGAAGACACGACGGGACGCCGACACTAGGGCTGTGACATTAGCTCCCCGGATATAAAGTCCCGGCTCGCTAAAAAGGTTGTTAGTAGGTGCCATGTCACGTCTGAATATGCAAAACAATTTGGTCAAAGAAATTTTGAAATTGCTATCAAAACTGTGTATAACTACACTAGTATAGAATCTAGTTGCTACCCCATTAGGCATTTTGATTGCATACATTTCCCAAACAAGGCTTAGTTTTGATGTCATTTGTAAGTAGTTATCAATCATTGATAACAAAGAGAAATAAAGAAAATTATGATCTACTTGAATGTCTTCCCTTCCCCTCGATTTCATGACAATGGGATGTGCATGTTCTGAGTTTGATTACATTATGTCCATTTTGGGAAAGGGTAAAAGATCAAGCCCTTCAACAGAGGATACATGATCAGGTGTTTGGTAATTGCCCATATCCAAGATTTTAGATCTAATGATTCCAGCTTTCAAATTGATCTAAATCTAGTAACGAAAAATTGAGGTTTGGCGAATGAGAATCATATATATAAAGAAATAATAAAGTATCATTGTATGTTGCCAACAAAAAGGTAATCTGTTCAACATATAAATTAATACGCTATCGGTGTAATAATGACAGTAAAATGCAAATTCAAAATACCTTGTTTTTAGACTTACCTCAACAGAATATATTCCTATTAAATTAAATTAAAGGTTAACTTTATACGAAGATTTGTGCACAATCACTGCTAGACTTTAGTATTTGAATGTGTGCAAGGAAAAAAAGGGTTTCTCTTTGATCTTGGGGAAATCTAAACTCACTCTGTGTGATGTAAGCAGTGATGTCACACTGTATGCATTTTTGTTTGGTTATTAAACAGCTGATTGAGCCCAGTTACAGAGTTATAAATAGAAGTTCCATTAACCTTTACCCAATAGAACAAAGTTTGCATTTGTAAATTTGGATTTCTTTTTCTATCCTCATGTTCACAATGGAAGAAAAAAGACGAAATTAAATGCATAAGATTCTCTATTCGTATGAATTCAGTAAATAAGATCTTGGCCATAATTCATGGTTTAATTCAATATTGTTAGAATTATCTTTGACTGAATGACTAAGAAAGGGTTAAGGAAATTGTAACAAAGTGAGTGGATGTTTTCAGTGGAAAAAAATAGTGGACTACAAACTTGTGCAATTTCTATAATTTTAAAGTAATAATCGGATTAGAATTCCTAAGGTAGGTGAATGATAGACTGATGAATTTCTAGTCAATTGATTTTTTAATCTAGATTCTTGTTCACAAAAAAAACACAACAGTTTACTGCTTTCTTTGTCCTGTCAATAATTTTCCATTCAAGATGTGCCTGAAGGATGCAGTACTCGGTGGTTTTGTGATGTACATAAGTGTTACGTATGTAACACAAATCTACGATTTGTTGTTTTCTGTTGTGTAATCACAGACAATCTTCAAATAGTTTTGTTTAAAATAGGAATTTTGGGTTGGTCGCCGACTTTTTCCTATGAGCCAAAAGGAAGTTATGATGCAGATTTTTAAACTGATTTTGATGCCTTTCAACAAAATCTAAGGGGCGCTGTCTCTGAAATTTACAGGCCCGGCGGACCGGTACCAAAGGATGTTTTGCCAGTCCTCCTTAAAAATTACAGGCCTCGGGCCGACGGACTGGCGTTAATGTCGAACCCTGACATGTAAAGTGAAATATACAGTCAGGATTCAAACAGTCACAGTTTATTGTGTGAATTATTTTGCCAATGTTGACCATTTCCCAAACAGCTGAACTTTTGACTGTTTTAATTTAAAAGCTGCTGCAGACGACATAATATATATTGCAATGACATGATTTGTGTACGAAATATCAATGAAAATATTGAGGCAAGAGGAGAAAAAAAAATTCCAAAGGGGGGGGGGGGGGGGGATGTCCCCACTCTCATACCCTCTTTAGTTTTGGATGTGCTAGATTGTTTTATGAATAAAATTGGAAAGACTTAAAATTTCAGTTGGGTCAATCAATATTAATGCATTCTGATTTCTCGAGAAAAAAAAATATGATAAATCAAAACAATCTTTAGCACAAGCCTTCACGACTTAAATTGCTTACAACCATCCATACAGACAATGAGATAGCGCTCGGAAAATTGATATTATTTTTTTATTCCACAAATGGCATTATAGTAACCAGAATTTTCATTTACAGGGGGAATATACGTCAAAAAACTTGATTAAAATATCGCATCCAAAAGATCGCGAAAACTAATGACAATTGCTCTAATGTCGGTAAAAACTACAAACAAACACACCTATTGTGCATAAATAGCAGTTAAAAGTTATCGTTGTTTAAACAATGTATAAAATAGTGTGAAATATGGTCGTATTCGACAAATTTTCTTGTCAAATATAATCAAACTAACTTACTCGACTCGACGGGAAAATGGAGTGGTTCCACGCGCGCAAGAGACGTCACGCAATAAAGCCGGGAACAAAAAATACGAACGGTAACTCATTTCCGGTGCTTGGCGGATATTCACCGATGGTATCCGAATGCATTTTTCGGCGCGAAATCTAAATTTAGAATTTTCCGATTAGTGGAAGAGTCCGAGATACGGACGAATTGTTGGACAAAAAAAAGTCTAATGTTTTATTGGGTATTTCGTTTGAAGTAACCAACAACAGTCTCATATACGTAATAAAATTACTCCTGTTATTGGGTATACCCAACAAGGGAAAAGTAACCAATAAGTGGCCTTTGAACATAAAAAATAGCCAATAATGGTCACTGGTAAACACGGACGGACGGACGGACGGACGACGGACAAAAAGCGACCACAATAGCTCACCTTGAGCACTTCGTGCTCAGGTGAGCTAAAAAAACCAACAGACGGACCAACAGACAGACCAACAGACAGACGGACAACCTGACTCCTATATACCCCCCAAATTGAATTTGGGGGGTATAATAAATGGAAATTCTGTGGTCTACAAAAAGTCTAAAATCCATAATTTCTTGGGTGCTAAAATTGCTAATAATTTTATGATGTAACCAAAATTGGCTAGACACGAGAACCGTTCTTATAAATTACCTTGGTTGTTCCTCATCCATTAGCTGTGGCTGTCTAGGTGAAGGTGACTGGTTGATTTGTTGGTAGGGTTTGATGTGGTCTCCTCTATGTAGTGAACCTGTAATTGATTGATTGATTAATTGATTGATTGATTGATTAATTGATTAATTAATTGATTGATTGCTTGTTTGGTTGTTCCTCATCCATTAGCTGTGGCTGTCTAGGTGAAGGTGACTGGTTGATTTGTTGGTAGGGTTTGATGTGGTCTCCTCTATGTAATGAACCTGTAATTGATTAATTGATTGATTTGTTAATTGATTGATTGATTGTTTGGTTGTTCCTCATCCATTAGCTGTGGCTGTCTAGGTGAAGGTGACTGGTTGATTTGTTGGTAGGGTTTGATGTGGTCTCCTCTATGTAGTGAACCTGTAATTGATTGATTGATTAATTGATTGATTGATTGATTAATTGATTAATTAATTGATTGATTGCTTGTTTGGTTGTTCCTCATCCATTAGCTGTGGTTGTCGAGGTGAAGGTGACTGGTTGATTTGTTGGTAAGGTTTGATGTGGTCTCCTCTATGTAATGAACCTGTAATTGATTGTTTGGTTAATTGATTGATTGATTGATTGTTTGTTTGGTTGTTCCTCATCCATTAGCTGTGGTTGTCTAGGTGAAGGTGACTGGTTGATTTGTTGGTAGGGTTTGATGTGGTCTCCTCTATGTAATGAACCTGTAATTGATTAATTGATTGATTGGTTAATTGATTGATTGATTGGTAATTCATCATCCATAAGCTGTGGCTGTCTTGGTGAAGGTGACTGGTTGATTTGTTGGTAGAGTTTGGTGTGGTCTCCTCTATGTAGTGAACCTGTGATATAGAGGTTAGAATATTCAATATTTAGAGGTTCATGTATAATATTTAGATGTTTGTCTATAAATGAGCCAGGAAAAGATCCCTTAAGGCTTTTGAGCCCAACATGGTTCCTGATCAGCCTGCGTATAAACACAGTCTGATCAAGAACCATATTGTTCTCCACTAGACTTTCTGTAATATAGAGATTTGGACATTCAATATATAGAGGTTTGTAGGTAATATTTAGAGGTTTATCTGTTAGCTGTGGTTGTCTAGGTGAAGGTGACTGGTTGATTTGTTGGTAGGGTTTGATGTGGTCTCCTCTATGTAATGAACCTGTAATTGATTGATTGATTGATTAATTGATTGATTGATTAATTGATTGATTGCTTGTTTGGTTGTTCCTCATCCATAAGCTGTGGTTGTCTAGGTGAAGGTGACTGGTTGATTTGTTGATAGGGTTTGATGTAGTGTTGTAACGATAATCGGAAATAATCGATTAATCGTCGTTGAAGCCCAAAATCGGCGATAATCGATTATGAGTATGAAAAATCGATGTCGTTAACGTCTTTGGTTTTTACCGAAACATCGGCTCCATATTACTGATGGCAAATTTTGTTTTCGTTTTTTAGCTTCCAAAGGAAAGAATCAAGAGTAAACCAAATGTTAAAGACAGAAACTGTATTTGCAGATATTAATTTGGGTGTAAAAAGACCATATTTTGCTAGATCTAATAATCAAATACATCTGTAATAAAAAATGTTTGGCAGTGCTCAGCGGAATTTCATCGTTTCTAGCGATCATCGGCACCATTTTCATAACATGATTTTGGAGAAAAACATTCATGTAACGGAAGGAAAATGGGCAAATAAAGCCATTTCACTTCAAAGTAGACCACTCATTTCAATTTATGACATTTAACACAAACAAAAGAGTCTAAATAGAGCTTTTTAAACACTCTCTTTTCGTAATCAAGTGTATCAGTTACCGGACATATGCCTAAATCCGGATACGAAAAAATACAGTTTTTGCCACCAATACATTTTATTTTAGACAGATGATGTGAACTTGGGAAAGAGATTTGAATTTTGGATACCTGCATCATTTATCTCCAACTCCTTAACTCTTCAATTACTACAAATTTTCCAGCCGTTCTTTGAGTAAGGACTAGAGTTAATGGATGGGACTAAAATGCAGACACTTATTGCAGAGTCAGACACTCCAGAATTTTGCTTAAATGGAAAAAGAATAATTTGAAATTTGGCTACAAATCAAAATTATGAAGTATATTATAACTTTGCTCAAAGTGGATGGCTTGTGGAAGACCCTTAGCCCCCCCCCCCACACACACACACGTTGAAAGAAAGAAATACATATATGTAGGAAACCAAAGCTCAAATGAATATAGAATAGCTTTAATAAAATCTATGGAATCGAAGACACAACCACTTGGCTTGCACCTTCCTTTTGCTAGAGACTTACAATTATTGTTGTCAGCATAACAAACTTTAGATTTTTTGAGTACACCCATCAACACAAAGGTGTTTTAATACAGAAAATGAAGTTTCGATTATTAATCGATAATTGAATCGAAACCAATTCCCGTTTCAATTCGATTATCGATTATGATTTGAGTCCGATTTTACAACACTAGTTTGATGTGGTCTCCTCTATGTAATGAACCTGTAATTGATTGATTAATTGATTGATTGATTGATTAATTGATTGATTGCTTGGTTGGTTAATTGGTTGGTTGGTTGTTCCTCATCCATAAGCTGTGGTTGTCTAGGTGAAGGTGACTGGTTGATTTGTGGGTAAGGTTTGATGGGGTCTCCTCTATGTAGTGAACCTGTAATTGATTGATTTGTTAATTGATTGATTGATTGATTAATTGGTTGGTTGGTTGTTCATCGCCCATTAGCTGTGGTTGTCGAGGTGAAGGTAACCGGTCGATTTGTTGGTAAGGTTTTTTGTGGTCTCCTCTATGTAGTGAACCTGTAATTGATTGATTGATTAATTGATTGATTGATTGGTAAATTGATTGATTAATTGTTTGGTTGTTCCTCATCCATTAGGTGTGGCTGTCTAGGTAAAGGTGACTGGTTGATTTGCTGGGTTTGATGTGGTCTCCTCTATGTAGTGAACCTGTAATTGATTGATTGATTGATTGATTAATTGATTGATTGCTTGTTTGGTTATTCATCGTCGATTAGCTGTGGCTGTCTAGGTGAAGGTGACTGTTTGATTTGTTGGTAGGGTTTGATGTGGTCTCCTCTATGTAGTGAACCTGTAATTGATTGATTGGTTAATTGATTGGTTAATTGATTATAGGAACTGACGTCCCTAATGAAATGTTTCTGGCAATTCTCATACCAAACAGCTATTCAGTTTGAAGTATCTGGTGCAAAACCTGAGTACACCTACCAATTCTTTTAACTTTATTATTTACCATTGTATTATGTACCAATTCTTTGTAAGAAAATGCCATGAGACATCTTCTATATGAATGATTTGCTATCATGGTTTTGATTGACAGTGGCGATTCATCAATTCATGAAATATCAGAAATGCATACCTGAAGGAGTGGATGGGGCGTCTTCCTTTGAAGCAATGGATTCCGCTGGATTAAACAAGGGTTTGGCTACTGTCCGAAAAATTACTGGGGCAATTCCAAACATCAAGGTTTTCTTAACCATAACTCTTTAAGCTTGTCAAATGTTGCTTTAGATTAACCCATTACCACACAGTGACTCTTTTTGACTCCCCACAAGATAATGGCTTTGGAAAACCATGTGGAAAATGAAGAAATTGCTTTAGACAAGCAATTTTTTCATTTCCCACAATATTTTCTACACAAAACAACCAAATATGTAAGGTTTTATTCATTTTAACCCTTTCCCAAACGATTAATTTTTAGGGTGATCCACTTCAAAAACTGCTAAAATGAATAAATGGATGTTATTAAAGATATGATTTGTGTAAAATATGGCATAGAAAATATTGAGACAAAAGGAGAAACTGCTGGTTATCAGCAGTTTCTCCTTTTGTTTCAATGTTTTCCAAAGTCTATTCTCTTAGGGACATCAAAACCAGGTCTTGTTTGGGAAAGGGTTAAATTGTCGGCTGCAACATCTTTGAATTCGGACAAGTATAAAATTTTGTTGTTTGGTAATAGGTTAAGAAAGGGTGATAACTTGGAACATACCTGAAGGAGTGGATGGGGCGTCTTCCTGCGATGCAATGGATTCAGCTGGATTAAAAGAGGGTTTGGCTACTGTTAATGTTACATGTTCTGACGTGGCTTTTAGAGCTGCTACTGCATCGTCGTGAGTCACTGCTTCAAGATTGTTCTCATTTACCTGTAAATCAACATCATATCTTCGCTTTTCAACAAAAGCCTCGTAACTGCAGCTTGTTTTAAGCTGCAGTTATGAGGTTTTTGTTGAATATATAGAGGATAATCGCTTATTTCAGTGTAAGATCGAATTATATTTCATTGAGTAAACAACAAAAGCTATATTTTCACAAGTGGCGAAGCCACGAGTAAAAATGTAGCTTTCGTTGTTCACGAAATGAAATATAATTCGATCTTACACAAAAAACAAACGATTATTGTATTTCTTTAATGCAACTAGAGCTGTCCGAAGACAGTGCGCTCGACTTTCTAAGTTGCTTAGTATAAAGGGGGCATAACTCCAAATATAGTGGAGCCAGGGTCATGGGCCCTGGTAGTAAGGTAGAGGGTGTGATGGTGAATAAGTATTCCAAGTTTGGGTTGAATCCCTTTGATAGTATGGAAGTTATTGATGTTTGAAAAAACTTTAACCTTTGTTGCAACGCCGACACCAATGCCAATGCCAATGCCGACGCCCAGGTGACAGTATAAGCTCTCATTTTCTTCGAAAAGTCGAGCTAAAAATAGACAAAATACAAAAATTTTATGATGGATTTTTTTAAAACGTGTCATATTTCAACTGACTGCTATGCAACGCTTATGATGACGTCACTTATTTGGCCCGGCTTAAATAACGTCAGATAGCGTGAAATGAACGAAAGCGTGGCACAATTCTTTGAAAATTTCACTGAATAGGCGGTGAGTTTATCAAAATGATAATCTACCATTATTTCCCGATAATCAACCAAAAAGCATTAAAGACAAGAGCTGTCACTGTAAGATGACAATGCCCCCGACACCGCTTTGATTTTAAATTATGGCCAATCTATGTTCAAGGTCAAGGTCATCCAGGGGTCAAGGTCACCAAAGTATGTGCCTACAGAAAGGTAATGTACCAAGGAATGTTGTGGTAAAGTATGAAGCGAATATGTTAAGTAATAAGGAAGTTATGGCCAATGTTAAAGTTTTTGGACGGAATGACGGACAGACGGACGGACAGACAGACGGATGGATGGACGGACAAGTCAAATTTATGATGCCTCCCTATCGGGGGCATAAAAAGCAATATAGTTACTAGTACATACAGCAAGGCAATTAAACAAGCAATGCCGCCCTTCAGTGAGATTACCATATACATATAATTAACAATTGTGTCTAAAAAATTATCAAAATTAGAAATAACTAGAATATCACTGAAAGTGATCATACCCCCCAAAAGCGCAGTTTTTGTGCATTTTGAGAAGTTGATTTCATTTGAACTGCATGCATATGGGAGCTGTTCAATTGGGAAATAGAGCTAACAAAAAATCAACAGACCAAACAGCACATGCAGGGGTAAAAGTTGAAAATTTTGAAAAACCTGAAAACCTGGAAGTCTGTATTTATATAGTAAAAATCGAGAAAATGGGGCATTTTGGAATACTCAAAAACCTGAACTTCAGGCATATGCCTGAAAACTTTTACCCCTGCACATGTAAATGTTTGCAAAAAATACCAATTTTCAACAAAAGGACATAGCTCATTTAAAAATCCCCAAGCCCTGCCCTGCCATGCTGATATTTTTTAATGAACCAAAAATTCACAACCATGTATTGAAGACAGTCAATCAAGGTACATTCCTGTAAGATTTGGTTCAAATTTACCGTATAATTGTATAATTAATTAAATTAAATTCTAATTTAAAGAATGTTCTCATGATTTCGTTAAGTCTGTTAATCCCTGCCCTGCCATTACCACAGTTTTTGCAAATCAAAAATTCACGAACAAATTTTGAAATAAGTCACCAAATGAACATTCCTGCCAATTTTGGTAACAAAACACTGAATCAAAAATTCACGATCAAGTTTTGAAAAGAGTCACCCAAGGAACATTCCTGCCAAGTTTGGTAAGAATTGGCTTAGTGGTTAAGGAGAAGATTTTTGAAGAATTATCTGACAATTTCTCATAGTCGGATTAGCCCCGCCCTGCCACACCCACATTTTTTGACGAATCAAAAATTCATGAACATACATTGAATACAATCACTCAAGGGACATTAGTGCCAACTTTAGTTCAAAATGGTCCAATAATTGATTTTTAAAGAATTTTCACATGATTTCTCTAAGTCCAATAAGCCCCGCCCTGCCATGCCCACAATTTTTGACGAATCAAAAATTCACGAACAAGTTTTGAAAAGGGTCACCAAAGGAACATTCTTGCAAAGTTTAGTAAGAATTGGCCCAGTGGTTAAGAAGGAGAAAATTTTTGAAGAATTATCTAACGATTTCTCGAAGTTGGATAAGCCCAACCCTGCCACACCCACATTTTTTGGCGAATGAGTAAATCATGAATATACATTGAATACAATCACTCAAGGGTCATTCCTGTCAAGTTTGGTTCAAATTGGCCTTATGATTGATTTTTAAAGATTTTTCACATAATTTCTCTAAGTCCAATAAGCCCCGCCCTGCCACGCCCACAATTTTTGACAAATCAAAAATTTAGGAAAAAATTTTGAAAAGGGTCACCTAAGGAACATTCCTGCCAAGTTTAGTAAGAATTGGCCCATTGGTTAAGGAGGAGAAAATTTTTGAAGAATTATCTAACGATTTCTCGAAGTCGGATAAGCCCCGCCCTGCCACGCCCACATTTTTTGGCAAATGAAAAACTCATGAGCATACATTGAGTACAATTACTAAAGGGTCATTCCTGTCAAGTATGGTTCAAATTGACCTAACTAGAATATCACTGAAAGTGATCATACCCCCCAAAAGCGGAGTTTTTGTGCATTTTGAGAAGTTGATTTCATTTGAACTGGGAGTTGTTCAATTGGGAAATAGAGCTAACAAAAAATCAACAGACCAAAACAACACATGTAAATATTGCAAAAAATACCAATTTTCAACAAAAGGACAAAGCTCATTTAACAATCCCAAAGCCCTGCCCTGCCATGCTGATATTTTTCAATAAACCAAAAATTCACAACCATGTATTGAATCAAGGTACATTCCTGTAAGATTGGTTCAAATTTACCGTATAATTGCTTTTTTAAAGAATTTTCTCATGATTTCATTAAGTCTGATAAGCCCTGCCCTGCCATCACCAATCCCTTGAGGGACATTAGTGCCAACTTTAGTTCAAAATGGTCCAATAATTGATTTTTAAAGATTTTTCACATGATTTCTCTAAGTCCAATAAGCCCCGCCCTGCCACGCCCACAATTTTTGATGAATCAAAAATTCATGAACAAGTTTTGAAAAGGGTCACCCAAGGAACATTTCTGCCAAGTTTAGTAAGAATTGGCCCAGTAGGTAAGGAGGAGAAGATTTTTGAAGAATCATCGAACGATTTCTCGAAGTCGGATAAACCCGGCCCTGCCAAGCCCACATTGTTTGGTGAATGAAAAAATCATGAGCATACATTGAAAACAATCACTCAAGGGTCATTCCTGTCAAGTTTGGTTCAAATTGGCCTGATAATTGATTTTTAAAGATTTTTCACATGATTTCTCCAAGTCCGATAAGCCCCGCCCTGCCACGCCCACAATTTTTGACAAATCAAATATTCACGAACAAGTTTTGAAAAGGGTCATCCAAGGAACATTCCTGCCAAGTTTAGTAAGAATTGGCCCAGTGGTTAAGGAGGAGAAGATTTTTGAAGAATTATCGAACGATTTCTCGAAGTCGGATAAGCCCCGCCCTGCAACGCCCACATTTTTTGGCGAATGAAAAAATTATGAACACACATTGAATACAATTACTCAAGGGTCATTCCTGTCAAGTTTGGCTCAAATTGGCCTGATAATTGATTTTTAAAGATTTTTCACATGATTTCTCTAAGTCCGATAAGCCCCGCCCTGCCACGCCCACAATTTTTGACGAATCAAAAATTCACGAACAAGTTTTGAAAAGGGTCACGCATGGAACATTCCTGCCAAGTTTAGTAAAAATTGGCCCAGTGGTTAAGGAGGAGAAGATTTTTGAAGAATTATCTAACGATTTCTCGAAGTCGGATAAGCCCCGCCCTGCCACGCCCACATTTTTTGGCGAATGAAAAAATCATGAGCATACACTGAATACAATCACTCAAGGGGCATTTCTGCCAAGTTTGGTTCAAATTGGCCTGATAGTCGATTTTTAAAGATTTTTTTACATGATTTCTCTAAGTCCGATAAGCCCCGCCCTGCCACGCCCACAATTTTTGACGAATCAAAAATTCACGAACAAGTTTTGAAAAGGGTCACCCATGAAACATTCCTGCCAAGTTTAGTAAAAATTGGCCCAGTGGTTAAGGAGGAGAAGATTTTTGAAGAATTATCGAACGATTTCTCGAAGTCGGATAAGCCCCGCCCTGCCACGCCCACATTTTTTTGGCGAATGAAAAAATCAGGAGCATAAACTGAATACAATCACTCAAGGGTCAATCCTGCCAAGTTTGGTTCAAATTGGCCTGATAGTTGATTTTTAAAGATTTTTTTACATGATTTCTCTAAGTCCGATAAGCCCTGCCCTGCCATGCCCACAATTTTTGACGAATCAAAAATTCACGAACAAGTTTTGAAAAGGGTCACCCAAGGAACATTCCTGTCAAGTTTGGTAAGAATTGGCCCAGTGGTTGAGGAGGAGAAGATTTTTAAAGAAAAAACCAACAGACGGACCAACAGACCAACAGACCAACAGACAGACCGACAACCTGACTCCTATATACCCCCCAAATTGAATTTGGGGGGTATAATAATTGATTTTTAAGGATTTTTCACATGATTTCTCAAAGTCCGATAAGCCCCGCCCTGCCACGCCCACAATTTTTGACAAATCAAAAATTCACGGACAACTTTTGAAAAGGGTCATTAAAGGAACATTCTTGCAAAGTTTAGTAAGAATTGGCCTAGTGGTTAAGGAGGAGAAAATTTTTGAAGAATTATCTAACTATTTCTCGAAGTTGGATAAGCCCCGCCCTGCCACGCCCCCATTTTTTGGCAAATGAAAAAATCATGAATATACATTGAATACAATTACTCAAGGGTCATTCCTGTCAAGTTTGGTTCAAATTGGCCTAATAATTGATTTTTAAAGATTTTTCACATGATTTCTCAAAGTCTGATAAGCCCCGCCCTGCCACGTCCACAATTTTTGACAAATCAAAAATTCACGATCAAGTTTTAACAAGAGTGCCATCGTCACAATATACGCCGCCACTTGTAAAATTTGAGACAAAAAAATGACATTGACAAGGATTTATAAATATTCACTGAAAAACCTTTAAAAAATTGTGTTCACAAAAAGGTTTTTATAAATATCCAGTGAAAAACCTGGAAGGAATTGCATTCACGAGGCTGAAATATCATTAAGCCCCAGAGACTAAGATTGAAGGGGGCATAATTCTGGCAAAAATCAATGAACCATGAAATCCTTCCTTCATGCACATCTACCATTTGAGGTGATAACATCCACCAAGTTTCATTAAGATCCAGCCAGAAACTTAGAAGGAGTTGTGTTGACAAGCCTGCAATTTCAATAAGCCCCAGAGATTAAGTTTTTAAGGGGCATAACTCAGGCAAAAATCAACGAACCATAAAATCCTTCCTTCATGCACATCTACCAATTGAGGTGATAACATTGACCAAGTTTCATTAAGATCCAGTCAGAAACTTAGGAGGAGTTGTGTTGACAAGCCTGCAATTTCAATAAGCCCCAGAGACTAAGTTTTTAAGGGGTGTAACTCAGGCAAAAATCAACGAACCATAAAATCCTTCCTTCATGCACATCTACCAATTGAGGTGATAACATTGACCAAGTTTCAAGAAGATCCAGCCAGAAACTTAGGAGGAGTTGCGTTGACAAGCCTGCAATTTCAATAAGCCCCAGAGACTAAGTTTTTAAGGGGCGTAACTCAGGCAAAAATCGACGAACCATAAAATCCTTCCTTCATGCACATCTACCAATTGAGGAGATAACATTGACCAAGTTTCAAGAAGATCCAGCCAGAAACTTAGGAGGAGTTGCGTTGACAAGCCTGCAATTTCAATAAGCCCCAGAGACTAAGTTTTTAAGGGACGTAACTCAGGCAAAAATCAACGAACCATAAAATCCTTCCTTCATGCACATCTACCAATTGAGGTGATAACATTGACCAAGTTTCAAGAAGATCCAGCCAGAAACTTAGGAGGAGTTGCGTTGACAAGCCTGCAATTTCAATAAGCCCCAGAGACTAAGTTTTTAAGGGGCGTAACTCAGGCAAAAATCGACGAACCATAAAATCCTTCCTTCATGCACATCTACCAATTGAGGAGATAACATTGACCAAGTTTCAAGAAGATCCAGCCAGAAACTTAGGAGGAGTTGCGTTGACAAGCCTGCAATTTCAATAAGCCCCAGAGACTAAGTTTTTAAGGGACGTAACTCAGGCAAAAATCGATGAACCATAAAATCCTTCCTTCATGCACATCTACCAATTGAGGTGATAACATTGACCAAGTTTCAAGAAGATCCAGCCAGAAACTTAGGAGGAGTTGCGTTGACAAGGCTGCAATTTCAATAAGCCCCAGAGACTAAGTTTTTAAGGGGCATAACTCAGGCAAAAATCAACGAACCATAAAATCCTTCCTTCATGCACATCTACCAATTGAGGTGATAACATTGACCAAGTTTCAAGAAGATCCAGCCAGAAACTTAGGAGGAGTTGCGTTGACAAGAAAAGTGGACGTACGTACGGACGGACGGACGGATGGACGGATGGACGGATGGACGGATGGACGGATGGACGGACGGACGGACGGACGGACAGACGGAGAAGATGACGCCAATATACGTCCGCCTCCGGCGGCGTATAAAAAGGGTCACCTAAGGAACATTCCTGCCAAATTTAGTAAGAATTGGCCCTGTGGTTATGGAGGAGAAGATTTTTGAAGAATTATCTAACGATTTCTCAAAGTCCAATAAGCCCCGCCCTGCCACGCCCACATTTTTTGGCGAATGAAAAAATCATGAGCATACATTGAATACAATCACTCAAGGGTCATTCCTGCAGAGTTTGCTTCAAATTGGCCTAATAATTGATTTTTAAAGATTTTTCACATGATTTTTCTAAGTCTGATAAGCCCCGCCCTGCCACGCCCACAATTTTTGACGAATCAAAATTTCACGAACAAGTTTTGAAAAGGGTCACCCAAGGAACATTCCTGCCAAGTTTGGTAAGAATCCGACCAATGGTTGAGGAGGAGAAGATTTTTGAAGAAAAACCAACAGACAGACCAACAGACAGACAGACAGACAGACCAACAGACCAACAGACAGACAAGCTGACTCCTATATACCCTCCAAATTGAATTTGGGGGGTATAATCATAAGCATACATTGAATACAATCACTAAAGGGTCATTCCTGTCAAGTTTGGTTAAAATTGGCCAAATTATTGATTTTTAAAGATTTTTCACATGATTTCTCTAAGTCTGATAAGCCCCGCCCTGCCACGCCCACAATTTTTGACAAATCAAAAATTCACGAACAAGTTTTGAAAAGGGTCACCTAATGAACATTCCTGCCAAGTTTGGTAAGAATTGGCCCAGTGGTTAAGGAGGAGAAGATTTTTGAAGAATTATCTAACGATTTCTTCAGGTCTGATAAGCCCTGCCCCGCCAAGCCCACATTTTTCACCCAATCAAAATTTCATGAACATGTGTTGAAAACAGTCACTCAAGGGACATTTCTGACAATTTTGGTTTACATTGGCGTGATAATTGATTTTTAAAGATTTTTCACATGATTTCTCTAAGTCCGATAAGCCCCGCCCTGCCACGCCCACAATTTTTGATGAATCAATAATTCACGAACAAGTTTTGAAAAGGGTCACCCAAGGAACATTCCAGCCAAGTTTGGTAAGAATTGGCCAAGTGGTTAAGGAGAAGAAGATTTTTGAAGAATTATGTAACAATTTCTCGAAGTCTGATAAGCCAATTTTCAACAAAGGGCCATAACTCAGTCAAAAATCTATAAACCATGACCAAAATTTCATAAGTACATATTTGAGAGCTATCAAGCATGCCTGTAAAGTTTCAATGAAATCCATCCAATATTTACAGAGAAATTGAGCGGACAAGGAAATTAACCCAAGGGCCATAACTCTGTGACAAATCAATGGATCGTAACCAAAATTTTATACACACATTGGCACTTGGTAATGAGCTCACATGTAAAGTTTGAATAAAATTGGATCAGTAGTTTAGGAGTAATAGAGTGAACAAAAAACCAACAGACGGACCAACAGACAGACCAACAGACAGACAGACAGACAGACAGACAGACAGACAAGCTGACTCCTATATACCCCCCAAATTGAATTTGGGGGGTATAATGATTTTCATTGGCATAACTTCAGCATTGTCTATGAACAATCTTCAAAATAGAAATCTTTACAGTATTCTTTAGTTAAGACTTTAGAATTTGATCTATTCATAATTTTGATTTTAAATCTAAAGACAATCTATCTAAACAATAGGTTTAAAGTCTCATTCGAAAGACTGGGCTGCTGAATGAATTGTGAAAGAATAAAGTCCTTACAGCGATGAGTCTGTCGCCTACAGCCAGGCGGCCATCTTGTTCAGCAGCACCACCTTCTATCACCTTGGTAACAAATATCCCATCATCCCCTGGAATGTGCTGGTTCCCAATTCCTCCAGCTATACTGAACCCTAGACCTGGAACCAAAAAACTTAGTAACTAAACATTACGAAACAACAACATTTTAACCCTTTCCCATACAAGACCTGGTTTTGACATCCCTAATAGAAAACTCAAAGGCATGGGAAAACATTGAAACAAAAGAAGAAACTGCTGATAACCAGCAGTTTCTCCTTTTGTCTCAATATTTTCTGTGCCATATTTTACACAAATCTCATCTTAAATAACATCCATTTTGTCATTTGTAGCAGTTTTTGAAGTGGATCACCCCAAAATTTTGTTGTTTGGGAAAGGATTAAGCTTAAAATTCAAAGAAATTGCCAACAACATTTTCAATGTGATCGAGGTAAAAAAAAAGTGGAAATGAAGAAATAGTTGTTGATAAAGATAGAATTTCTGTAAAATATAGCATAGCAAACATAGAAGCCTTTTCTAAAAGGGACATAAAAATCAGGTCTTGTTTAGAAAAGGGTTAAGAAAACTTGGATTTCATACCATATAAATGATTAGCATTATGCAATCACAAACAGTTTCGGAAACCTTTTAGGGCATTTTTTCCCCAATCACATGTGAGAGTGTGTGTGCAAATGAAGATAAAGAGAAGCTATTAAAAGCATATGGAAAATGTATAAATATTTGATGGGCTTTTAGCAAGACCATCTCTCTAATATTTACAGGAAACTCTTCGTATCGTTGTTTTTCAACAAAATCCTTGTAACTGCAGCTTAACATAATTTGCAGTTACAAGTTTTTTGTTGAAAAGCGATGATATAGACATGCCTTGTACCCTCTACAGCAAGTCTCAAACCCCTTACAGAAACAAAATTAGTCGGGGTATAGTTAACCTATTACCAGATGGCTAAATTTTAGACTGGTCCAAATTCAAAAGCATATGGAAAACATAAATATTTGATGGGCTTTTAGCAAGACCATCTCTGTAGTATTTACAGGAAACTCTTTATATCGTCACTTTTCAACAAGAACCTCGTAACTGCAGCTTATAACAAGCTGCATTACAAGGTTTTCGTTGAAAAGCCATGATATAGACATGCCTCCAACCCTCTACAATGAGTCTCGAACGCCTTACAGAAACAAAATAAGTGGGGGCATAATTAACCCATTACCAGATGGCTATATTTTGGAATGGTCCAAATTCAAAAGCATATGGAAAATGTATAAATATTTTATAGGCTTTTAGCAAGACCATCTCTCTAATAATTACAGGAAACTCTCCTTAAGACATCCTTATGCCTTATATACTTCACAGAAAGCTTCATAGGTAAGGAAGAACTTATTTCTGAGTCTACTTATTTGTCTATTATGATAGCACCCAATGAAACTTAGGAGAAACTAAGTTAATTTGGACCAAGTTTCAGAAAATCTTTCTGTCCATTAGCCTGTAGACACTATTTCAACTCCCTTAGGTACCTCCTGAGATTGTTTTTGGTCTAGATAAATATGAGATAAACAACTTACTGTTTCTTCTTAAAGGATTTCCCAAAAAAGACCTGGTTTTAAGGTCTCTTCCATCCTTGGCCACAACATATATCCCTACAGACAAAATTGTATCCGACCATTGGTGGGAAACAATTGTCAGAAAGGATATAAGCCACTGCCGGGGATCGAACCCCGAACCTCATCAGTATTTGTCCCAAGAGCTATTATACCAGCTGGGCTATGGCTGTGACCTCTGATTTTATATTTTGTTTTTGTCACAAAGGCATAGGACAAAACAATCTTGTTGGATAAAATGATAAGTTATCAAGAATATATTGTTGCTTTACAACAAAAACCTCGTAACTACAGCTTGTTTAAAGCTGCAGTTACGAGGTTTTCTTTAAAAATCAGCAGTATCTGGCAAGTAGAATGATGGAAAAGTTTCGGACAAGAAAAGAGTTTCAACCATTATAACAAATTAAAGGTATTGTTATGGGAATTTATGAAGACATTTATGTCAACACTCGGGAATATTAAAACAAACTACTTCCCCATAAAGTACCACTACTGTATTTCTTCTTTTGGTTTACCTGACCGCAATTCTGGGACAGATTGCCTACCGATGGATTGGAGTTTAACACCTCTTTCCACTGCTTTGGTCATATTGCAGAGGCTGGAGCACCTAACCATGGATTTCTGTCATTTCTCATACCAGTACTACCACAAAATTCTTACTGAACCTCCAGCTGCTTTCCAACATAGATTAATGATTTCAATCATTGGTGGGTGACATTTTGTCAGAAAGGATATTTGCTCCGAACAGGATTGAACTTGGGACCACTCGAGTGAGAGGCAGATGCACTACCAACTGCCCTATGGCCGCGGCCAAACCCCTTTTAGGAGAAAGGACTAAGGCCAATTGCATTTTTATCTAAAATGAGCCTTTTTATTTGACACAATTGACATTTGATAATTGCATAGACACATTAATTTGCTAGTAAAACATTATACCTATGCCCTTCTCAACGTTTCATCAGTTCATTAATAATTGATAAATGCCTATCACAGATGCCTGCATTATTGTTATTTCCTATCTTTGATTCCATTTAATAATTTGATTGTAACATTTCTATTGTAACAACCAAGTTTTGTTTGGAAAAGGTATAACAGTAGCCAACAAGAGTGCCATGGTCACAATATACCCCGCCCCAGAGACTAAGTTTTAAGGGGGCATAACTCAGGCAAAAATCAATGAACCAGAAAATCCTTCCTTCATCCACATCTACCAATTAAGGCGATAACATTGACCAAGTTTCAAAAAGATCCAGCCAGAAACTTAGGAGTTGAACTCACATGAAAAGTGGACGGACGTATGGACAGATGGACAGACGGAGAACATGACGCCAATATACGACCGCCTCCGGCAGTGTATCAAAATTATCCACATATCTTACCTTTGTTTCCCTTCGATAATTCGATTGTAACAACATTTTCTATTGGAGCTTTCAACCTTTTTACATACTGAAAGTATACAAAATACAAAAAGGTTTACCTACAAAGTCATACACATGCAATTGAAAAAGAAAATCTTGCTTGAGAAAAAGAGTGATAGTCACAATATCCATAGCTTTTTTGCATTAAGGATTACAACCCCTTATTGTCTACAAAATAGTTCATGCATTTTCGGGTGTCGTCCGTGTCCAGAAAAATTGTCACAGATGATATCCAGAAATTGACGAAGGTATCCTATTGTCTATTTCTGTTGCCACCGATGATGCCTAAAAATGCATGAAGTCTCTGGTATCTAATGATGGGTTGTAATCCTTAAGTTCCCCTTTTCCATGACGCAGTGTTATAGGGCAAAAGCCTGCCAATTTGCATGGAATTCTATTCAAGCATGTCCATAATTAAACCTTTCCCAAACAAGACCTTGTTTTGATGTCCCTAGTAGGAAAGGTTTGGGAAAAACATTGAGACGAAAGAAGAAACTGCTGATATCCAGCAGTTTCCCTTTTTGTCTCCATGTTTTCTGTGCTATTATTTTTCACAAATTGCACCTCAGGCAACATCTATTTAGTCGTCTGCAGCAGCTTTCAGATTGGAACATCCTAAAATTTAGTTGTTTGGGAAAGGGTTGAAATGATGAGATCATACAAATGGACAAACAGACAGACACGATACCAATTTATAACCACCTTCAGTGGCGTACAACTGTTTGGGTGAAATCAGACAGAAACATGCTTTCAAATTCTATCAAATTATATAGTCGAGTTGCTAAATCCATTATCATGTCTAGCAAATGTGTTGTTAAAATCTGACAGTACATTAAGGCCTATATATAAATATTTACAACATCGACATTCGACAACTAAAAACATGCAGGCATCAATTACCAGCAATATAATCCTATTGCACATCTTTTGAAATATCAGAAAGACCATTAACCCATTACCACATAAAGACTTTTTGACTCCCTCACAAGAAAAGGCTTGGGAAAACATTGTGGAAAATGAAGAAATTGCTTGTGACAAACAATTTCTTCATTTTCCGCAATGTTTTCCTACCCAAAATGGAAATATTTTCAAAATTTCATCAACTTGAAATTGTTGTCAGCAACGTCTTTCAAATTGGAACAGTCCAAAATTTTGCCGTTTGGGACAGGGTTTAACCATTCCCACATCATGACATATGGACACCTTTTGACACACTACAAAATAAAGGCTTTGGAAAACATTGTGGAAAATGAAGAAAATGTTTGTGACAAGCAATTTCTTCAATTTCAACAATGTTTTCTAAGCCAAAATGGAATTATTCTTAAAATTTAATCACTAGAAATTGTTGTCCGCAACCACTTTCAAATCGGAACAGTTCAAAATTTTGTTGTTTTGATAACGAGTTAAAGTGGCATTTCAAAATTTTTTGTTATAAATTATACTTTTATTTTTATCTGAAAGAGCGTATTTCCTTATGAAAATTCTGAAAATTTCGAGCCAAAATATTGCGCCGTTTACGAGAAATTCATATTTTTGTGTTAAAATTGAACAAATTGTTGTGGCCAACAGTTCCGATTTATATGCAATTTATCGATTATGTCTCAACTTTAAATGCGCGTTTCTCGCCTATTGGCAACAACTTCAAAAAACCAATAGTATTTATACTCATTAGAATAACCAATCTTGGCATCAAGACATACTTTAAACAAGAGCTGTCACTGTAAGATGACAATGCCCCCGACACCGCTTTGATTTTAAATTATGGCCAATCTATGTTCAAGGTCAAGGTCATCCAGGGGTCAAGGTCACCAAAGTATGTGCCTACAGAAAGGTAATGTACCAAGGAATGTTGTGGTAAAGTATGAAGCCAATATGTTAAGTAATAAGGAAGTTATGGCCAATGTTAAAGTTTTTGGACGGAATGACGGACAGACAGACGGACTTATCAGGGGCATAAAAATTGAAATTGGAATGAAATGTCCCTTTAAATCTTCTGGATGACTTATTTCTAGAATTATTACATAATTATGGCAATACATTGCTCAAACAGCACAATTTTATACATAAATAAGCGTTTTCTCTTCATATTTTCCAATACTGTCTATCATGTGCACTTCAGAAACGGGGCTTGTTGCTCATAATATGAGCCGCGACGCGAGAAAAGCGGAATTTAGCATAAGCAAAAACAAAGACGCAGATCAGCTTCGCGGTAACCGCGAAACTGATCAGCGTCTGTGTTTTCGCTGGTGAGAATGCTTAGTTCTTCTTCTTCCCATGTACGAAATTTCGTGACTCTAATCACTTTCTGCGGCTGTACAGCCTCATTTGTGTCACATCTGGTCAAAACTCCCGAAGACCGATTTTCTCGCGTCGCGGCTCATATGTTATCTAAACCCATTACAAGCCTGCATAATTTTGGACTGTTCAAATTTGAAAGGTGTTGCTGCTTGCAGATGACAATTTCATACGGATGAAAGTTTACATATTGATTGATTGATTAATTGATTAATTGATTAACTGATTAATTGATTAACTGATTGATTGATTAATTGATTGATTGATTGATTGATTGAATGATTGATCAATTGATTGAGTGAATGAATGATTGAATGATTGATTAAGCTATCGTTCATTTTAAACTGTTACCGTCATATCACGACAGCTGTAGCATCTAACCATGGATTCCTGCTGATTCTCATACCAGTACTACCACAACATCTTCGCCGAACCTCCAGCTGCTTGCCCGCACAGGTTGATGATTATCAAACCATTAGTGGGTGACAATTTTGTCAGAAAGTATATTTGCCTAGGTCCGGGATCGAACACACAACCTCTCCGGTGAGAGGCAGATGTACTACTACTACCAACAGCGCTATGGCCAAGGCCACTAAATATTTGCCATTTTGCAGGAAAGCCTAAATCAAGAGTCATTAACCCATTACCACACAGTGACTCTTTTAGACTCCCCGCAAGAAATTGGCTTGAGAAAACATTGTGGAAAATGAAGAAATTGCTTGTGACATGCAATTTCTTCATTTCCCACAATGTTTTCTACCCAGAAAGACCAAAAAATGGTAAATTCCATTCACTTGAAACTTTCGTCTGCAACATCTTTGAATTTGGAACAGGCCAAAATATTGCTGTTTGGTAATGGGTAAAACCATTACTTACCAACACAACCCTAGTTCCTGCCCTTTTTAGGGCATCTACAGCTTCAGCGTGTGTTACATTGACTACATTGTCTTCATTAGGGGTGGTCTAACTTAATTATAAAACCTTGACTTACCAACACAACCCTTGTTCCTGCCCTTTTTAGGGCATCTACTGCTTCAGCGTGTGTTACATTGACTACATTGTCTTCATTAGGGGTGGACTACCTTAATTATAAAACATTACTCACCAACACAACCCTAGTTCCTGCCCTTTTCAGGGCATCTACAGCTTCAGCATGTGTTACATTTACTACATTGTCTTCATTAGGGGTGGACTACCTTAATTATAAAACCATTACTTACCAACACAACTCTAGTTCCTGCCCTTTTCAGGGCATCTACTGCTTCAGCGTGTTACATTGACTACATTGTCTTCATTAGGGGTGGACTACCTTAATTATAAAACCTTGACTCACCAACACAACTCTAGTTCCTGCCCTTTTCAGGGCATCTACTGCTTCAGCGTGTGTTACATTGACTACATTGTCTTCATTAGGGGTGGTCTACCTTAATTATAAAACCTTGACTTACCAACACAACCCTAGTTCCTGCCCTTTTCAGGGCATCTACAGCTTCAGCATGTGTTACATTGACTACATTGTCTTCATTAGGGGTGGACTACCTTAATTATAAAACCATTACTTACCAACACAACTCTAGTTCCTGCCCTTTTCAGGGCATCTACTGCTTCAGCGTGTGTTACATTGACTACATTGTCTTCATTAGGGGTGGTCTACCTTAATTATAAAACCTTGACTTACCAACACAACCCTTGTTCCTGCCCTTTTTAGGGCATCTACTGCTTCAGCATGTGTTACATTGACTACATTGTCTTCATTAGGGGTGGTCTACCTTAATTATAAAACCTTGACTTACCAACACAACCCTAGTTCCTGCCCTTTTCAGGGCATCTACAGCTTCAGCATGTGTTACATTGACTACATTGTCTTCATTAGGGGTGGACTACCTTAATTATAAAACCATTACTTACCAACACAACTCTAGTTCCTGCCCTTTTCAGGGCA
This sequence comes from Fragum sueziense, assembly GCA_963680895.1. NCBI lineage: Eukaryota > Metazoa > Mollusca > Bivalvia > Cardiida > Cardiidae > Fragum > Fragum sueziense. Next base: position 19,421,653 of record OY804607.1, on the reverse strand, counting down.
TCTACTGCTTCAGCGTGTGTTACATTGACTACATTGTCTTCATTAGGGGTGGTCTACCTTAATTATAAAACCTTGACTTACCAACACAACCCTAGTTCCTGCCCTTTTCAGGGCATCTACAGCTTCAGCATGTGTTACATTGACTACATTGTCTTCATTAGGGGTGGACTACCTTAATTATAAAACATTACTTACCAACACAACCCTAGTTCCTGCCCTTTTCAGGGCATCTACAGTTTCAGCATGTGTTACATTGACTACATTGTCTTCATTAGGGGTGGACTACCTTAGTTATAAAAACATTACTCACCAACACAACCCTAGTTCCTGCCCTTTTCAGGGCATCTACTGCTTCAGCATGTGTTACATTGACTACATTGTCTTCATTAGGGGTGGTCTAACTTAATTATAAAACATTACTCACCAACACAACCCTAGTTCCTGCCCTTTTTAGGGCATCTACTGCTTCAGCATGTGTTACATTGACTACATTGTCTTCATTAGGGGTGGACTACCTTAATTATAAACCATTACTCACCAACACAACCCTAGTTCCTGCCCTTTTCAGGGCATCTACAGCTTCAGCGTGTGTTACATTGACTACATTGTCTTCATTAGGGGTGGACTACCTTAATTATAAACCCTGACTCACCAACACAACCCTAGTTCCTGCCCTTTTCAGGGCATCTACAGCTTCAGCATGTGTTACATTGACTACATTGTCTTCATTAGGGGTGGACTACCTTAATTATAAAACCATTACTTACCAACACAACCCTAGTTCCTGCCCTTTTTAGGGCATCTACTGCTCCAGCATGTGTTACATTGACTACATTGTCTTCATTAGGGGTGGACTAACTTAATTATAAAACCATTACTCACCAACACAACTCTAGTTCCTGCCCTTTTCAGGGCATCTACAGCTTCAGCGTGTGTTACATTGACTACATTGTCTTCATTAGGGGTGGACTACCTTAATTATAAAACCATTACTTACCAACACAACCCTAGTTCCTACCCTTTTTAGGGCATCTACAGCTTCAGCGTGTGTTACATTGACTACATTGTCTTCATTAGGGGTGGACTACCTTAATTATAAAACCATTACTTACCAACACAACCCTAGTTCCTGCCCTTTTCAGGGCATCTACTGCTTCAGCATGTGTTACATTGACTACATTGTCTTCATTAGGGGTGGACTACCTTAATTATAAAACCATTACTCACCAACACAACCCTAGTTCCTGCCCTTTTCAGGGCATCTACAGCTTCAGGGTGTGTTACATTGACTACATTGTCTTCATTAGGGGTGGACTACCTTAATTATAAAACCATTACTTACCAACACAACCCTAGTTCCTGCCCTTTTCAGGGCATCTACTGCTTCAGCATGTGTTACATTGACTACATTGTCTTCATTAGGGGTGGACTACCTTAATTATAAAACCATAACTTACCAACACAACTCTAGTTCCTGCCCTTTTCAGGGCATCTACAGCTTCAGGGTGTGTTACATTGACTACATTGTCTTCATTAGGGGTGGACTACCTTAATTATAAACCCTTACTCACCAACACAACCCTAGTTCCTGCCCTTTTTAGGGCATCTACAGCTTCAGCATGTGTTACATTGACTACATTGTCTTCATTAGGGGTGGACTACCTTAATTATAAACCCTGACTCACCAACACAACCCTAGTTCCTGCCCTTTTCAGGGCATCTACAGCTTCAGCATGTGTTACATTGTTACATTGACTACATTGTGTTCATTAGGGGTGGACTACCTTAATTATAAAACCTTGACTCACCAACACAACCCTAGTTCCTGCCCTTTTCAGGGCATCTACAGCTTCAGCGTGTGTTACATTGACTACATTGTCTTCATTAGGGGTGGACTACCTTAATTATAAAACCTTGACTCACCAACACAACCCTAGTTCCTGCCCTTTTTAGGGCATCTACAGCTTCAGCGTGTGTTACATTGACTACATTGTCTTCATTAGGGGTGGACTACCTTAATTATAAACCATTACTCACCAACACAACCCTAGTTCCTGCCCTTTTCAGGGCATCTACTGCTTCAGCGAGTGTTACATTGACTACATTGTCTTCATTAGGGGGGGACTACCTTAATTATAAACCTTGACTCACCAACACAACTCTAGTTCCTGCCCTTTTCAGGGCATCTACTGCTTCAGCATGTGTTACATTGACTATATTGTCTTCATTAGGGGTGGACTACCTTAATTATAAAACCATTACTCACCAACACAACCCTAGTTCCTGCCCTTTTTAGGGCATCTACTGCTTCAGCATGTGTTACATTGACTACATTGTCTTCATTAGGGGTGGACTACCTTAATTATACAAGAGGACCCTGAGGGCCCTAAATTGCTCACCTGAGTAATGTTTTAATAATGCCAAATAACTTTGCATATGTTACGCATTGTGGTCCCAGAGAAGAATTTGGCCATGTAATTTAGGAGGAGATGTCGTTTACAAAAATTGATGAGTTTTATGACATTTCCCATTTTCTGATGCCACAGCAACCAAAGTTTTTCATGGATTTCAATTCTTTTAGAAATTTTCATAAGGGGCCACTCAAGGAACATTTCTGCCAAATTTGGTTCATTTTAACCCAGAAGTTAAGGAGGAGATGTCGTTTAAAGAAGTTGTTAAGTTTTTGTGAAATTTTCCATTTTCCGATGCCACGGCAACCAGAGTTTTTCATTGATTTCAATTCTTTTAGCAATTCTTATAAGGGACTACCCAAGGAACATTTCTGCCAAGTTTGGTTGATTTTAACCCAGAGGTTAAGGAGGAGATGTTGTTTAAAGAAGTTAAGTTTTTGTGAAATTTACCATTTTCCGATGCCACGGCAACCAGAGTTTTTCATGGATTTCAATTCTTTTAGCAATATTTATAAGGGACCAACCAAGGAACATTTCTGCCAAGTTTGGTTCATTTTAACCCAGAAGTTAAGGAGGAGATGTCGTTTAAGAAATAGTTAAATTTTTGTGAAATTCCCCATTTTCCGGTGCCACGGCAACCAGAGTTTTTCATGGATTTCAATTCTTTTAGCAATTTTAATAAGGGACTACCCAAGGTACATTTCTGCCAAGTTTGGTTGATTTTGATCCAAAAGTTAAGGAAGAGATGTTGTTTAAAGAAATTGTTGAGCTTTTGTGAAATTTCCCATTTTCCGATGCCATGACAACCAGAGTTTTTCATGGATTTCAATTCTTTTAGCAATTCTTATAAGGGACCACCAAAGGAACATTTCTGCCAAGTTTGGTTGATTTTGACCCAGAAGTTCAGGAGGAGATGTCGTTTAAAGAAATTTTTGAGCTTTTGTGAAATTTCCCATTTTCCGATGCCACGGCAACCAGAGTTTTTCATGGATTTCAATTCTTTTAGCAATTTTGATAAAGGACCACCCAAGGAACATTTCTGCCAAGTTTGGTTGATTTTGACCCAGTAGTTTAGGAGAAGATGTCGTTTAAAGAAATTGTTGAGCTTTTGTGAAATTTCCCATTTTCAGATGCCACGGCAACCAGAGTTTTTAATGGATTTCAATTATTTTAGCAATTTTTATAAAGGACCACCCAAGGAACATTTCTGCCAAGTTTGGTTGATTTTGACCCAGTAGTTTAGGAGGAGATGTCGTTTAAAGAAATTTTTGAGCTTTTGTGAAATTTCCCATTTTCAGATGCCACGGCAACCAGAGTTTTTCATGGATTTCAATTCTTTTAGCAATTTTGATAAAGGACCACCCAAGGAACATTTCTGCCAAGTTTGGTTGAATTTGACCCAGTAGTTTAGGAGAAGATGTCGTTTAAAGAAATTTTTGAGCTTTTGTTAAATTTCCCATTTTCAGATGCCACAGCAACCAGAGTTTTTCATGGATTTCAATTATTTTAGCAATTTTTATAAAGGACCACCCAAGGAACATTTCTGCCAAGTTTGGTTGATTTTGACCCAGTAGTTTAGGAGGAGATGTCGTTTAAAGAAATTGTTGACGCCGTGACGGACAGACGGACAGACGGACAGACGGACAGACGGACAGACGGACGCCGGACATTGATAGATCACAATACCTCACCTTAGCACTTCGTGCTCAGGTGAGCTAAAAACATTACTCACCAACACAACCCTAGTTCCTGCCCTTTTCAGGGCATCTACTGCTTCAGCATGTGTTATGTTGACTACATTGTCTTCATTAGGGGTGGACTACCTTAATTATAAACCTTGACTCACCAACACAACCCTAGTTCCTGCCCTTTTCAGGGCATCTACAGCTTCAGCATGTGTTACATTGTTACATTGACTACATTGTGTTCATTAGGGGTGGACTACCTTAATTATAAAACCTTGACTCACCAACACAACCCTAGTTCCTGCCCTTTTCAGGGCATCTACAGCTTCAGCGTGTGTTACATTGACTATATTGTCTTCATTAGGGGTGGACTACCTTAATTATAAAACCATGACTCACCAACACAACCCTAGTTCCTGCCCTTTTCAGGGCATCTACTGCTTCAGCGTGTGTTACATTGACTACATTGTCTTCATTAGGGGTGGACTACCTTAATTATAAAACCTTGACTCACCAACACAACCCTAGTTCCTGCCCTTTTCAGGGCATCTACTGCTTCAGCGTGTGTTACATTGACTACATTGTCTTCATTAGGGGTGGACTACCTTAATTATAAAACCTTGACTCACCAACACAACCCTAGTTCCTGCCCTTTTTAGGGCATCTACTGCTTCAGCATGTGTTACATTGACTACATTGTCTTCATTAGGGGTGGACTACCTTAATTATAAAACCTTGACTCACCAACACAACTCTAGTTCCTGCCCTTTTCAGGGCATCTACTGCTTCAGCATGTGTTACATTGACTACATTGTCTTCATTAGGGGTGGACTACCTTAATTATAAAACCTTGACTCACCAACACAACTCTAGTTCCTGCCCTTTTCAGGGCATCTACAGCTTCAGCATGTGTTACATTGACTACATTGTCTTCATTAGGGGTGGACTACCTTAATTATAAACCATTACTCACCAACACAACTCTAGTTCCTGCCCTTTTTAGGGCATCTACAGCTTCAGCGTGTGTTACATTGACTACATTGTCTTCATTAGGGGTGGACTACCTTAATTATAAAACATTACTCACCAACACAACTCTAGTTCCTGCCCTTTTCAGGGCATCTACTGCTTCAGCGTGTGTTACATTGACTACATTGTCTTCATTAGGGGTGGTCTACCTTAATTATAAAACCTTGACTTACCAACACAACCCTAGTTCCTGCCCTTTTCAGGGCATCTACAGTTTCAGCATGTGTTACATTGACTACATTGTCTTCATTAGGGGTGGACTACCTTAATTATAAAACCATTACTTACCAACACAACCCTAGTTCCTGCCCTTTTTAGGGCATCTACAGCTTCAGCGTGTGTTACATTGACTACATTGTCTTCATTAGGGGTGGACTACCTTAATTATAAAACCTTGACTCACCAACACAACCCTAGTTCCTGCCCTTTTCAGGGCATCTACAGCTTCAGCGTGTGTTACATTGACTACATTGTCTTCATTAGGGGTGGACTACCTTAATTATAAACCATTACTCACCAACACAACCCTAGTTCCTGCCCTTTTCAGGGCATCTACTGCTTCAGCATGTGTTACAATCATTAATGTCAAGTGAACCTCATTCGTGGTGGACTACCTTAATTAACCCTTTCCCAAACGTCAAATTTTCAAAATTCCCATTTCAAAAGCTGCTGTGGATGACAAATGGACTTTTTTCAAGATAGAATTTGTGTACAATATAGCATGGAAAATATTGAGACAAAAGGAGAAACTGCTGGTTATCAGCAGTTTCTTCTTTTGACTCAGTGTTTTCCCAAGTCATTTCTACTACATGTATAAGGGACGTCAAAACAAGGTCTTGTTTGGGAATGGGTCATAAAACCATTACTCACCAACACAACCCTAGTTCCTGCCCTTTTCAGGGCATCTACAGCTTCAGCGTGTGTTACATTGACTACATTGTCTTCGTTCACTTTGACTATCACATCATTCATTCTGAAAAAATATACCAAAAATAAAATTCATTAGGGCATTGTGTCTTTCAGTTCAGCAAACAGCAAAATTTTGGACTGTTCCTATTCAAAAGTACTCTCCATGCCGAGCTCTATTGATTAAACCATCAAATATGACCTCTGCAGTTTTCGGTACGCCAACAGCCTATTTGGTCGTCATAATCTAATTATAGCACACCATTTGAATTATCGAATCAAAATCATTCAGTTTTATCTTGCATGATCATTACGTATACATTACGTCGCTTCTATTTTTGGCTGAAGCCGGTAACATTTGAATTATCGAATCAAAATCTTTCAGTTTGATCTGGTTTGATTACGTATACATTACGTCGCTTCTATTTTTGGCAGAAGCTGGTAATTTGAAGCGTTAGCCAATCATTTCTTGTATCAGAAATTTCGATTGTTTATGAGTATATTGGCGACGATTGGATACCGAAATCCCGCCAAGGCCCCGAGATTAGACGTGAAACGACCCCGCGAGAACAGAGAGTATTCTATCGAAATGGAATGTAGGGAGAATACGCTCTGTTCGTAAGAGAGTAATTCAAAAGCTGCTGCAGACGACAAAATGGATGTTGCTAGAGATAACATTTATGTGCAATAAAGCACACAAAATATTGAGACAAAGGGAGATAATGCTGATTAGCATTTTATTCTTTTCCCTCAATGTTTTCCTGAGCATTTTCTTAATGGCATGTCAAAACCAGGCCTTGTTTGGGCAAGGGTTAAGCATGATAATCAATTCCTAAACTACAAAACTTTAGACTTGTATAATTTCAAAAGAGATGTAGACAAAAATTAGATGTTACTAGTTGCAAGAAATGAGTATATTATAGCAAGGAAAAATTATAAGTACAAGAGAAAATTGTCGCTTTTCAACAAAATGCTCATAACCGCTGTTTTAAGCTGCAGTTTGCAGATTTTTGTTGGAAAGAAGCAAAATCTTGGTGATTCATATTTTTTGTTCTTTCCTCTCAATGATTTCCTGAATTCCATAGTAGGAAAGTCAAAACCATCTTGGGCTTATAACACTTTTTTGTTGTCTCCAGCAGCACTCAATTCTTAACATTTTGATATTCTTTATGATTTCCCATTTTGGACAAGGATAGAGGAATTTTCTGTGTTTTAAATCTTAAAATTCTCTTACAACTATAATTGAAGAAAATTTGCGTTTTGATCCAATTTTTGCATTTTTCATCTGCTATTTTGTTTGTTTTTCAGAGTCAAAATGAAGTTTTATGGAATGCAATAGCCTGTTTTATTGAGTTTTCATTCAAATTTAGTGCAAATTTATTGGATTCAATTGTTTCCAAGTTGAATAGTTTGTGATGCAACTTTACAAGCAGGGGTGTAGCCAGAGGAAATCGATTTATACTCAAAGAAGCTGTGGACAGGGGTCTTTATAGGTAGAAAACATGTTGGTAAATAAAGAAACTACTTGTCACATGCAATTTCTTCTATTCCCAAAATGTTTTCCAAAGCCTTTATCTTGTGGGCATCAAAAAGCGTCAAAGTGCTGGTATAGGTTTAATCGACAAGAGACATTTCCCAAGACATACAAATATGGTTAAATTTTAACTCTTTCATAAACATTTAGTGAAATGCATGTTGATAAAGATTGTAATAATGGAATCAACCACTTATGTCACAACACTCTAGAGAATACTGCTTATATTTCAGGGATATGCTCTTGACAAGTATTTTTACACGGACCGACTGATGGACAGACAGATGGGAAAACGGACAGACCAATAGACGGAAAGACAGGCCGATTCTAGTACACCCCCTAAAACATTTTTTTGCGAGGGTATTACAAAACATTCGTTTTGAGGGGGTTTAAAAAAACATTTGTTATGCGGGGTATAAAAAGCGAATTTCAAAACTTTACAAAAGGACAAACATGAAGACTTTCAAATAGGGACCAATTTTATCCAGTTCATCATGATATAATATCGGATAAACCATGATTATAATTATTATAATCCTGTAGGTGTTGTTATAAAATTGATACAAGCCGTAGTTACGAGATTTTATAACAAAGCCGACAGTTTATCAATACATAACATTAAACTCAGTTTATTTTTAGCACAAAATCAATTGCTATTCAATCTTACCTATAAATGTGGACCTCGTAAAAAGGTGACATCCTGGAGTTGGTCAATCTTGTCATGACTTTTAATCAACCACTTATAGCACAAAACTCTATAGAATAGTGATTATAATTGTAATGCTGGAAAATGTCACCCATTGCTAGTCCTTATTGAAACATTATCACAATTTTCAGTTGCTATGCCTCACTCAAACACTTTTGTCACATAATCTACATAATGTAACTATAGAATCTGATATGATCGCATTGACTTGGTCATAAAGCTGATTCATAGAAGAAAGCATTTGGAATCCCAAACCATTTATGACTTTTTCCACCTTTAAATTATCACAGCACACTTTTTTGTGAAGAGCTCTTTTTATGACAAACTTTCTATTATCATTCCTTTTAAAACATTTTCCAAATAAAACTTAGCTCACATAATTATCTAAGGTTTTATTGACTGGAAAGTATTTTCATTTACTGGAAAATGTTTGACCCTAAGATTTTCGGTACAACCAGATATAAATCAGTATATGTTGTTTGACCCTGGCAACAAAACATGGATATCACTTCAATCTACAGACAAATTCTCATACAAACATCTCTTCCAAGGTCCTTCATTTAGCTCTTTCACAACAAAATATCTTTTGGTACATCATGTTGATGCATTACCAGAATGCAAAATGTTTAACTTGTCGAACTTTAAAGATGATGCAGATGACAATTTCAAGTGAATGAAAATTAACAATTTCAGGTCTTTCTGGGTAGAAAACTTTGTGGGGAATGAAGAAATTGCTTATGACAAGCAATTTCTTCATTTTCCATAATGTTTTCCATGGCCTTTATATATAGCGCATTACCAACAAAACAAATCTAGACTGGATCAATTTGGTAGCAGCTACAGATGACAAATTGATGATTAAGATATCTTGAACATAAGTCCTATCTATATCATCGTCCATTTTGTCTTGTACAGAAGCTTTCTAATTGCATGTCTAAATTTTGGTAGTTTGAGAAAAGGTTAACACAAAATACCTCTAATGATGATCATTGTCAATTCTGTATCATAGATATCCACAAATATCTTTTGTGCCCTGTGACCCTAATTACAATTTCTCTAGTATCTGTAGAATATTACAGCCATCCATAGATATAGTATAATGCCATGCTATTCAGGACTCATTGCCACATATTGACACTTTTTGACGCCCTATGGGATAAAAGCCTTGGAAAACATTGTGGGAATTGAAGAAATTGCTTGAAACAAGCAATTTCTTCATTCCCCAAAATGTTTTCCATCTCAAATGTGATAAAATTTCAAGAAATTTAAACATTTAAAATGTCGACTGCAACACCTTTCAAATTAAAACAGTCCAAAATTTTGTTGTCTGGTAATGGGTTAATACAGAAATTGAAAACCAAATGTCCACATAATTATGTACATTATGGCTATTGTCCACACCACAAATTGTCCAATCTACAGTGTCATTTGACTATAATAATGGAATCTTTGTACATGCTGTACCACTAATTTACCCAGAAATATTGGTAGTAGTCCAATCAAACAAGCATGATAAAAGAATAATTTTTAACTTGAAACACAGAAAGCTTCCTCAAACACTGTCATTGACCATTCTATGCCATTCAATCACCACAAAAATCTGCTTCCCCTATGACCCTAATAACATTAACTACTGTATAACACCATGGCTAATTTACTGAGAAAAGAACATTTATCTATGGTAGTCCAATCAAACAAGGTTGGTAAAAGAATAATTTCTATGCTTTTCAACAAATACCTCGTAACTGCAGCTTGTTTTAAGCTGCAGTTATGTGGTTTTGGTTGAAAAGCAACAATTGTTAACTTAAAACATTCTAGTTCTACTAAATACAATCTTTGCCCATTCTATGGCATTCAATCACCACAACTAGAAGACCTGAAGGTCTTGAGTCGCTCCACAGGCCTGAATTTCATGAAATATTTAATCCAAGTTTTGATTAGATTGTTCAATGTTTGTGTTTCATAGAGCAAAAAGAAAGTTACACAACTAGATTGTTCAAAATGTGTGGTTCTTCAAGCAAAGAAAGTAAAACTATATGTTTGCCATTTGAGAAAGGGTAAAAAGAAATGGGGGAACATTCCAGCTTAGGATGACACAAGCAATTAAAATTTTCCTTCTTCCAAACAGATCTGAATTAACAGACCATTTATTACTCCAAAATATTTCATATTTCTAAAAATAGATTTTGAGCTAAAAATAGATTTGGGGAAATACCCTATTCTGAAATTAATGCAATTAATCAAACCTGAATTTCTTGTAATATCAAGTCCAAGTTTTGATTAGATTTGTCAATACTTGTTGCTCTTAAAGCAATTACAAAGTAACTAGAAAGCTGAAAATACATTCATATAAGATCTATTGATTACCAAGCTTTGTCTTTGTTAGAGCGAGTTTGGCTGTTAGAGTGTAAACAAAGTCACAACTAGCAATTTTGTCAAATTGAAAGGCATATAACTGAGGATTTTATATTTCTATCTAGCTAAGAATCACACTAAAGCAAGATTTTAACTTCACCTACATCTTGTTCAAGTTTTGACCTGATTTTTCAATATTTGTGGTTTTAAAGAGTGTAAAATCAAAGTTGATGACAACAATTTGGTCAAATTCAAGGGCAGTTAAATAATGATTTAAGTTTCCTATGAAGCTGAAAATTACACCAATGCAAGATCTTATGGCCAGTAAGATAATGTGAAAGTTTCGTGTTGATTGGTGGATATTTATAGTTGTTTGAGGAAAAATAAGGTTAAAAATGGTAATTTTGCCAATTTCAAGGGCACATAACTCAAGAAGTAATACTCAGATCAAGCTGAAAATTGCACTCAGGCAAGATCTTATCAGCACCAACATTCTGACCAAGTTTTGTCTTGATTGATCAATATTTGTAGTGGCTAGAGTGAAAACAAAGTCAAAACAGCCATTTTTAAATTCAAGGGCAGATAACTCCAGACTTTCTGGGCCAATCAGAATTAATTGAAGGAATCTGATAGAGGACCACCTAAGGATCATTCCTGTGAAGTTTTATTGAAATCCATCCAGTAGTTTCTGAGGAGAAGATTTTTAAAGAAAAAGTTGACGACCGGACGGACGGACGGACGCACGGACGGACGCACGCACGACGGACACAGCGCCATGACAATAGCCCGCTGGCCTGAAGGCCAGTGGAGCTAAAAATCAACTGTCCCCTATGCACAAAAATCTACTATCCCCTATGACCCTAATCACATTAACTTCTGTATAACATTATGGCTAATATTCTGAGAACAGAACAATAATCTACAATACTCCAGTCAAACAAGCGTGTTTAAAAAAGAATAATTTTTAACTTGAAACACAGAAAGCTTCCTAAATACAGTCTTTGCCCATTCTGTCATTCAATCACCACAAAAATCTGCTATCCCCTATGACCTTAATCATAATTACTTCTGTACAACATCATGGCTAATTTACTGAGAACAGAACATTTATACATAGATCTAGTATTGTTCAACTTAAATCAGTGAATATAATCAAATTCCATGCACGAAATCTATGAAAATATATAGCGCTCAAAAAGTCAAAACAATTTTGTATGTGTTTATTCAAATCTTGCAGGTGTAAGACACCTGCAAGATTTGAACCATCACATACAATATATTAAAGTAGCTTGGCATTTTATATTCAGTGTTGTTTATATTTATAAACATGTGCCATATATTATCATGAATGGACTCTAACAGTCTGCATGTTGGTTTTTATTCTGCATGGCAAAGTTTTCAATTAATTGTTACAAAAGTTCAAGCACAAGTCATTGATTCCTTAAATTTCCTATCATTATTGTTTCAGATTCTATGGACTAATAACAATATTGAGACCAATGCAAACATGAGAACAATTACCGGACAAGGCTGATACTTAAGTGGAACTGAAAAACAAACTTTACGCTTTTAGCAAAACAATATTGTAACTTCATATCATTTCGCAAACATTTACAACTTTGTTCAAAGAAAATTTTTAAAAAATTCTCTCTATCTTTTCAAATTGATTGTAATTTTGTTATTTTAACCCCTTAACACACAAAACTTTGTTTTGACACACCAACTATTGACAACTTTGTAAAACGTTTAACCCATTACCAAACAGCAACATTTTAGACTTGTCTTTATTCAAAGATGTTGCAGATGACAATTTCAAGTTAAGAAATTTTACATGTTTTGTTCTTTTATGAAATTGCTTGTACACGTAACATTTAGAACAGTCAGTCTGTATTTACAAGCCAAAGTCCGATACAAAAATTATCGGACCATTATACAGCAATTCTCCCCGTTAGAGCCATGACCTTATTCCCAGCTTAGATTAATGTTAACACATACATATCTATGATAGTCCATTTCTATGAAAACCATATCCCATAATACATCACTAATATTTCCATAATCGTCCATAATCGTAGTTCAATATCCCAGGGCTATCATCACTACCCATAAATTGTGAAATTCCTGATATAGTCAGATTGTCATTATATCTTTCCCTAATGATAAATATTCATATCACTCCAATGGTACAGTATCCACGGAAGATAAAATTGATATTGATAAAAGTTTCTTGTTCAAAATAGCCGCACAGAAAATATTGAGGCAAAAGGAGAAAATGCTGGTTATCAGCATCTTCTTCTTTTGTATCAACATTTTCGAAAGCTGTTTCTCTTATGGACATAGAAAAATCAGTTTCTTTAGGAAAGGGTTAAATGCTTTTCTGTCATGATTTCTCCGTGGTAACATACAGAGAAAATCTGTTTTTCTGTTTACATTAGGACTCTATCTGATTCTTGGTATAAAATGTACAGATCACATTCGAAAACTAATTTCTGATTCAATTTACTATATTGAATTTACCAATTAAAATTGCTTTTAATGGCATTTTTGCACTAGAACTGCAAAATGTTTTAAGAATTTTTTGACAGAAATTTAACCCTTTCCCAGACGGCAAAATTTTAGGTTGATCCACTTCAAAAACTGCTACAAATGACAAAATGGAAGTAATCAAAGATAGAATTTGTGTAAAATGTGGCATAGAAAATATTGAGACAAGAGGACCATGATGGTCCTATATCGCTCACCTGAACCAAAATGATATAAGCAACACTTTTCTTCAATTCAAAAAATATTTATGACTTTTAGACTGAAAACGAACTTATGGTCAATAACATTGTGAAAATCGAACTCATCCAAGATTTCATCTTGCCCAACATTGTGCCCAAGATTTGTCTTGTTTGATAAATAATTGTAGATTCTGGAGTATAAACAAGGACGAAAAGAGCCGAAAACAGCAATTTTGTCAAATTTAAGGGCACATTACTCTTGACTTCCTAGTCAGATCAGGCTGAAAATCAAACTCAACCGAGATCTTATGATATCCAACATTGTGTCCAAGATTTGTCTTGATTGGTCAATAATTGTAGATTCTAGAGTATAAACAAGGTCTAAAGCAGCCGAAAACGGCAATTTGATCAAATTCAAGGGCACAAAACTCTCCACTTTTTGTCAGATTGGACTGAAAATCAAACTTATCCAAGATCTTATGGTCTCAAACATTGAGTTCAAGTTTTGTCTTAACTGATAAATAATAGTAGACTATAGAGTGTAAACAATGTCAAAAACAGCCGAAATCGGCAATTTTATCAAATTCAAGGGCACAAAACTCTCATCTTTCTGGTCAGATCAGACTGAAAATCAAACTCATCTGAGATCTTATGGTCTCCAACCTTGTGTCCAAGATTTGTCTTGATTGGTCATAAATTGTAGATTCTAGAGTGTAAATAAGGTCGAAAACAGTCAAAAACAGCAATTTTGTCAAATTCAAGGGCTCATAACTCTCAACTTTCTGGTGATCAGATAAGACTGAAAATCAAACTCATGTGAGATCTTATGATCTCCAATATTGTGTCCAAGTTTTGGATTGATTGATCAATAATTGTAGATTCTAGAGTGTAAACATCGTCGAAAACAGCCAAAAATGACATTTTGTCAAATTCAAGGGCAAGAAACTCTCGACTTTCTGATCAGATCAGACTGAAAATTACACTCATCCGAGATCTCATAGTCCCAAACATTGTGTCAAAGTTTTGTCTTGATTGATGAATAATTGTAGATTCTAGAGTGTAAACAGTGTCAAAAACAGCCGAAAATAGCAATTTTGTCAAATTCAAGGGCACATAACTATCGTCTTTCCAGTCAGATCAGACTGAAAATCGAATTCATCCGAGATCTTATGGTCTGCAATGTTATGTCCAAGATTTGTCTTGATTGATCAATAATTGTAGATGCTAGAGTGTAAACAATGTCAAAACTAAGTGTTTTTCGCATTCAAGGGCAGATAACTCCTGACTTTCTGATTCGATCTGACCCATAATCGAACTCATCCGAGATCTTATGGCCATACATGTTTTGACCAAGTTTGGTCAAGATTGGCTTATATTTGTAGATGCTAGAGTGTAAACACGAAATTGTGGACGGACGGACGGACGGATAGACGGACGGACGGACAGACGGACAGACAGACGGACGACGGACAAAAAATGACCACAATAGCTCACCTTGAGCACTTCGTGCTCAGGTGAGCTAATAAAAGGAGAAACTGCTGGTTATCAGCAGTTTCTTCTTTTGTCTCAATGTTTTCCCAGACCTATTCTATTAGGGACGTCAAAAACCGGTCTTGTTTGGGAGAGGGTTAAACACTTTTCCCCGTGTTGAAGATAGGGTCTCTGTTCAAAGTCAGTAAGTACACTGGCAACATCCAGACTAAGCCAAGTTAACCCTTTCCCAAACAACTTCCACATCTACAAGAATATCAACTGAAAGCAAAGGTTTCCAGTTAACAATTGGTGTGAGAAAAACATTTAAGTTCATTTATAATTCATTACAACATCATCCTGACAGACTCTCATTCCATGTAAGAGAAATACAAAGTGACAACAGGCAGAAAAACACTTGTCTACATCAGTAAAGAAAGTTCTACAGATTTACCCCTTCCCAAACATTGACACCTTTTGATGCCTCAAATTGGTTAACACTTTTTCAAAGAATGACTCCTTTTGGCGCACCTTCAGGCATCAAAGGTTGGCACTGTCTGGAAGAGGGTTAACAGATAATTGGTGGTGTGAGAAAAACATTTAAGTTCATTTATAATTCATGACAACATCATCCTGACAGACTTTCACCCCATGTAACAGTAATACAAAGTGACAACAGGCAGAATGCAACACTCATACTACTTCAGTACAGAAATAACAGATTAAGTCCTTTCTAAACGTTTAAGTTCATTTATAATTCATGACAACATTATCTGACAGACTTGCATCCCATGTAACAATAATACAAGATGACAACAGGCAGACAACAGGCAGAACTAGAACTGTCGCAGAGCGGACAAATACCCCCACTAGCGCCCTGTCACTGAAAAAGTGCTGTAGGTCAACCGGTTCTTGACTTAGAGCACGGAAACAGATTTTAAACAAAGTCTGATTGTGACCTTGACCTTTGACCTTCGTGACCCCAAAACAAAAGGGCACTTCCTTGGGTCATGGGCAACAACTGTGTAAAGTTTCAAGATCCTAGGCCAAAGGGTTCTTGATTTAGAGCACGGAAACGGATTTTAAACAAAGCCCGATTGTGACCTTGACCTTTGACCTTCATGACCCCAAAACAATAGGGCACCTCCTTGGGTCATGGGCAACAACTGTGTAAAGTTTCATGATCCTAGGTCAACCGGTTCTTGACTTAGAGCACGGAAACGAAAAAGTCTACGGACGGACGGACAGACAGACATGGTGAAACCAATATACCCCCCTCTACTTCGTAGGTGGGGGGTATAATAATACACATCTACTCTGGAACAGAAAGTTCTACAGATTATGGACACCTTTTGATGCATATAGTTGAGGCGTTGAAAGGCGTCACTGTCAGGATGACAACAGGTAGAACTAGAACTGTCGCAAAGCGGACAAATACCCCCCACTAGCGCCTTGTCACTGAAAAAGTGCTGTAGGTCAACCGGTTCTTGACTTAGAATACGGAAACGGATTTTAAACAAAGTCTGATTGTGATCTTGACCTTTGACCTTGGTGACCCAAAAACAATAGGGCACCTCCATGGGTCATGGGCAACAACTGTGTGAAGTTTCATGATCCTAGGTCAACCGGTTCTTGACTTAAGAGCACGGAAACGGATTTTAAACAAAGTCCGATTGTGACCTTGACCTTTGACCTTGGTGACCCAAAAACAATAGGGCACCTCCAAGGATCATGGACAACAACTGTGTAAAGTTTCATGATCCTAGGTCAACCGGTTCTTGACTTAGAGCACGGAAACGGATTTTAAACAAAGTCCGATTGTGACCTTGACCTTTGACCTTGGTGACCCAAAAACAATAGGGCACCTCCTTGGGTCATGGGCAACATCTGTGTAAAGTTTCATGATCCTAGGTCAACCGGTTCTTGACTTAGAGCACGGAAACGGATTTAAAAGAAAGTCTGTTTGTGACCTTGACCTTTGACCTTGGTGACCCAAAAACAATAGGGCACCTCCTTGGGTCATGGGCAACATCTGTGTAAAGTTTCATGATCCTAGGTCAACCGGTTCTTGACTTAGAGCACGGAAACGGATTTTAAACAAAGTCTGATTGTGACCTTGACCTTTGACCTTGGTGACCCAAAAACAATAGGGCACCTCCTTGGGTCATGGGCAACATCTGTGTAAAGTTTCATGATCCTAGGTCAACCGGTTCTTGACTTAGAGCATGGAAACAGATTTTTAACAAAGTCCGATTGTGACCTTGACCTTTGACCTTGGTGACCCAAAAACAATAGGGCACCTCCTTGGGTCATGGGCAACAACTGTGTAAAGTTTCATGATCCTAAGTCAAAGAGTTCTCGAATTAGAGCATGGAAACGAAAAAGTCTGATTGTGATCTTGACCTTTGACCTTGGTGACCCAAAAACAATAGGGCACCTCCATGGGTCATGGGCAACAACTGTGTGAAGTTTCATGATCCTAGGTCAACCGGTTCTTGACTTAAGAGCACGGAAACGGATTTTAAACAAAGTCCGATTGTGACCTTGACCTTTGACCTTGGTGACCCAAAAACAATAGGGCACCTCCAAAGATCATGGGCAACAACTGTGTAAAGTTTCATGATCCTAGGTCAACCGGTTCTTGACTTAGAGCACGGAAACGGATTTTAAACAAAGTCCGATTGTGACCTTGACCTTTGACCTTGGTGACCCAAAAACAATAGGGCACCTCCTTGGGTCATGGGCAACATCTGTGTAAAGTTTCATGATCCTAGGTCAACCGGTTCTTGACTTAGAGCACGGAAACGGATTTTAAAGAAAGTCTGATTGTGACCTTGACCTTTGACCTTGGTGACCCAAAAACAATAGGGCACCTCCTTGGGTCATGGGCAACATCTGTGTAAAGTTTCATGATCCTAGGTCAACCGGTTCTTGACTTAGAGCACGGAAACGGATTTTAAACAAAGTCTGATTGTGACCTTGACCTTTGACCTTGGTGACCCAAAAACAATAGGGCACCTCCTTGGGTCATGGGCAACATCTGTGTAAAGTTTCATGATCCTAGGTCAACCGGTTCTTGACTTAGAGCACGGAAACGGATTTTTAACAAAGTCCGATTGTGACCTTGACCTTTGACCTTGGTGACCCAAAAACAATAGGGCACCTCCTTGGGTCATGGGCAACAACTGTGTAAAGTTTCATGATCCTAGGTCAAAGAGTTCTCGAATTAGAGCACGGAAACGAAAAAGTCTACGGATGGACGGACGGACGGACGGACGGATGGACGGACAGACAGACAGACATGGTGAAACCAATATACCCCCCTCTACTTCGTAGGTGGGGGTATAATAATTCTCATCTCTATCTGAACTGCAGATTAACTTCAAACATCAAGAGTTAAGACTTTCCAAATATGAGGGCTATTACACATGACTTTGAACAACCATAAAGACAGAAATTGTCTACAAAATGGCACATAAAATATTGAGACAAAAGATGAAAATGCTGGTTTCCAGCATTTTCATCTTTTGCCTCAATGTTTTCCCAAGCCATATCTATTATGGACATCAAAACCAAGACCTGTTTGGAAATATTGAATATTAAATTTTGGGCAATATTGAGGTAAGATATGAAGAGGCTGGCTTCTTTTGCATCAATGTTTTTCAAGCTATATCTATTAGCCACATCAAAACCAAGTCCTGTTTGAGAAATGGTTAAAAAAATATTTTACCTCAATGTTTTCCAAAGCCATATCTATTAGTGACATTGAAAGAAAGGCCTGATTGGAAAAGTGTTAAAAATCAAATTCAATTAACAAAGAATTCTCCATATTTATCTAGATGGTGAGTGGTGATACTGACAGTATAATTATATTCCAGTAAAATGGATCCAAATCCCAAGTGTGCTTATCCTAACTCTAGTTATTATTGTATTTTTTTCTCACATTTTTTTCTAAATGTCAATTGTATTGATCGAGTTATTGTGACACTCAAAAACTTTTGTTATGAGAAGAGACCAATTCTTTCGTTTTTTTACTTGATAAATCCAATGCAATGAGAATTTCTTAACAAATAGACTGGACTCAAACATAGCAGATTTCAAGCAAATATATGCCATCAGATATATGGCAAAAAGAGAAAATTATGCTGGTTAGCAGCATTTTCTTCTTTTAGCTCAATGATTTCCCACACTATATCCTATAGACAACAATATGAGGGCTTCTTATGTATAGATTGATAGATTGCTGTTAACACATCTTTACAAGAGCTGCCCGAAGACAGCGCACTCGACTTTCTAAGTTGCTTAGTAAAAAGGAGGCATAACTCTAAATATAGTGGAGCCAGGGTCATGGGCCCTGGTAGTAAGGTAGAGGGTGTGATGGTGAATAAGTATTCCAATTTTGGGTTGAATCCCTTTGATAGAATGGAAGTCATTGATGTTTGAAAAAACTTTAACCTTTGTTGCAACGCCGACCCCGATGCCAACGCCAATGCCGACACCCGGATGACAGTATAAGCTCTCATTTTCTTTGAAAAGTCAAGCTAAAAATGCTATGATCATGTTGTGGCTGCTTGAGCACCTAACTGTGGATTCATTTTGTTTCTTATACCAGTACTACCACAATATCCCATATATGTTAATGATTATCAAACCAGTGGTGGATGACAATTTTGTCAGAAAAGATATTGCCACAGCCAGGTATCGAACCCGGGACCTCATGTGTGACAGCATAATGCATTACCAACTGCACTATGGCCATGGCTCAGGATATGAAAAGCATTTTTTCCTCCAAGCGTATTTTTCTGGTATCAACATTTCCACTGGAGACTTGGAAATAATGTAACCTACAAAAGTACAATGCAAATCAAATTTAGTTGATTGGGAGCATATTGGGGAGAGCAAATAGGCTTTGTATGATTGGTAGAAGTAAATCATTTATGTCTGTCTATGTAAATACCAACTTCATCTCATGGCAATGAAATTCTCAAGTGAAAGCTTCAAATTAGAGAGCTCTAATGTTTCGAAACAAGAGAAACTTCCTTTTTTGTCTTCATTTTAAGTCTAGAAACCCTCGACATAGGGCAATTTTTCAATGTAATGTAACAATTTGAAGTGTTTTGATTATTATAGACAGCCATGAATGAGATAATGCTACATTCCAAAACTCAATAACTCTAGACCTTTAACCCTTTCCCAAACAAGAACGTTTTTCACATCTCTATTAGAAATGGTTTGGAAAAACATTGATGACCAGCAGTTTCTTCTTTTGTCTCAATATTTTCTGTGCCATCTTATACACAAATTCCATCTTTAACAACATCCCTTTTGTTGTCTGCAGCACCTTTTGAATTGGATCATCTGAGAAGTTAGCTGTTTGGGAAAGGGTTAACTTTCTTAAAGACATTGTTTTATGATTATGGACAAGAATAGATGGACAGATATATGAGTGATGGACATCAAGCAATCACAATAGTTCACCTTGAGCACTTCTTGCTCCAATCAAGAATTTCTTTGGAACTCAAAACCAGACCTCTTTCTGTAAAGTTTTATATCCATATCAGCATCTAAGGTCATATCAGTATAGGAATCAAACTAGGAAGGACCACTGTGTTACAAGTCTAGCATGTTGCCTCTGTAACAGTATGAAATCAACAAATTGGGCCAGGGTCAAGATGACATTATAGCAGAAAGCATGGGACTAGTTCCACAAGCCATCCCATAATTTGTGTCAAACTAATCACGCAAGCAATCTTTCAAGGAAATCACAGTCATCATATACTGGGCTAGATAGGTGTTAATTCCACTCTCTCATCAATCTACAAGACATAGAATTTGTCATCTGTGGTTCAATTAGGTTAATGATATTGTGTCCGGCTATGAGGGCATGCAGGCTAGCTATATGAAGATTCATGTACAAGAGTGACAAGCCATGATATACATGGCTTCTTTTGAATTAACCCTCTCCCAAACGACAAAATTTTAGGGTGATCCACTTCAAAAACTGCCACAAATGATGAAATGGATGTTATTAAAGATATGATTTGAGTAATATATGGCACAGAAAATATTGAGACAAAAGGAGAAACTGCTGGTTATCAGCAGTTTCTTCTTTTGTTTCAATGGTTTCACAAGCCTTTTCTATTAGGGACGTCAAAACCAGGTCTTGTTTGGGAGAGGGTTAAGCTATTCCATCCGTAAAGATTTAAGATTTTAAGTTTTTATTAGGATATGTACAAAAGCCGTCCTTCATTAGATACCGAAACATTTGCGTGTCATCCGTGGCAAAGAAAATTGACGATAGTAATATAGTCCTATACCCTCGTCAATTTCCAGGCATCATCCGTGGCAACAGAAATTGATGAGGAATTAAACCCTCATCAATTTCCGTTGCCATGGATGACTCCAAAAGTTGCACAAAGTTTTTGGTATCTAATGATGGATGGAATACCTTAACCTTTTCCCAAACAGCTGTTGTTTTTGTGTCACCCAATATCCAACCACGTAAAAAGACCAACAGAAGACAGACAGTGGGATGGTGACAAATGACTCCTGTCATATTACGCTGCTTTTCCACGAAAACCTCGTAACTGAAGCTTGTTTTAAGCTGCAGTTACAAGGTTTTTGTTGAAAAGCGACAAAATTTAGTTACATAACAATTTACAAACAATCTAAGCATCCAGTCCGTTTTCCCCTGTTCTGCAAAACCAATTAAGTTTTGGTTGATTGACAGGTCCTTCTCATTTCGTACCCACAAGTCAATCAATTCTTTAATCAAGGCAAGATTTACCTACAGATGTCTGCTGATTTATTCACAAACTCAACAATTAAATCTGCATGCAAACAGAAATGAGGTTTCAAAATTAGAATTTCACTTAATGTTAATTTAAATTTCTTGTTTTATCTCTTAATCATGTTTGAAAGTAGAGGTAACTTTGGAAAACACATAGGGGAGATTACTCTGCATTTCTATAATTCAACAAGAGTGCCATGGTCACAATATACGCCACCCCAGAGACTAAGCTTTAAGGGGGCAAAACTCAGACTAAAACCAATGAACAATAAAATCCTTCATGCACATCTACCAATTGAGGTGATAACATTGACCAAGTTTCAAAAAGATCTAGCCAGAAACTTAGGAGGAGTTGCGTTGACAAGAAAAGTGGATGGACATATGTACCGACGGACGGAGAGACGGATGGACAGACGAACAGATGGAGAAGATGATGCCAATATATGTCCGCCTCCGGTGGCGTATAAAAAAGTTCTACCGTCTAAACTTTTTCTGAGACTTCTCTCGACACACAGGCTTAACTTTGCACCAATTTAATCATCAAATTGCAGTGTCTTGTGCACGTTACCATGTGTCTCATCACCAGAGCAATATCAAAATCCAATCTGAGCCAACTGCAGCTTGATCACCATGACTTTGAAATGGCATATCTACCAATGTATTCCGAGCATTTCTTGCACCAACATAAACGTAACCAATCCAAACCATCAGCTGCTCATCTAAGACTTTGGAATAACATAGGCAAAGGGAGAAATGTATAAATTAAATGACAGAAATGTCATAACCTCATTAACAAGTTCTGGAACTTCTGTCACCCAAGCACATTGTCACTTTTCTTTCAAAAACGTCGTAACTACAGCTTATGTAAAGCTGTAGTTGCAAGATTTTTTACGAAAAACAGCGACATATTTCCCAATTAGAAAGCTTCCGTTCCTTAATCATCTCATCAGAGCCGAAGATAACAAGTAGTGAAGACACTCTAAATTTGTTATCTGGAATCAAAACCCTATGTTGTGGGTACTCGTTTGAATCGTCTCAACGAGACGATTCCAATGAGTACCCACAATATAGGGTTTGATGAATGGTAAATGATATATTTCATTTTGAAAAGCCTGATAATCACCCACTCTTATCGGTTCCCTAACTATCTCATTATCTGTCAACAGATTTGTTAATTACACGAATAATCCACATTTAGAATTTAATCAAGCTAATTGCAAACCTCATTGTGGGGCTTCCAATTAACTTGTTTGTGCCAAAATGCTTGTCTTTTAAGGAATACAACCTATCATTAGTTGCCAAACACTTGGTGCATCTTCTGGTGCAACTTCAGGCATCATCCATGACAACGGAAATTAACGAGAGGTGCCCTTGTTAATTTCCAGGCATATCATCTGTGGCAATGGAAATTGACGAGGGTTGGATTGAATGGAGTTTTACGTCCCACTCAACTACTAAGGTCATATGGAGACGGGACCTTGGTTTAAAGTCTCATCCGAATGACTAGAGAAGTGGGGATCGAACCAGCGACCTCTGTGTTTCAAGTCCAGCGCATTACCACTGTACCACCTCCGCCCCGAAATTGACGAGGGACACCCATGTCAATTTCTGTTGCTACAGATGACTCCCGAAGATGCACAGTTTTTAATAGTTAATGATGGGTTGTAATCCTTAAATTGTTCAATATTTCTTATTTCCACCGTGAAGATTACCTCCCTGATGCAGGGTCTGAAAAACTTTGAGGCAAAAGGAGAAAATCAAAATTTCAATCCCATATTTTCTAAGGTATATGGAACAATATGTAACATTTAGCAATCTTGATTTGCCCTGTGAAAAAAAAATTCAAGAACGTAATTGCAGATCTAGAACTGTTCTATAACTTTCTAGAACGCTAAATGGCACTTCTAGAACTGTTCTAGCACAATTCTGGAAGTGCCATTTAACATTCTAGAACAGTTCTTGACATTTAATGAACTTATTGCATGGGTGGTAATCTACAACTCACTTCAAATTTTATCATCCTGAAATATGTAGTCTGCTAAGGGACAACAGGGCACAATTTAAGAACCTAAAACAACATTCCAAATTGAAATAGTGTGGTCACAGTCTCGTGTTAAAAATACTGCCCCTATCTGATTCTATGTAAAAACGAGTAATTTACAAACGGCATTTTCAGCCTAAATAACACATTAAATTGCCAAAAAGTGTGTAAAAACTTAAAGCTAAATAGTTATATTTTATTATGATAAAATACTTTTACCTTATACACGTTCTTTTCGTGTTAAATCTCTATTTGAAAAAGTGGGTCAACTCTGCGTTTCTTTGTTTGAACTCGGTTGTTACATTAGTAGGACGCGTGGGTATGTGTGATAAAATTGTCTTTGCACTGCCATTTCTTAACGGATTTTCATAAATCTTATATCAAATTAAAGAGGGAAAATAGATCTATTCATCCGTGTATGTTAGTACGATGAACCGATGAATTATGAGTCGATGAATAGGTATTCAAAATAGGTCATTTTACTCGGCTTCAAATGGCAAGAACTAGGCGGCAGAAAAGCCTAGAAAAGCCTATATATGTTCTTCAACATCCTATCTATTCAAATAATAAAACATCTTGTGCTTTTAGCTTAGCGCATTCAAGCGCAAAGGCTTTAACAATGGGAAGTGCTTTTCAATTCCCCGTGATTGATCGATAATTTCTGTCTAAACTCCATTCATCCTCAATTTATTCATAAATGTTGACGACAGTGACTCAAAGAATATTCTTGCAAAGTTTGGTTGAAATTGGCCGAATGGTTGATTTGTTAAGAATGAAATCATGAATTCTCAAAGTTCGATAAGCCTTGCCCTGCCACGCCCATATTTTTTGACGAATCAAAAAATCACGAACAGTCTTTGAATATGGTCATCCAAGGAAGATCCCTGTAAAGTTTTGTCAAAATCGGCCCAATGGTTAAGGAGTAGGAGGTGTTTCAAGGAATTATGGGCGAATAGACGGACGGACGGACGGTGAGTGACCACAATAGCTCATCTTGAGCACTTAGTGCTCAGTCCAAAGGGATGTACAAAATCGGCTTTTCTCATGGGCTTGCTAAACATCCATTTAACCCTTTCCCAAACAGTAAAACTTTATGGTCATCCAACTCGAAAGCTGTGGCAGGCGACAGAATGAGTGTAAAAGAAAATACAATTATTTCGCCTCAATCTATTCACCTTCAATAAAATCCGTTCAGGACGTCAAAACCAGGTCTAACCAGGTCTTGTTCGGAAAAGGGTGAGGCAGCCAAAAATTAGATTGAATTTAAAGGTTGTAAAATGGACATGTTCAAATGTATGGTGCTCTTTTGGATCAATGTTTTGAAAGCCTATTTCTTCACGAACCAGAGATATAATGTTAATAATCGATCACTTGAAAGTTTGAATCATTTCTTTTTGTTTTAAATTCCTATTTGATATGTCGTAAAATATTGTTTTTATCGGAAGCAATGACACGGAACAAAGAAGTGCAGAAAATATTTACACAAAGGGAGAAAATGTTGGTTATCGGCATGTTCTTCTTTTGTCTCAATGTTTTCCAAAACCTGTTCATATATGATCGTGAAAATCATGTCTTGTTCGAAGAAGGGTTGAAATAATGTAACAAATATTTATATAACTGTTGTTGGGTAGAAATTGAAGAACTAGAATGTTTGGTAGAATAATTTCATACTTTGTAAAACTTCAAAGGGGTGTAACTATTTTATCAAATGTCTGATTTTAAAAATGTAAGCAGTTTTGAGTTCCTCTCATTCAGACCTTGAAAATGATATATAATTTGTTGAAGTTCTTTGAAAAATAAACAATAACGTAATTCAGCAGAATTATCTCCCCTTTGTGAAAATCTGAATAAGCATTATTCCATAACGCAATGTCCGATTTTCACAATTCAACCAGTTTTATGTTTCTCTCAATATTCTCTGTAAGCTAGTAAATATTTTGTAGGGACTGGAATACTTTTGGAAACAAGAGTGCCATCGTCACAATATACGCCGCCACTTATAAAACTTGAGACAAAAAAATGACATTGACAAGGATTTATAAATATTCACTGAAAAACCTTTAAAAAATTGTGTTCACAAAAAGGCTTTTATAAATATCCAGTGAAAAACCTGGAAGGAATTGCATTCACGAGGCTGAAATATCATTAAGCCCCAGAGACTAAGATTGAAGGGGGCATAATTCTGGCAAAAATCAATGAACCATGAAATCCTTCCTTCGTGCACATCTACCAATTGAGGTGATAACATCCACCAAGTTTCATTAAGATCCAGCCAGAAACTTAGGAGGAGTTGTGTTGACAAGCCTGCAATTTCAATAAGACCCAGAGACTAAGTTTTTAAGGGGCATGACTCAGGCAAAAATCAATGAACCATAAAATCCTTCCTTCATGCACATCTACCAATTGAGGTGATAACATTGACCAAGTTTCATTAAGATCCAGTCAGAAACTTAGGAGGAGTTGTGTTGACAAGCCTGCAATTTCAATAAGCCCCAGAGACTAAGTTTTTAAGGGGCGTAACTCAGGCAAAAATCGACGAACCATAAAATCCTTCCTTCATGCACATCTACCAATTGAGGTGATAACATTGACCAAGTTTCAAGAAGATCCAGCCAGAAACTTAGGAGGAGTTGCGTTGACAAGCCTGCAATTTCAATAAGCCCCAGAGACTAAGTTTTTAAGGGGCGTAACTCAGGCAAAAATCGACGAACCATAAAATCCTTCCTTCATGCACATCTACCAATTGAGGTGATTACATTGACCAAGTTTCAAGAAGATCCAGCCAGAAACTTAGGAGGAGTTGCGTTGACAAGGCTGCAATTTCAATAAGTCCCAGAGACTAAGTTTTTAAGGGGCATAACTCAGGCAAAAATCAACGAACCATAAAATCCTTCCTTCATGCACATCTACCAATTGAGGTGATAACATTGACCAAGTTTCAAGAAGATCCAGCCAGAAACTTAGGAGGAGTTGCGTTGACAAGAAAAGTGGACGTACGTACGGACGGATGGATGGACGGATGGACGGATGGACGGATGGACGGACGGACAGACGGAGAAGATGACGCCAATATACGTCCGCCTCCGGCGGCGTATAAAAAGTGTGACCACCCTAATTGAAAGCTGTTGCAATGACAATATATGAAAGACAGCTTACAAGCCATAACATAGAAATCTTTGAGGAAAGGGAAGAACAATGATCAGCAGCACTTTTTACTTTTCCTTTGTGAGTTTCTATCGTAACATATTTGGATTCCGTATGATCATTAAAATCAGGGATTTTCTCGGATAAGATTTAGCCATTTGCACAACGAAGATAACTATCATAAGATTCTATAGTAGTTATACATGACAAGGTCTGGCATCAATTGAATATTCATGAGGAATTTACTTTAACCCTTTCCCAAACAACACCTTGTTTTGACACCCCTGATAGACTAGATGCCGAAGGGCAACATGTCGAGCCCGCTCATTTTGAATCTGGTTCTACAAAAATCAACTCATTTTTTACATTTGACCTCAAAGTTTGACCTTGACCTTTGAGCTTGGAATCTGGTTCTTGCACGCGACACTCCGCCTTACTGAGCTTGACATTTGTGCCAAGTTAAGGAATGGCCCGGACAAGCAAAAATCAACTCATTTTTTACATTTGACCTCAAAGTTTGACCTTGACCTTTCATCTTGGAATCTGGTTCTTGCACGCGACACTCCATCTTACTGAGCTTGACATTTGTGCCAAGTTATTTCTGAATCCCTCCATCCATGGTGAAGTTATGGCCCGGACAAGCAAAAATCATCTCATTTTTGACATTTGACCTCCAAGTTTGACCTTGACCTTTGAGCTTGGAATCTGGTTTTTGCACGCGACACTCCGCCTTACTGAGCTTGACATTTGTGCCAAGTTATTTCTGAATCCCTCCATCCATGGTGAAGTTATGGCCCGGACAAGCAAAAATCATCTCATTTTTGACATTTGACCTCCAAGTTTGACCTTGACCTTTGAGCTTGGAATCTGGTTCTTGCACGCGACACTCTGCCTTACTGAGCTTGACATTTGTGCCAAGTTATTTCTGAATCCCTCCATCCATGGTGAAGTTATGGCCCGGACAAGCAAAAATCATCTCATTTTTGACATTTGACCTCCAAGTTTGACCTTGACCTTTGAGCTTGGAATCTGGTTCTTGCACGCGACACTCTGCCTTACTGAGCTTGACATTTGTGCCAAGTTATTTCTGAATCCCTCCATCCATGGTGAAGTTATGGCCCGGACAAGCAAAAATCTTCTCATTTTTGACATTTGACCTCCAAGTTTGACCTTGACCTTTGAGCTTGGAATCTGGTTCTTGCACGCGACACTCCGCCTTACTGAGCTTGACATTTGTGCCAAGTTATTTCTGAATCCCTCCATCCATGGTGAAGTTATGGCCCGGACAAGCTCCATCCGGACGGACGCACGCACTAACGCACTAACGCACATACACCGAACCGCCATTGTGACAACTATGTCGAGCTCACCGCAAGCGGGCTCGACAAAAAGGCTTGGGAAAACATTGAAACAAAAGAAGAAACTGCTGATAACCAGCAGTTTCTCCTTTTGTCTCAATATTTTCTGTGCCATATTTTACACAAATCCTATCTTTAATAACACCCATTTTGTCATTTGTGGCAGTTTTTGAAGTGAATCACCCTAAAATTTTGTCGTTTGGGAAAGGGTTAAAGACAAAATACTACAGACTAAACATACTATAACAAATCAAAGGCAAGTAATTCTTGAGCAATAGGTACAAATAGATTGTAAGTTCATTTAAAATATGTTATGTCTTACCACAGTTTTGCCCTTATTGACTATCTTTCTGTATACTACATTTAAAGACAACTTACTTCAGACTAAACATACTATAACAAATCAAAGGCAAGTAATTCTTGAGCAATAGGTACAAATAGATTGTAAGTTCATTTAAAATATGTTATGTCTTACCACAGTTTTGCCCTTATTGACTATCTTTCTGTATGCTACATTTAAAGACAACTTACTTCAGACTAAACATAATATCACAAATCAAAGGCAAGTAATTCTTGAGCAATAAGTACAAATAGATTGTAAGTACATTTGAAATATGTTATGTCTTACCACAGTTTTGCACTTATTGACTATGTTTCTGTATGCTACATTTAAATACCATTTGGTTTCCCCAAGACATAAATGCTGATACCATCAAAAGATGCTAGTGTGGGTCTCTCTGTGAGTCTCTCATATTAGAAACATTTTCCCATCATTTAGAAATTTAAGGAGACCATTTTGAAATGAATGCATTGAACAAGAGTAACAACAACCCCCATCCAACCCCTTTTGACTGCCTAAAATGACCCTAGAAATATACTGAGAGGCAAAAATAAGTATACACCCTAATTCTTCCATGTTTTCTGAGAAAAAAATTATTAGATTATTACGATTTTTAAACGCCACCAAACGTGGTCGTTTGTTTCATGGAAAATTCTTGAACTACCCGTCTTTACGTCCTTCCTTCCGTTGCAAAGGTTTTCTCATAGCTCACCGCGTCATCGAAAAAGGGGATTTAATCAATAAATAAATGCAAGAATTCCCATTGACACAATCCCTACATTTATGAACGGATTTGGACATTTTTTTTACAGAAAGTGCATAGTCACCTCCCCTGTGAAATGCTTTGTCATTCTTCATGAAGTATTCAATAGATATTCATGAGCTATTCAAGAACGGAAAAAATGAAATCTTCATGAAGAAGAAGTGAACAGAAAATGGCCCATTTGCATAAATCTTCATAAAAACAGAGTAACGAATTTTTCATGAAGTTGGAAATGCATAATAAATCCTTAAATCATGCAGTTTTGCATTCTGAGAAAAAGGCATGAAGTCTTCATGAATAAATAATCATATAATTCATGAAGACTTCATGCAAGAAAAATATGCAAACGATCTTAAGAAGAAATCATGATTATTCTGTTAACAATGAGTATGGGCCATTTTCTGTTCACTTCTTTTCAATGAAGAATTCATGAATAATATTTCTTTACAAACTTCATAAAAACATACAGGTTTCTCTAAACACAGAGTAATGAATTTTTTATGAAGTTGGAAATGCATAATAAATCCTTAAACCAAGCAGTAATGAAAAAAAAAATCACGTCAAGGTCATGAAAAATACTAAAAAACAATTTGTACAAATATGTTGCTGACAGAACAAAACTTAAGAAACTTTTTGTAGAACAGGTAGTTTCAGAACTGTAATAAGTAACAGGCCATTAGAAATCAATGATTCCTATTTATAGAAGCAAAATAATAATATCCATTTTACAGAATAATTATGTGGGTGGGGAATGGTAAAAAAATAAACATTTAAATTTGTTAAATTTAGTCTAAAGAACACTTACTTACATTGCCTTCCTTGGTTTTATCATTTAGTGAGCTCCTTAATCACTTGATTATAACTAAAAATATTAATTATAACTCTTAACAAAAACATATTTCTTGATAAATAGTCAGACAAGCAAAATTCCCTCCATTATTTTCTAAACCACATGTCATAGACTGGAACATAAATTAGACTGGGAGATCATGAACATTTTAAGAAGATTTTATGAACTGTACACAATCCATTATCAATTCATGATTAGTTCATGATTTATTCTTAATACAACAAAACAAGAATGTTTTATGAAGTACCAGTTTTAATTGCAGTGGAAAATATTCAGAAAAAAATCATGAACAAGTTTCAGGATTATTAATGATTTTTTTTAAATGAAAACTTCATAATAAATCCTTTGCATTCATCATGAAGGTTTTAAGGATTTTGTCAATCATTAATATCTTCATAATGTCTTCATGAAGCAATTATCATCATACTTCATGTAGAAAACTTCATGAAGTGTGTTAAAGAAGTGATAATGAGTAATGTATGAAACATTCTTAAGATTCATAATATGTTCATTATTTTATGAATTACATTTCACAGGGGCAGTAGGACCATGCGTATTTTGTTAGTGCTTTTCCATATTACGATCCGTCATGGCAAAAGGGGGCTTGATGCAAACAAGTTATCTGACATAACTCCTTTTAAATTTATAGACGGAATTTGATAAAATAAGCACAGAATGTTCCTATGCTACATGATTAAGTGTATAATTTATCTATAGTCTCACGTTTCTTGCGTATTATGCTGTGTCATAGAAAAATGGGTCTTAATGGCAAAACTGGGCATATTGATCGAATTCTACTAGCTACCGAGAATTGTGTTATAATGTTAGAGACAATTTAACGTTGTGATTTGTTGTGACAAAGAACAAAGAAATTAAATACGAATGAACAACAATATTTGATGCTCCACTATAGCGCACGTGCAAAATTTGCAAAATGGGCCTGTAGCAAGAGTATGGGTAATCAAACAAATTCGTGTAAAATTTAACAATACGGTATAATAAGTTTTTGAGTAGAAATAAAAAGTACAAAATTGTTAGTCTATGTGATGGGAATTAAGAGAGATATCGAAAAACAAAAAGTGTATACTTTCTTTTGCCTCTCAGTATATAAACAAGCTTATAAGGTGACTACGTTTATTCTGAAGGTTTTCAAATTTTATTCCCCATTTTATCCGTACAGTCATATGGTATTAACCCTTTCCCAAACAAGACCTGGTTTTGATGTCCCCAATAGACAAGGCTTGGGAAAACATTGAAAGAAAAGAAGAAACTGCTGATAACCAGCAGTTTCTCCTTTTGTCTCAATATTTTCTATGCCATATTTTACACAAAATCTGTCTTTGATAACTTCCATTTTGTCGTTTGTGGCAGTTTTTGATGCAGACCACCCTAAAATTTTGCCGTTTGGAAAAGGGTTAAACAAATTATGACATCCAGATACAAAACATATTTGTATTGAACATGAATCGGGGAAAAAACATAACAGTTGAAGAAAGGGTATTCATTAACCCTTTAGGGTACAGGGATTAGGCTTATTAGCTGCACTATATGAAGCCCTTATCTTGATAATGGAAAACCAATAATCAATTATCTATCTGCTGGTTTATCTACCTGGTCTGTATATGACTTTTTCATAAATATTCACTTTTTAGGGGTGGTGTTAGTTAAGACAAATTTTTATGTATTTCTGTTTAATATACAAATTTAGTGAAAGAAAGAAAACATCACTTACTAAAATTCCCTTTCAGATGCTTTTTTATTTGCTTTTTGCCCATAATTTTTCCACATAAAATAAATGAAAAGAAGACAATGAAGAAATGTTGAAATTATTTGTATTTTCCAATGAATTAATTGAATAAACATGCAGCTGACAAGTTGTATGACTTTGTTTCAAAATTCATACATGAAATATTATGTACTGTTAAATTTGTAACACTTATTTGTTAATCATAGCCATTCCAAAGGCAATTTTGACCCCCTACCCACTAGTTATATGTGAGACAGCTAATTTAGTTGATAAACTTATGCCTGTGACTAATTAATTATTGTATCAAAAACTGGTAATCAGAATACAGACCAGATGTGAAACTTTATACCAACAAAAGAAATTGTTTTTTGTTCAGGTAAAATGTCTTTTGTTTGTTTAAACTTGACCACTGTTTATCGGCGTCCAGTGGCGCTTATATGCCCTGATGGATAGCGGCGTCCAGCAGGGCTTATATGCCCTGATAGATAACGGCGTCCAGCAGGGCTTACATACACTAATAGATAACGGCGTCCAGCGGCGCTTATATACCCTAAAGGGTTAAAGCAAACCAACATTTAAAGAAAAAGAACATCTAAGTTGTGACATTTTAATCCCTGAAGTAGCAAATATAGCAAGTGATCTGTCAACTGCATGCCCTTAGAGTCTACTAATTTCTCAGGCTGAAAGCTCACAGAACACCCATACAGATTTTGTGGTCTGCAACAACTTTCAAATTAATCCTTTCCCAAATGACCAAATTTTCAATCTAAACCAGTGCAATTGTGTACTTAGAATGTTGCTTTTAATCCCTTTACCAAACAAGACCTCTTTTTGAAGTCGCTCACTCAAAAAGCTTAGGAAAGCACTAAGGCAAAAGAATAATATGCTGAACACCAGTTTTCCTTCTTTAGCCTTTACATGTCATTTTCTTCAGCCTATAATTGTCATTTTGGAAAGGCATGCTACAATCAAAAGCAATCTTCACAAATTCCAAGGTCTCGATGAAAATTGAGCTCCTTAAAACATCACCTAAATCTTATTTGAGCTAAAATATTCAATTTTCAAGACTTTCCCTCACAGCTTCTCACAAACATCATTTTCCTGACTCAGGCATTTTTCTCCAACCTAATCCAAAATGACAATATTTTAGTCTAGTCCAAATTGAAAAGGCGAAAACAATGTTTGTTGATGTTACCTATTGAGCTAACTGGATTCAGCTTTTCAGGTAAAAGCAGAAAATTTTTGGAAAGGTCCAAAATGAACTGGAACGCACTGTGCGAATCAGAAGACAAAATGGATGTTGATAATGATGGAATTCCTGTTCAATATACAACACTGAAAATATTGAGGCAAAAGGAGGAAATGCTGGTTATCAGCATTTTCTTCTTTTGGCTCAATTTATTCTTTAGCCTTTTCTATTTAGGACATTAGGAACTAGTTTTAGTTTGAGAAAGATTTAATTTAATTTTGTCATGATAATTTCCAGTATTTAGTTAAGGATTTGTTTCATAGCAATGCCAGGAAAATCCATGCTAATGCAGAATTCCAAACAACACTCTATAATTACACCGTGCAATTTGCGCGCTGGTGCCACCCAATCAAAGCAAAAAAGCTTTCACAAAACAGTAAAATCCCCTAGAATTAAACATCGAAAAACTTGCAAAACTTTCTTGGCCAAAATATGTAATTATTTCTGAAGTAAAGGCAGAAATTATTGATATTTTTGCCCCAAAAGTTTGTCGATTCTGTTACTAGGATATCTGGATTGGGAAATAATCAAAGATGCCAAGCAAATGAAACTCCTTCTAATGGTCTAAGCTAACCCTGGAATTAATTTCTTGGTTTATGCTATAGAGGAAAGCTTTTTTTCTCAGGTATTTTTTCCCCTTTTGAACACAGGCAACATAGAATGTACAGACAAGATGAGCAAGATGAGCAATCTGATCACTTTCAGTAACACCAGAGAGGGATGGAAATCCCCTAAAGTTCATTTAAGTTCAAGAACTGTTTCAGAACATTAAATGGCACTTCTAGAACTGTTCTAGAAGTGTCATTAAAAATTCTAGAACAGTTCTTGAACTAAAATAACGTTCTTGGAACTTTTTTCGCAGGGGAAGGGCTGGTTCACATGTCGTCTCTTACAGTGCCCGGACTGCATCCACCAGAGTAAAGCCTCTCTTACAACACGTCATGCGTCTTTAAAAATTGCGCATTTTAAAACACATGATTTATAAGAACGCACAACAGGTTCTAAGAACACTAAGAGAGGCTAAAGAATTGTCCGGTCAATTCTTTGTTACATGCAGTCTGCGTTGTGGTTGCGTCCACCAAAATTGTGCTTTGCACATGCGTGCATCACATGAATCTGCCCACAATTTAGATGCAGACCCCACGCAGGGGCACGTACGACCAGTTGTAAGAGAGGCTTAAGAGAGCTAATATAGAAGATCTGTCCAAAGGCAAGTATGCTGGGCTGTTTTAAAAGCTTTATAGCGACAAAAATTGCATTTTGAAAGGGGACACAAATCTATCAAAATAATTGTTACAAGAAGTGGTCCGTTACAATGACAAGTGGTCCTTAAAATATAGCTTTATGTGTACAATCAAAAAGCAACAGAACTTGCATATCAAACAGAATCATAACAAAGGCTCTCATGTGACTGAAATAGCTCCCCTATTCTTTGAATAATCTAGCTTTAAAGTCACTAATTGCTCTGGTAAAAGCAAACTTTTGTCACCGACATTAAGACAGACCCAAAAGAGGAATGAATTGATCCGTTC
Source organism: Fragum sueziense (assembly GCA_963680895.1). NCBI lineage: Eukaryota > Metazoa > Mollusca > Bivalvia > Cardiida > Cardiidae > Fragum > Fragum sueziense. Next base: position 19,387,020 of record OY804607.1, on the reverse strand, counting down.
TACTACTCAAACAATCCAATTCTCATAAAAGTGTTTATATGTAAGTGTGGACAGAGCTTGCCCTGATATCGAGAAGGTAATGACACTTTTATTGTCCATCCCTCGAGACATTTAGCTCTGGTACAAGACAAATTTCTCAACCTTTAAGCTCTATCAAACAACAGAAATCTTATGCTGCTCCAAATCCAGAGATGATTGATTGGGGTTTAATGTCTCATCAACTGCTACGTTCATATCGCATGGCTGGAGCACCTAACCATGGATTCCTGTCAATTCTCACACCAATACAACCACAGTATCATTACTGAGCCTACAGCAGCTTGATCACATATCAAACCATTGGTGGGAGACAAATTTGACAGAAAGGATTTTTGCTGCCAGGGATCGAAACCAGACACGGTTTCTCGAAAAAACTTAAGTATATACTCATGAGTTCATGCTCAACTTCAATTGAATACCAATCAACTTTGATTGGTATTCAATTGAAGTTCACATGGATTTCGTGTTATTTGAGCACGGTGCTCAGATTTGAGTCTGAGAACGTACATAACTTTTTTCGAGAAACCGGGGCCAGGACCTTAAGAGTGATAGATGTGCTACCAACTGCGCTATGGCCGTGGCCACAACAGTTTTGTACAAAAACAACATTTGGTAATGTCATTCAAACAATGTAACTCACACAAATTAACATTTGTCATAAAATCTTATCTTTCATGAAAATATTCTGATGACAACTATGATAATGCTTCTTCAAAATAGGCATAGAATTTTGTCGCTTTTCAACAAAAGTCTCCTAACTATAGCTTGTTAAAAGCTGCAGTTACAAGTTCTTCGTTGAAAAGCAGTGTTTTGTTGTTTCCACAAAATAAAACTCCAATTTGACCAGTGCCATCATGCAACTCCATTGAAGGTTCAACATTTATTGGATTTTATTGCATCAACTGGTAATCCTAACCCTGTGTTCCTGACATTTCTCTCGCCAATACCTAAACAACATCCATATTACAGCCACTATTATATGAGCCGCGACGCGAGAAAATCGGTCTTTGGTCTTTGACTAGATCCGACACAAATGAGGCTGTACAGCCCCAGAAAGTGATTAGAGTCACGAAATTTCGTACATGGGAAGAAGAAGAACTAAACTTTGTCACCAGCGAAAACACAGGCGCTGATCAGATTCGCGGTTACCGCGAAGCTGATCTGCGTCTTTGTTTTCGCTTAGGCCAAATTCCGCTTTTCTCGTGTCGCGGCTCATATATTCTCATCATTTCCAAAACAAAATAGGTGTTGAAGTTCCTGATAGAATGAGTTTAAGAAAACATTGTGACAAAAGAAGAAAATGCATATAAACAGAATTTTCCCCTTTTGCCTCAATATTTTCTGTTCTATATCATTAAAAAAATTTGCCTTTAGTAACATTCATCTTGTTGTCCACAGCAGCTTTCAAATTGAACAACCCGTCAAGGGTTAACCACAAATAAATGAAGAATCACATTTCATTTCATCCAATTAAGGTAAAAAGTGAAACAGCAATTGATCAGTGTTATTGCAAAAACTTGCAACTCCAGCTTAAGGGGGAATGCTCCAGTTTTTCGGAACACTCGGTCATTACTGTAGTAAATTAAATGTTTCGTACCAATATGTTTCGCTACCATAATTTCAATAATATAACACATCATAACAATTTGCCATTTTCTACGATAAAAGTGTATTTATTATGCGAAACTGTTTTCCTCAAGATGGAAATCGATTATTTAGAGCAAGACAGTCGTAAGTATGTATGCAGTTACCACTGTTTTGCGTCATTTTATCACATTTTATCAATGTGTAGCTGATAACTAGATGCCGAAGGGCAACATGTCGAGCCCGCTCATTTTGAAGAAAGAAGACCATACCTATGTCTACAGCTGTCATTACAATGGCGTTGTAAAAGTGGGGACAAAATAAGTTGGAATGATGGGGATCATGGTGAGACAGTTTATTGTTCACAAAATATTACATGTCTATGTATTTATAACGAGATACCAGAATGGATTAATTTGAGTATACATATGTGACCCGTCACGCTAAAAGGGACCTTATGCTAAGTCCATAAAACCAAATTCCGAGAAATATACCAGACCAAGCAGAAGTCCATCCGATGTCGTATTTGGAAAACGAAAATATTGTAAGGTAGAGAAAACATTCTAGATTCAGAAAATACTTAAACGTGAAAAGTTTCGACCCTAGTCAGGCTGCGCGGACTGCGCAGACGGACTAGGGTCGATACTTTTCACAAATCCGATAAGGTCCCTTTTAGCGCGACGGGTCACATATAAGGAAAATAAGCCATGCCCCCTGGCACCCATTTTTTGTACGGATCGGAATAATTTGAACATTCTGAGAAGTACAAAAATTAGCGCTGTACGTGGCCATGTTTTTTACGGATTGAGATAATTTGAACAATCTTGGTAGAGGGCCATCCAAAGAATATTTGTGCCAAATTAGTTTGAAATCTGGGCTGTAGTTTTGGAGGAGATGAATTTCAAAGTTTGACTATATACATAAAAAATCAACTCATTTTTTACATTTGACCTCAAAGTTTGACCTTGACCTTTCATCTTGGAATCTGGTTCTTGCACGCGACACTCCATCTTACTGAGCTTGACATTTGTGCCAAGTTATTTCTGAATCCCTCCATCCATGGTGAAGTTATGGCCCGGACAAGCAAAAATCATCTCATTTTTGACATTTGACCTCCAAGTTTGACCTTGACCTTTGAGCTTGGAATCTGGTTTTTGCACGCGACACTCCGCCTTACTGAGCTTGACATTTGTGCCAAGTTATTTCTGAATCCCTCCATCCATGGTGAAGTTATGGCCCGGACAAGCAAAAATCATCTCATTTTTGACATTTGACCTCCAAGTTTGACCTTGACCTTTGAGCTTGGAATCTGGTTCTTGCACGCGACACTCTGCCTTACTGAGCTTGACATTTGTGCCAAGTTATTTCTGAATCCCTCCATCCATGGTGAAGTTATGGCCCGGACAAGCAAAAATCATCTCATTTTTGACATTTGACCTCCAAGTTTGACCTTGACCTTTGAGCTTGGAATCTGGTTCTTGCACGCGACACTCTGCCTTACTGAGCTTGACATTTGTGCCAAGTTATTTCTGAATCCCTCCATCCATGGTGAAGTTATGGCCCGGACAAGCAAAAATCTTCTCATTTTTGACATTTGACCTCCAAGTTTGACCTTGACCTTTGAGCTTGGAATCTGGTTCTTGCACGCGACACTCCGCCTTACTGAGCTTGACATTTGTGCCAAGTTATTTCTGAATCCCTCCATCCATGGTGAAGTTATGGCCCGGACAAGCTCCATCCGGACGGACGCACGCACTAACGCACGCACGCACTAACGCACTAACGCACATACACCGAACCGCCATTGTGACAACTATGTCGAGCTCACCGCAAGCGGGCTCGACAAAAATTGCTGTAATTCACTAATAAGTGCGCTGACCTATACATTTTCTTTTTGAATTATTACCAGGACATGTTGCTTAATACAATGAGGGAGTTTTATCAAATTCTATTATGTAGAACTTGAAATATTTCCAACAAGAGCTGTCACTGTAAGATGACAATGCCCCCGACACCGCTTTGATTTTAAATTATGGCCAATCTATGTTCAAGGTCAAGGTCATCCAGGGGTCAAGGTCACCAAAGTATGTGCCTACAGAAAGGTAATGTACCAAGGAATGTTGTGGTAAAGTAAGAAGCGAATATGTTAAGTAATAAGGAAGTTATGGCCGATGTTAAAGTTTTTGGACGGAATGACGGACGGACGGACAGACAGACAGACGGACGGACAGACGGACAAGTCAAATTTATGATGCCTCCCTATCGGGGGCATAAAAATATGCAAATTTTGACATGAAACACTCCAGCTTCGTTGATCAAACCGAACACGTGAGCATGCTGTTTTATGCATTTACGCGTTTATGATGGTTATCACATATTTTGGGTTTTCTGTTCTTATTAAATGTAAGACGTTACTTTAAATCCGTTTTTGGGACTAAACGATAAATATACAGCATTTTATTAGAATTTTAGAGACCTTGGACAGGTGCAAGAAATTGCGCATTTTTTCGATGTAGGGGTATGTGATACGAATGCCTATAAAATTCAAACAAGATCGTTGACCCTCCATTTTTAATCTCATTTTTCAATTGGTAATAACATGTAATTTCAACATACAAAATATAAATAAATTCTATTATTGGGAAAAAATTTAGGAAACTGGAGCATTCCCCCTTAAATCTACTCTCTTTCACGCCGCTCAAACGTTTATAGTACACATGTACTAAACGATTTCACTCTGTTGTTTTTATATGCGATCTCGTCTAATATCGCACCCTCCAAGAGATTTCGTTATCCAATCGCTTGCTTTGAACTGGACAACATCAGAGAAAGCTGATACACTTTTTGATTGGCTGAAATTTAAAATTACCGTCACTTGCCAAAAATAGAAATAACGCAATGGTGGTGAACATAATGTACAATTATCTAAAGTGGCGAGTATTACAGATTATTGTTTATCATCAATATTTTCACAACACTTCTTGCGATTGATCGTCAAATTCCAAGTCGTGATTTAATTACAGGAAGATTCATGCAATGAATAAAAGCAGAGTATTTTTCGATTACACTGATATAGTGTTGAGTTGTGCATTAGACGATTTACACTCATGACCGCGCATACGAAATCTAAACGTTTTGGGGTTTTCCCCGAGATTCAAATTTTGTGCTATAAATAGATATGACCAACACATAGGCGGAGAATGAAGTAAAGACGGCAGGGGTCAAATGATAGCGAATCATGACCTCTGCTCGGAGGGTACCTTAAATCAATCTGGAGTTACAAGGTTTTGCAATAACACTGACAAATTCCTATAAATCCACAAGATTTCATTTCACAGCCTTTTTAACTAATGCAATGAACACAGCTTTTACTTATTTTGAGATAACCCTTTCCCAAGAAAGACCTGGTTTCGACGTCCCAAACAAAAAAGGCTTCGGAAACATTGAGACAAAAGAAGAAACTGCTGATAACCAGCAGTTTCTCCTTTTGTCTCAATATTTTTTATGCTATATCTTCCATGAATCTTATCTTCATCGACATCCATTTTGTCGTCTGTAATAACCTTTGTAATGAACTACCCTTAAATTTTGTCCTTTTGGAAAGGATTAAATTGAGGGTTAACCACTAATACAAGTATCATCACATTTCATTTCATCCAAATACGGTAAAAGGTGAATCAAGCAATTCCTGTAAATCCACAAGCTATCAATTCCCAGACTTCTCGACTAATCCAATGAACACAGCTTTTTCTTCGTTTGATCGGATATCTTGTAGAAAATGTACTGCAGTCATGAAAACTTTTAACCTTTATCCGAATACGATATTGTTTTATATGGCTGCTGGCTAAGAAAACATGGCATTTATAAATTCATCCGATTTGATGGATTTGAGTTGGAATAAATGCTGCATGAAACAATGTTCTACTAAATAACAGTGGCTGGAGCATCTAGCCATGTGTTCCTTGCATTTCCTTACATATCAGAAAACTTGAGCAACCAATTGGCTGACAACCAATTGCTCATTTTGCATGGATGATTTCTCCTTTAACCCTTTCCCAAACAAGACCTGGTTTTGACGTCCCTAATACAAAAGGCTTGAGAAAACATTGAGACAAAAGAAGAAACTGCTGATAACCAGCAGTTTCTCCTTTTGTATCAATATTTTCCTTGCTATATTTCACATAAATTTCATCTTCCACAGCATTTGTTTTGTTGTCTGCAGCAACTATTGAATTGGACCACCCTAAAATTTTGTCGTTTGGGAAAGGGTTAAGTGAGGTATAGACAGATTGATTCAACTGGCTTGAACATCCTATTCCACAATTTATCAGTCAAAGTGTGGGACTGGTGCAGTGCCATGCTAACCTCTTACAGTTTGTCACTTTTCAACAAAAACCTTGTAACTGCAGCTTGTTTTAAGCTGCAGTTACTAGGTTTTTGTTGAAAAGCAGCCAATTGCCACTGGCATGAGAAAGCTGTAAGAGAATCACATGGGTCTTGAACGGGCCGGGGCGATCTGGATCCAGGTTTAGTCTAAAATGCCATAAAGGACCATTTCCAGAGCCACATTCATTTCTACATTGCATGTGACCTTTGGTATATTCAAAATGTCTAGTTTATCTATAAATAGACCTTAACTTGTTTATAGGCAGAAAAAGAGTTCAAATCTAATCATTAAACGAGAAAGCATAAAGTTAATTCCATTTTACAATCTCACCAAAATTTCTATGAGACTTTTCTTAAATTCTCATACAGAAATTATCAAATAATTCTAAAACATACCTTAACTTGTTTTCAAAATACAAATTCTTAAACCCATTTCCAAAATAAGACCCCTTTCAGTTTGAGAAAAAGGCTTTCCGAAACATTGAGGCAAAAGAAGAAAATGATAATATCCAGCATTTTCTCCTTTTAACCTTAATATTTTCTTTGCAGAACTACACACAAATTCTACCGCCATCAACATCTTTTTGTCTTCTTCAGCAACTTTTAAATTGAAACTACCTAAATATTTGCTATTTAGGTAAGGGTTAAAAGATAATTGTACCAGACTAGCTTTGTAACATAATGCTGAATTACAACAATTGCAGATTGTACAGTTGAAACATAACTATTACAAATTCATTGGGAAAAAGCTCTCTTAACCCTTTCCAAAACAAGCCCTTATTAACAACAATCCTCAGAGGATGGTATCTGATATGAACCCAACTCCATTGGCTAGTTCTATAGTTGACACTAGCTAACAACTTCCACACATTTTTTTAACCAAAATCTGGATAAGAGGATGGTCTCAGATAGGATCTATATCAACTTCCATTCTGTTGTCTGCTGCAGCTTTCAAATTGAGACAAAACAGACTATTGCTGTTTTGAAAGCAGTTACTTTCATCCACTTTGATTCTGTTCCCTGGACATATTACGAAGTAAATCGAAAATTCTCCTATAGGAAAAGTACACCAATCTCATTTTTGAATGCAACTGATTGTCAAAACTATAATTTTGAATTTTTCTATCTTCCAAGAACTGAAAGATGAAATTACATGTCCAGGGGTTTTTCCCCTTCAGAAAGTGACACTGGTTTCCAGCGTCTTCCCCTCCAGAAATATTGTAATTTTTCCCCCAAAACATAAATTTTCCCCAAGATGTATTTCCAAAATCACACTAAAATCCCAAATAAAATAACAAGGAAACCTTTTCCACAATTTCTGCAGCTTTACAAATTAGCCCTGCTTGTTCTCAAGTCAACAGTAGTGGGTATAAAAGGGTTTTAGTCCATCAAGTGCACTTTTTCTATATTTTACAATTTCCCCAAAACTGGGATACCGCATGTGATTTTTCCCCTTTCTAACCAGCGTCCTGTGTCTTCCCCCAATCCTGAAAAAAAGCCCTGATGTCTGAAGGATGCACAGACACACAACGGACACACCTCAATGACAATAGCTCACTAGCCTGATTGCCAGTGGACCTAAAAATTCTACTAGAACAAGAGCTGTCACTGTAAGATGACAATGCCCCCGACACCGCTTTGATTTTAAATTATGGTCAATCTATGTTCAAGGTCAAGGTCATCCAGGGGTCAAGGTCACCAAAGTATGTGCCTACAGAAAGGTAATGTACCAAGGAATGTTGTGGTAAAGTATGAAGCGAATATGTTCAGTAATAAGGAAGTTATGGCCAATGTTAAAGTTTTTGGACGGAATGATGGACAGACAGACAGACAGACAGACGGACAGACAGACGGACAGACGGACGGACGGACGGACAAGTCAAATTTATGATGCCTCCCTATCGGGGGCATAAAAAGTACACATATCTCATTTTTGTATGCACCTGACTGTAAAAACTATATTAGAGGTTGAATTTTTCAATTTGCCAAGAACTGAAACATGAAATTACATGTCTGAAGGATGCACAGACGCACAGAACGACCCACCTCCATGACAATAACTTTATGGTCTGACAGCCAGTGCTGCAGGACCTACAAGTTCTCCTAGGAAAAGTACACCAATCTCATTTTTGTATGCATCTAATTGTCAAAACTATATTAGAGATTGAACTTTTCAATTTACCAAGAACTGACACATGAAATTGCATGTCTGACGGATGCACAAACGCAAGACAGACACACCACCATGACAATAGCTCACTAGTCTGATGGCAAGTGGAGCTAAAACCTCTCCAAAGAAAAGTACACCAATCTCATTTTTGTATGCATCTGATTGTCAAAACTATATTAGAGATTGAATTTTTCAATTTACCAAGAACTGATACATGAAATTACATGTCTGAAGAAGATGTCTAATCCAGAATCCATTTGGAGGGCCTTTTACTTATCTTGGGATCTTAAACCCCTTACCAAACAACAAAAAATTTAAGCTTGTCCACATTCAAAGAAGTTGCAGACATTTTCAGAGTGAAGAAAATTTGAAATTTTATGACTTTTTGGGGTAGAAATTCAAAATCCATTTAAAGGGCCTTTTACTTATCTTGGGCTCTTTACATACCCTTTCCCAAACAATCAATCAGGTGAGGTTTAACCAATTACCAGACGGCAAAATTTTAGACATTTCCAAAATTGAAAGATGTTGCAGACGACAATTTGAAGTGAAAGAAATTTTTTAAATGTTTGGTCTTTTTGTGTAGAAAACCTGGGCAATGAAGAAATTGCTTGTCACATGCAATTTCTTCATTTTCCACATTGTTTTCCCAAGCCTATTCTCGTGAGGAAGTTAAAAGGCGTCACTGTATAGTAATGGGTTAACTCCACTTTCAACTGCTTTATTGGTCATATCACAGCGACTTGAGGATATGACCATGGATTCCTAGCATTTCTTTCGCCACTGCTGCAATGTCCAATCTGAGCCTCCAGCTGCTCTCTCACCAGAACAGAAAAGAAATTTGCTGGTTTGAGCCTTTGATCTCTGGATTAATAGACTCTGGCGCACATACTCAGCACCAATAACCTTGAATGCAATTAGGTCTCTGTTTTCCATGTCGCTTCTCATTTCTTTGTTAAATTCTAGAAAGAAATTACATCTAAATCAAAAACACCTAACTTTCCATAGAGGTGTTTTTAATTAGAAAGATTTCTATAGTGTAGCTACTAATGTACTTTTCGTCGGTGCTATTGCAAAACCTCGTAACTCCAGCTTTAATCAAGCTGGAGTTACATGGTTTTGCAATAGCACCGACATTTTACTGTAAACTAAAATCAGATTGTTTCGAAATAAGTTTTCAACTTGACTCTGTAGAAAGGTTGCTCTAGGAACACTCATGTAAAGGCCACAAACTTTTTTTTAACTTTATTTATGACCTTGACATTAGATAGATTTATTGGGATTTAACACATCTTTCAAATGATATGGTCATAATGTTGAGGCTGGAACTCTTTATCATGGATTTCTGTTGCTTCTAATACCAGTACAACCACAACATCTTTACCGAACCTCCAGCTGCCCCCCCCCCACCCCCAAACACATAGGTTAACCATTTGTGTGAGACAATTTCTTTGGTAAGGATATTTGCCAAGGCCGGGGATTGAACCTGGGACCTTATTAGTAAGAGTCTGATGTGCTACCTACTGCACTATGGCCGCTGCCTTGACATTTGAACTACAAAATTATATTGTTCACAATTGACAATTGTTGTACCAAACAAGAACTGTAGTCCTGGAGCAAAGTAAAACTGGAAATCTTTCACCAAAGGTCATATAAAATACCCCAAAAAATCATATAACGTCACATGGGCAAATAAATCAAATGCGAATCAGGGGCAATATCTCAAAAATTCTTTATGCAATTTTTACAAAAGTTGTGTTTTGCTCAATATGTACAGGTCTAAAGACCAAGTTTGAAGCATATCAGACCAAAACTGCAAGAGAAATATCCACATAGTGACAGGCTGATTCCAGTATACTGCTCATGAACTTTGTTTGCTGTTGTTTATCCCATTTAATATCAGATGGCACAATTTTGGATAGTTCTAATTTGAAAGGTCAGTCACAGACAACAATTTCAAATCAATGGAATTTTTACATTTTCTCTTCTTCCTGGGTAGAAAACATTATGGAAAATGGCGACATCCCTTGTTTTCCAAAACCTTGATCTTGAGGGAGTCAAAATGCGTCACTGTGCGGTAATATGGGATAACCTGTGCCATCATACAATAAAGTTCAATACTCTCCCTTGAATGACCTTTTGAGAACAGTTAAATTTCTTCCTGCAAATCTCCATAAATTGCATGTTCGGTAGTTTTGCTTTTACATAGAAAGCCATTGATTTCACAGGAACACTTCGATGGCTCAGCGTGAAAAGTTGTAACTGCCTATATGTGTATAGGCAGTTACAACTGTTTCGCGCTGAGCCATCCAGTCTTGTATAATAATACAATCAAAACAGAAGACATAAAATCATCTGTGAATATTTGCCTCTTGAGGAGACACATCAATAAAATATGTATGTGCTACAAGTTCTGAAGTCTCGGATGCATATTTCTTGTTCCATAAAGCGCATAAATAATGGATAGCTAATTGAAGTTAAGTATCCAAGTGGGCCTTTGGGAAACACTACAGAAATACAAGGGAAACTGCTACCCCTTCCAAAACACCGAAATTGTATACTCTTTCATATCAAATATTGTTGCTGGCAACAAAATTATTCGCTCAGACTTGAATCATAATGTATTGTAAATAAAATATTGAGCACAACAAATAAGACTACTCTTGTTGTCAGCATTTTCATCTTTTGCCTTATTGTTTTCCCAATCCACTTCCTTGAAGGATGTCAACACCAGGCCTTATTGGGGAAGAGTTCAACTGGAAACATCAAAGTTATCATCCAATACAGAATAAATGTTAGAGCTTTTCAACGCAAACCTCGTAACTGCAGCTTGTTTTAAGCTGCAGTTACGAGGTTTTCGTTGAAAAGCAGCAATATGTAATTTCATGTTTGCCTCAGTCAATACAATAACATAATTATTTCATCATAAAATGATGCTATCCAAAAATCTATTACATTACAAAATTGACCTCTGGCAGATATCCTAATTAGATGAAACAAAAGTGAAGATGTGATAACTTTGCACACAATGTCGAAATAATGATACATTCTCTCCCTTTTTTCCCATGTCGTTATATCTTATTTCAGGGGATGGTTGCTATCAGCATTTATTTTTCTTTTTCCCACCTTTTTTCCACTATTTCCTAAGATACATTACATTGCCAGTTATGCAGAATGTGGTTCTAGCCACCACACTTATGAATGGACAAATCCAAGTGAGTGATGTATGTAAACACTGTTTATAAACTCGTCCATTTGCACAGAATGTCACCAGGCATCTTATACGAAGAAGGTTTAAATGCATAGCATTGTAGTAAACAATTGTGATTAACCAAGGTCCAAATTGTGTTGTTTGGTAAGGGGTTATAAGCAAACAATACCTGGTTTTGATATCCCTATTAGAATTGGCTAAGGAAAACATTGAAAATCGCACGATTTATAAAGACGCACAACGGGTTGTGAGAGCGCCTCAAAATAAAATATGTACATTCAAAGCAGGTCAAAAGCATGAATCTCTTTCTAGAAAAGTATGCATTCTCTGTGAATTTTTTGGAATTTCAGTATATCATTCCCTGCGTCACACGCACACCAGTCCTGTCGTACGTGCTCCGTACTTCTGTCTTGCGTGCTCCTGGTGTTCTAAAAGACGCAGCATGGTCGTAGCAAAGAATTGTCCGGTCAATTCTTTGCTGTGTGCAGTCTGCGTCGTGGTTGCATCAACCAAAATCGTACGTTGCACATGCGTGCATCGCACAATGGGTTGTAAGAGAGGCTTAAGCAAACAATAAGAATTTGCACCTACCTTAATCTGACATCAGCCGCTGCAGCCCCGCCTGGGATTATTTTTGTGATGAAAATACTGGAATCATCTTCTATATGTGGATTATAAGCCAGTAACGCATATAATACATTTGCGACCCGTCACACTAAAAGGGGTCTTATCCAAACTCCAAAAATCCAAATTTTGACAAACTTTTCAGACTCAGCACAGGTCAACCAGATCTGGTATGCGAAAAATGAACATATAGTAAGATGAGGAAAACTTCGGATTTAGAAAATTACATAAAAGTGAAAACTGTCGGCCCTAGTCTGGCTGCGCAGACTGCGAAGACAGGCTAGGGTCGATATTTTTCACGCTTCCTATAAGGGCCCTTTTAGCGTGACGGGTCACATTTATGTGATAGCTAAGCAAGCAATAAGAATTTGCACCTACCGCAATCTCACGGGTGGGCATCAGGGGAGCTACCTCGAAAATGTGTTAACGTAAATTTGTTCCCACGCCACATCCGGGAATGTCGAGGTAGTGGAAATCCCCGTATTTTGACAAACGGACAAAGGTGAGCTCTCGCTTTTATTTGTTTTTTCTTTCAAAGAGCGCATTACTTAAAAATCTGGCGATGTAGTGCAATGCTTCTATGTTTTAGCAATGCATGGAGACCGAAAACCCCATTAAATAGTGGAAAATACGAGCAGGACGACATTAATTCCAGGATTGGCGGATTGCATTTTCGCCCTTTGTTGACATATCGACAGGCATCTCGAGGCAGATATTGTACTTTATTTTTAGTTTCTGACCACTATCACATGTTTTGATGCAACACGTAGTCAAATTGACTACAATGACGAAAAAAATTAAGATGTTCTGGTCTCCTGAACAGATT
>OY804607.1:19084180-19371680 GCA_963680895.1 Fragum sueziense | reverse complement strand
CTGATTTGGTCATTATGCTTTTAATCCATCGACTTACAGTACTTTTTGTAACACCTTTATGTGGGGGAACAGTTGAAATAAGAAACGTAGTGTTCACTGGTTCTCGAAGACCAGATGTTCGAGTTAAATATGTTTTAACCGTCCGCACTACACATAGTTTTTCATCTAATATATATTTTTCAATAATTAAGGGTTCCAAATGTCTATTTGGAGAACTGTGTTTCAATAAACTAGTAAAAAACAGCGTAATTCTATCAGTTTGAACATTGATATCACTTACGTTCAACATATGGATAGTTTGGCCTCTTTGTCCACTTAATAACATCAATAATATTACAAGTTTCTCCGATAATTGAATAAGTGTCAATTCTTCATCAGAAGGTAATGTTTTTATATATTCAAAAACTATATTTACATTCCAAATGTTCCCATATTTCGGGAGTTTGGGTCGTTGAATGACAATGCCACGCATAAATCTTTTTATAAGAGGATCATCCCCAATAGGTTTGTTGTTAAGTAAACCCAATACAGACGAAATAGCCGATTTGGCAGTATTAATGCAACTATAACTTTTCCCTTCTTGAAACAACTGTGACAAGAATTCTAGGATTGTTTCGGTAGGTGGATTAAACGGATCAATTTTCCCTTCACCTGAAAACTGCAGCCATCTTCGGAAATATGTCCCATACTGTCGATGAGTTGACTTTCGCCAAGACTGCATGAGTATGTCGACAGTGACCGCTGGTAATCCTCTGTTTTGAAGTTGTTCCCGGACAAGAGAAAAACTCCCATCCGGAGATTTCGAATTGGATGTTTCTTGTCTGTTTGGCTTGGCAGCTGCAGGCAATGCTTGGGAAGAACATACGATTGAGCTGCTATTCTCTGTAAGAGTGTCGGAAACCAAATTTGTGTCGGCCATATTGGAGCTACTAGTACTATCTGGCACACTTGTTCGCTGGCAATCTTCTGTAAAACCCTGTCAATGACACAAAAGGGTGGAAAAAGATATAATCTTTTATTACAGTTCCATTGCAGGGAAAAAGCATCAACAGCGACTGCATTCTTGTCTTGTTTAAATGACACATATTCGCTTATTTGTCTATTTGACTTAGATGCAAACATATCCAAATGGAATTTCCCATAAATCAAGTTGATTTGTTTGAATATCTGTGGTTTTAACATCCATTCAGCATCGTCATTTATGTTCCGAGATAATCTGTCTGCCTCGAAATTATCCGAGCCAGGGACATGAGCAGCACTTATCCACAATTTCTTAGAGATCGCCCAAAGCCATAATTGTTTGCTAAGTGAATGTAAGTTTTCTATCTTACCACCAAAATTATTTATGTATGAAATTGCTACTGTATTATCTAAATAAATTCGTACATGAGTACTTGATGTTTGATCAATTAGCCCTTGCAGAACTAAAAAGGCCCCTTTCAATTCTAAATAATTTATGTGCTCTTGCTGTTCGTTCTTGCTCCATTTCCCTTCAATTGTAACCCCAGTCGAATTATTGATTCCATGCTTTTTGGGATAAAGGGCTGCCATGGCACTGTTTCCAGTTCCAATTTATAACCCCTGATTGTGTCATGAATCCACTTATCTTTAGTTAGTTTTTGCCATTCATTTTGAAAAAATTGTAACTGTCCACCTTGGAAGGAACCAGGTGTATTTATTACTGCTAAACCTGTACTTACTTCTAATAATGTTTTGTTCGGTTGGTTTGCCGGGACTGAGGTTTCCCTCGAGAACTCTGGCTTTTTCCCTGTTTGTAATGATGGCTGGACCCTTTTGTCTGTTTGTACGTGTTCCATTGATTTCCCCTGCCCTTTTGGGCAGGCGTCTTGGATAAAAAATGGTCAGCCTGAAATTTTTGAGATCTTTTCTCTTCTTTTTCAATTTCCTCAACCTTGGCTTCCAAATCATCCCCAAAAAGATTTGAGGTAATGGCCGCATCCACATCACAGACTTTCCTATATTTATATGGAAGAGCTGGCTTTATCAAAGATTTTCTCTTTTTGTTGCATTGGAAAATTCCACTGGCTAAAATTTTAAACAAATCTTTGAAGATTTGAGGAAATTTTGACTGGTCACCTTTATTTTTAATAATATCAAGCGCCTGTAAAGTTGGGACCATTGCCAATTTGAAATATTTTTGGACAGACTGTAAAGCCAAATCCGATTCCCTTTTTTCCTTAACCGCCGTCCACAATTCCTTATTTACCATCGGAACATCCATTCTACGGCAGTTTCCGGGAACGGGATATCGGTCTTGTAATTGTTTAAGCTGATCGTCAGCTACATTCTTATCAATCGCCCGATTGAATAATTCTGACAATTTTTCGTCAATATCTGGCCCAAAAATTTTTTCCTCTGCATAAAGTGGCTCGAATTCCGCGAGGAACAAATCGCTTGCAGACGATTCATCTATTTCGATTTCCGGCTCGGCATCCATTACGACGCTGATGCCGTCGTCTGATTGGCGGTCGGAAGTTTGTACACAGTCATTAGGATGCAAAGATTTTTCGTTTTTCTCCATTGTTTGCTGCAGTTTTGCCACATTGAGCACCAAACTTGACAGCAAGTCTGTTTGTTGACTTTTATCAGCCTCCATTTTGGATATCCGCTCCCATAATGCACTGTAACTTCCTGGGGTTTCCCCTTGCGCAGAACGACTTTCGTTGTTCCCGCACTGCGCATCACTCGACCCCTGCGTGATCGCGCATATGGCGGGTCCTGAGGCTGAATGTTGGGAAATTTCTCCCTGACCACCCGCCTGTCCCGATCCATTTTCCATTCTAGGCCTCTTTTCCGGATTTCCCGGGCTTTCGCTGGCCTTTCCTGATGATATTCGGGCAAGTTCCTGAGTCCTTTTCAGGACGTCTTTCAAATAAGGCGAAGTTAGGGCCTTATCAGCCATTTCGGCTTTGCCAGTCCTTTGTTCGATGCAAAAAATGGCGAACACAATGAACTGTTTTGATTATCAGGGAATTATAGTAAATCCCTTAATTTTTTCCTCAAAACTTTTACTCCAAAAACTGCACTGTACTTTCGTACATACACAGAATATATTCGATTTTCACTAAATAACTTTAATTCCGCTAATTTTCCTAATTTTTCCTTGAATTAATTCCTCCAAATCTTGACCATTCCAATCACGTGATCGTAATGACCTTGACCTTCACGCTTCGTTCTCTCTCGTGGAAACCCAAGAAACACTTAGGTCTGATAGAATGAATATTGAACAAAATGTTGATTTTTGAAAAGCTATTATCTCCTCTTATCTGCAGCATGTATGCATGATTCCCAAAGTAAATTTTGTGAGCAAATTTTGAAAAGAGTGAATCAAGGAACATTCCTGCAAAGTCTGCTTCAATTGGGCCGAATGGTTGATTTTTAAAGAATTTTCTCATGATTTCTCTAAGTCCGATAAGCCCCTTTCTCCCTGCCACATCCATATTTTTTGACAAATGTAAAAACTTGTGAGCAAATTTTGAAAAGAGTGATTCAAGGAACATTCCTGCAAAGTCTGCTTCAATTGGGCGGAATGGTTGATTTTTAAAGAATTTTTTCATGATTTCTCAAAGTCCGATAAGCCCCTTTCTCCCTGCCACATCCATATTTTTTGACAAATGTAAAAACTTGTGAGCAAATTTTGAAAAGAGTGATTCAAGGAACATTCCTGCAAAGTCTGCTTCAATTGGGCGGAATGGTTGATTTTTAAAGAATTTTTATGATTTCTCTAAGTCCGATAAGCCCCTTTCTCCCTGCCACGCCAACATTTTTTGACAAATGTAAGAATTTGTGAACAAATTTTGAAAAGAGTGACTCAAGGCACAAACCTGTCACGTTTGTTTCAAATAGGCCCAATGGTTGATTTTTAAAGAATTTTCTCATGATTTCTCTAAGTCCGATAAGCCCCTTTTGCCCTGCCACGGCCACATTTTTTTACAAATGTAAAAATTTGTGAACAAATTTTGAAAAGACTGGTTCAAGGAACATTTCTGCAAAGTCTGCTTCAATTGGGCCGAATGGCTGAATTTTAAAGAATTTTCTTATGATTTCTCTAAGTCTGATAAGCCCCTTTCTCCCTGCCACGGCCACATTTTTTTACAAATGTAAAATTTTGTGAACAAATTTTGAAAAGAATGACTCAAGGCACATTCCTGCCAAGTTTGGTTCAAATTGGCCCAATGGTTGATTTTTGAAGAATTTTCTTATGATTTCTCCAAGTCTGATAAGCCCCGCCCTGCCACGCCCACATTTTTTGACGAATCAAAAATCTGCGAACAAGTTTTGAGAAGGGTCACTCAAGGAACATTCCTGCCAAGTTTGGTAAAAATTGGCCCAATGGTATAGGAGGAGAAGATGTTTAAAGAAATTGTGAACGGACAGACGGACAGACGGACAGACGGACGGACGACGGACAAAAAGCGACCACAATAGCTCACCTTGAGCACTTCGTGCTCAGGTGAGCTAAAAATCCACAATTTAACTTATAAATTCCATTTTTCAGGAACATCTTCATCAAAACAAAACGCAGTACTGCTTACCCTCAGCCAGAGACCTACACCTTAAAATCAAGTTATAGTACAGATTCCGCCAAACCCAAATGTACCTACAGAAAAGAGAAATTTATCAGCTGTAATGTTCCTAGGTGGGTTTGTAGGCTATTTACGGAGAACTTAAGGTATATGACCCATCATTAAAAACACTACTTTCTAGCCATGCGAAATGCATTAAATTACACACACTTGTAAATACACTTCACATAAGGTGATTCACCGTGCCGGATTTCAAGATTATGCTTCAAGAGCAAAATAATTTACAAATATTATTTTACTCTATATTCATATAAAATTGAGATAATTTGGAATATTTTTGTCAAACATTTCCATAAGTATGCATTAATTCAAAATTCTAAACCGTTCAAAATGCTTATGTTTTGGAATGGAAATGTAACCCAGTTTAGGAATTACTGGCACTTTTCAAATTTCACCTCTGGCCCTTCAGTGCTAATGATGGGTTGTATACGTTAATTCAAGATAGGCACTTCCGGCATTCTGTGAATTAAGATTGATAGTTGTCTCTTTTCTTCATGAATAGGTTTCAGGTTGGGATTTATGTTGTGATTGCGGCAGTTCCTGCTCATTGTTTCATAAGTTCTCAAAAAATCTGCTATGTCTGATATTGTACGTGCATCACAGTTCTGTGACCAGCGGAACTGATTTTCGCCATCTAGCTATTAGGTCGCTGCCCATAATCATCAAAGTGTATCAACACATCAATATATCAGAAAGCTAGATGTTTGGGACGCGTGGGAACTAT
The DNA here is from genome assembly GCA_963680895.1 of Fragum sueziense. Lineage (NCBI taxonomy): Eukaryota > Metazoa > Mollusca > Bivalvia > Cardiida > Cardiidae > Fragum > Fragum sueziense. The sequence continues at coordinate 19,366,349 of OY804607.1, read as the reverse complement.
CTCGATAGATTACCGCTACCTCGATGGTCTGGGAACAACACGAATGAGTTTTAGGGAGTTAATCTGTTCAAGAGACCAGAACATCTGAAATTTTTGCGTCATTGTAGTCAATTTGACTCCGTGTTGCATCAAAACATATGATAGTGGTCAGAAACTGAAAATAAAGTACAATATCTGCCTCGAGATGCCTGTCGATATGTCAACAAAGGGCGAAAATGCAATCCACCAGTCCTGGAATTAATGTCGTCCTTCTCGTATTTTCCACTATTTAATGGGGTTTTCGGTCTCCATGCATTGCTAAAACATAGTAGCATTGCACTACATCGCCAGATTTTTAAGTAATGCGCTCTTTGAAAGAAAAAACAAATAAAAGCGAGAGCTCACCTTTGTCCGTTTGTCAAAATATGGGGATTTCCACTACCTCGACATTCCCGGATGTGGCGTGGGAACAAATTTACGTTAACACATTTTCGAGGTAGCTCCACTGATGCCCACCCGTGAATCTGCCATCAGCAGCTGCGGCCCCACCTGGGATAATGTTTGTGATGAAAATACTGGAATCATCTTCTATATGTGGATTATAAGCCAGTAACCCATATAATACATTTGTGACCAGTCACACTAAAAGGGACCTTATCCAAACTCCAAAAATCCAAATTTTGACAAACTTGTCAGACTCGGCACAGGTCAACCAGATCTTGTATGCGAAAAATGAACATGTAGTAAGAAGTGTCGGCCCTAGTCTGGCTGCGCGGACTGCGCAGACTGACTAGGGTAGATATTTTTCACACTTCCTTTAAGGTCCCTTTTAGCGTGACGGGTCACATTTATGTGATAGCTAAGCAAGCAATAAGAATTTGCACCTACCGTAATCTGCCATCAGCAGCTGCAGCCCCACCTGGGATAATTTTTGTGATGAAAATACTGGAATCATCTTCTATGTGTGGATTATCACTGCCTCCTGCGATACTGAACCCTAAACCTGTGTTACCCTGAAATTATAGGGGCCAGAAAAGGGTAATAGGGACCAGAAAGGGGTTATCTGCCTTCCAATATTACCCTTCCCCAAAAGGGCCCTAACATCCTTATCAGAAGAAGTTGCAGAAAACATAATCCTCAATTTTTCCTTTTCCCTTAATATTTTTTTTTGCCACAACATACACATTTTCTCTTTTTTACATAATTTTTATTCTCTTTTTTTACATAATTTTTATTGTCGTCTGCAACTCATTCCAAATAAGAGCAGTCTAAAATTTACCATTTAGAAAGGGTTAAACTTCTAGACAGGGCATACAAAAAGGCGTTTGTAAAAGGCAACAAACTCTCCCATAATTTTCTTAATGATCAAGGGAAGGAATGCTTCCTAAGATTTTTCTATACATTTCAGAGTTATATCCCTTAACCCATTACCAAACAGTGAAATTCCAAAAACATTGTGGAAAATGAAGAAATTGCTTGTCACAAGCAATTTCTTCATTTCCCACAATTTTTTTTTATACCTGAAAAGACCAAAAAATGTCAAATTTCATTCACTTGAGTTAATCGTCTGCAAATCTTTGAAATTGGACAAGGCTTAAATTTTGCCATCTTGTAATGGGTCAAATTGAGTAAGTTCAAGATTTTCACACACACAAAAGCTGAAGTCAGCAAACTCTCCAATACTTTCTTAAAGGTCAAGGGAGGTAATCTTTCCCGAGATATTTCAAGTCATATATAGTTATGTCCCATTGACAAGTTGCCTTGTGACTTTAACCCTTCTCATGCTGTTCATCTCACATTCCTGTTATGACCAAGACTTTGACAAGCAGTACAGACCAAGATCAGCCTGCACAGATGTGCAGTCTGATCTTAGCCTACACTGTCATAATCAGAGAAACTGAAGCACCTAACCATGGATTTATTGCCTCTTATCTATTGCCCAATAGTTTTTTATTTTATTGGGGTTTTACGCCGTTTTTAACTTCTATGGTCATATCGCGGCGGCTGGAGCACCTAACTGTGGGTTCCCGGTATTTCTCACACCAGTACAACCACAATATCCAAACCGAGCCTCCAGCTGCTCTCTTACATAGATGGTTCACACCCATTGGTGAGAGACAAATGACTTGTCAAATGTCAGAATGGATACTGGCCGAGCCGGGGTTCGAACTCGAGACCCCTGGATTGACAGACTCCGACGTAACCGACTGAGATATCCGGGCTCGGCCCTATTGCCCAATAGTAACTTATCCTTTATAATGCTATTTTTTCATACTCCCAATCTCCTTCACCATTCTATATTTTTTGCTATTTCAAAATCCAAAACCTATGTTGTCAGTTCTCATCACAAACATCTTGAACAATTGATAAACATGGAAATATCCCTGAATTTCAACTAAAACCTTGTAACTGCAGCTTAAAACAAGCTGCAGTTACAAGGTTTTTGTTGAAAAGTGATGGCTTATTTTGTATTTTGGTAAATAAAAATCTGACATACCCTTTCTAATGCTATTTCTTCATACTCCCATTCTCCTTCACCATTCATCTGAAAATACAAACAGATACAATTTTTGAGTTGTAATCATTCTCACTGGTGGTGAACTCGGCCAAAGCGAGGGATGTTTTTTGCGTACAATGAATGAATGAATGGAGTTTTAAGGCCCGTCGACAACCAAGGTCACATTGGGCGCACTCACGTTACCTCACTACAAGATGTATTAGGATATGTATTAGTTACATAAACATCTAGAGGGGATATGATAAAAAACCGATATTCTATACAACAGATAAAATTCTAAGCAAAAAACAACACACCATGAACAATCCGACGTGAGCACGATAGGACATGGGCTCCCCCCAGATCAGGGGATACCCATATCCGAGTCCACCCGACCGGAAAATCCACAGATCATCTAAAAAATAAACAAACTGAAATTAACCAGATAAAAATATCAAATAGAGGATAAAATAACAATACATCATGGATAATCCGACGTGAGCACGAAAGGACATGGGCTTCTCCCAGATCAGAGAACACCCATGTCCGAGTTCACCCGACCGGAAAATCATATCAAAAATACAATGCACCTCGCTGAATAATCCGACGTGAGCACGAATGGACATGGGCTCCTCCCAGATCAGAGGTCACCCATGTCCGAGTCCACCCGACCGGAAAATTCATAGGGCATATAGCATATTAAAATAACTGCAGTATAAATGATTAAAAATATCATACGAAATATTGTATAACAATGTACCATGAATAATCCGACGTGAGCACGAATAGACATGGGCTCCTCCCAGATCAGAGAACACCCATGTCCGAGTCCACCCGACCGGAAAATCCATAGAACATATAAACAAGAGGGCCAAGATGGCCCTGTATCGCTCCACTGGCTTTTAGACATTTAGACTACAAACTTCTTGAAGGAATACAATAGAGGTCTATTCAAAGAATACACCAGAATGAAATCCAATATGTGATTAAGGAGCAGAAATGTTTTTAAAATTTTCTTAAAATTACACTGTTTCATATAGCAAAAAAAAGCCTAGCCCACAACGGCCAAGCTTTTCGTCCGATCATGAAGGAATTTGGAAGAGATTCATGCAAGGAAGATTCCTGTGAAGTTTGGTTACAATTGGTCCTGTAGTTTTGGAGAAGAAGATTGTTTAACAATTTTTCGAAAATTCAATTTAATTAAATTTTATTTAAATTCAAGTTCTACACGGAAATTATTTTTTTAAGGAATTTAGAGGAGATAAATCGTGTGAAGTTTGGTTAAAATTGGTCCAGTAGTTTTGGAAAAAAAGATTTTTCGAAAATTTAATTTAATTTAATTAATCAAAATATAAGTTCTACATAGAATTTATTTATTTTTTTTTTTTTTGAAGGAATTAAGAAGATATTAATGAAAGGATCATTTCTGTAAAGTTTGGTTGAAATTGGTCCATTAGTTTTGGAGAAGAAGAATTTTAAAAGATTTTGCGAAAATTTAATTTAATTGAATAAATTAAAATCTAAATTCTACATAGAATTTATTTTTTTGAAGGAATTATGAAGAGATTAATGCAAGGAACATTTCTGTAAATTTTGGTTGAAATTGGTCCAGTTGTTTTGGAGAAGATTTTTTTTTTAAAGATTTTTCGAAAATTTAAATCAATTAAATTATTTAAAATTCAATTTATCCACGGATTTTATTCTTTTGAAGGAATTTGGTAGAGATTCATGCAAGGATGATTCGTGTGAAGTTTGGTTGAAATTGGTCCAGTACTTTTGGAGAAGAAGAATTTTTAAAGATTTTTCGAAAATTTAAATCAATTAAATTAATTAAAATTCAAGTTCTGCGCGCATTTTAATCTTTTTAAGGAATTTGGTAGAAATTCATGCAAGGAAGATTTCTGTGAAGTTTGGTTGAAATTGGTCCAGTAGTTTTGGAGAAGAAGAATTTTAAAAGATTTTTTGAAAATTTAAACTTAAATTAATTAAAATTCAAGTTCTGCACGGATTTTATTTCTTTGAAGAAATTTGGTAGAGATTCATGCAAGGATGATTCTGGTGAAGTTTGGTTGAAATTGGTCCAGTAGTTTTGGAGGAGAAGATGTTTGAAAATTGTTTACGCACGGACGGACGCACGGACGCACGACGGACACAGGGCCATGACATAAGCCCCGCTGGCCTTCGGCCAGTGGAGCTAAAAACCACAGAATAAAAATCACAGCTAAATCTTTTTAAAGAGATTACACTCTTTCATAAAGTTGAAAATTGATTCAGGCCTTACAGATTCAAACAATGTTTTCAGACTGTCGACATTAAAATGCCTGTTTCGCGTACAAGGTATTCCGTCCGTGTTGTCATAAAATATCGTAACTATGGCTTTATCGAAGCCTTAGTTATGAGATTTTATAACAGCACCAACAGTTTGTCAATACAAAACGGTGAACCTGGTCTGTTTTTAGAACAAGTTCATTGTCATTAGAAAAAAAATCTATAAACTCACATTTAAACGCAAAATATCTATACCTTGTTGTAGCGAAAAACGTCGCTAGTTCACCACCAACAAAGGTTCTAATCGTGATACATGAGGGTTCTCGCAGAATAATTAGATGCTGTAGTGGCCCATTGTCGTCAAATGATCATATTTTTCTTTTCCAAAAAATATTTACAAACCAGTAACTGTTGTCAACATGAAATACCTCAAAATCACTCTATTTGGTGACATTTTTCCGAATTCTGGGTTTTTCGTTCTGTCTCAGAATTGTTGAGGTAGAGAGTGGTATGTCAGGATACAGGCTTCAAAGTCTACAGTTTATTATTTTCCCACAAGATTTAAAAATTTAGCTTTTTATTGGGTTGTCAAAACAAGAGGCCCAAGAGGGTCTGAATCGCTCTACTGGCTTATTAGTTAGAAGAATTATCTATTGATTTCTTGTTAGCCTCCGACTGCCATACCCCCGTTTCCTGACAAAGTTTGGTCTGAATTGACCTAATGGTTGACTTATAAAGAACTATTTTGCGCCTTCTGTAAGTCTGATAAGCCGCACCCTGCCACGCCCACACTTATGGAGCAATCAAAATGTCATGAACACTTTGGTCTTAACTAGCCCAATGGCTGATTTTTTACAGAACAATTTTGTGATAGAAGTCTGATAAGTCGAGCTAAAAATGGCCTAATGGTTTGAGAGAAGAAGATTTTTTATGAAAAAATTACGCACACAAGGATAGACGGGCGCACGCACGCCATGACAATAGCTCGCTGGCCTTCCGCCAGTGGAGGTAACCAGTCATTTTTTGGGATAATGAGCTACTGGGTTTTCACATTCCTTTAGTAGCAACTTTCTGACAGCATTGAGAGAAAAGAAGAAAAGGTTGTTAACCATTATTTTCTTCCCATCTCCCTCTGCTTTTCATCTAAATACATAACGTAACCAAATCCTGTTTGGAAATGCGTAAAGCATAAAGGTAACCACAAGAAGGCAATTTTAGTAGATATCTCTGTATATTTTTTCATGAACCCCTTCCCAAACAAGATCTTTTTTGACACCCAATGATAGAAAGGGCTTGGGAAAAGATTGAGGTAAAAGAAGAAAATGCTGATGTCAGCATTTTCTTCTTTTGCCTCAATATCTTTTCAACATTTTCTTCTTTTGCCACAATATTTTTACGCTATATGGAACATAAATCTTATCCATATCAACATCCAGTTTGTCGTCTATAGCAGATTTCCAATTTGAGCACCCTAAAACTTTGTCGCTTGGGAAAGAGTTGAAAAGTAAAGGTATTAAACCACAAGGAGCCCCAGCAATTCTAGTAGATATCTCAGTATATTTTTTCATTAAGTTTGCAGTTAGATAATTTTTTGCCGTGTTTGATTGATTCATAGCAGCTGCTCCATCATCAGCCCTTCACAGCATTCCTGGGTTTTATGTTGTTCTTGGAGTGACTTATGCATTTCATCATCTAACATCCAGCATAATAGATACAATTAACCCCTTTCCCTAACCATTTTAGAAATGGGTTAATTTTAAAGTTAGATAATTTTTTAATTGATTCATAACAGCTACTCCATCATCAGCCCTTCACAGAATTCCTTGGTTTTATGTTGTTCTTGGAGTGACTAATGCATTTCATCATCTAACATACAGCATAAAAGATACAATTAACCCCTTTCCCTAACCATTTTAGAAATGGGTTAATTTTAAAGTTAGATAATTTTTTAATTGATTCATAACAGCTACTCCATCATCAGCCCTTCACAGAATTCCTTGGTTTTATGTTGTTCTTGGAGTGACTAATGCATTTCATCATCTAACATACAGCATAAAAGATACAATTAACCCCTTTCCCTAACCATTTTTGAAAGGGGTTAATTTTAAAGTTAGATAATTTTTTGCTGTGTTTGATTGATTCATAGCAGCTGCTCCATCATCAGTCCTTCACAGCATTCCTGGGTTTTATGTTGTTCTTGGAGTGACTAATGCATTTCATCATCTAACATACAGCATAACAGATACAATTAACCCCTTTCCCTAACCATTTTAGAAAGGGGTTAATTTTAAAGTTAGATAATTTTTTGCCGTCTTTGATTGATTCATAGCAGCTGCTCCATCATCAGCCTTTCACAGTATTCCTGGGTTTTATGTTGTTCTTGGAGTGACTAATGCATTTCATCATCTAACATACAGCATAATAGATACAATTAACCCCTTTCCTTAACCATTTTGGAAAGGGGTAAATTTTAAAGTTACATAGATAATTTTTTGCTGTGTTTGATTGATTCACAGCATTCCTGCTCCATCATCAGCCCTTCACAGCATTCCTTGGTTTTATGTTGTTCTTGGAGTGACTAATGCATTTCAACAAATACCTTGTAACTGTAGCTGTTTTAAGCTGCAGTTACAAGGTGTTTGTTGAAAAGCAGCAGACTAATGCATTTCACAATCTTACATCCAGCATAATAGATACAATTAACCCTTTCCAAACAGTGAAAATATGGTGAAATGATAATTGCCCAGACCGAGGTTCAAACCCAATACCTTGTGATTCAGAGACAGATGCGAATTGAAACCACCATGCCGTTGTTTGTCAACTAGATTGTGAATATAATTAATACTTATTTACAATTAACCTTTTTCCCAAACAAGACCCATTTTGACATCCCTCATAGAAAAGGCTTGGGGAAAACATTGAAACAAAAGAAGAAACTGATGATAATCAGCAGTTTCTCCTTTTGTCTCAATATTTTCTAAGCCATATTTTACACAATTTCTATCTTTGATAACTTCCATTTCATCATTTGGAGCAGCTTTCCAAATGGATCATCCAAAAAATTTGTCGTTTGGGAAAGGGTTAATACCCAGTACTGCAGAACTTGGCACTATTTCCGACATTACATGCATGTAATGTCATTCTATGACATCTCCAATCATACTTCACTGATTATAATGAAAGCTTAGGTAACACAGTTCTTACTTAAGCTTATTCTTTCCCAAAATAGCAAACATTTAGACTGGTTCAATTTGGAAGGGCAGTGGCCTTAGCGCAGTTGGTAGCGCATCTGCCTCTCACTCGAGAGGTTCCAGGTTCAATATCCGGGAGTGGCAAATATCCTTTCTGACAAAATGTCATGCACCAATGGTTTGATATCGTTAACCTATGTGGGCGAGAAGCTGGAGGCTCAGTTAGGGTGTTGTGGTAGTGTTGGTATGACAAACAACAGGAATCCATGGTAAGGAGCTTCAGCCGCAGCAATATGACCATAGCAGTTGCAAACTGTGTTAAACCCCAATAAACCAATCAATATGAAAGGAGTTGCAGATGACAAAAAAATGGAATCAAAAGTACAGAGTTTGTATGTTACAGCGCAGAAAACATTGAATGAAAAGGAACAAAACACATGCTGATTATCAGCAATGTCTTCATTTCTCTCAACATATTTTCATAAAACTGTTTCTTCTAGGTACATCACAACAAGGTTTTTGCTTTTGAAGGGTCATAAAAACTCCCCACACTTTTCTATGAAATACTAAATAAATTCCAAGCACAAAACCCCACCACACAATATCTGTTGAAGACCATTTTGGACTAGAACTTTCTCCTTTTTTCTGAAATGTTTTCCGAATATCTCTAGGCTATAGAGAGCGTCAAAACATTTGTTTGATTGGGGGCTTCAAAAAAGACTTTAATAAATAAATTCCAAGCACAAAATCCCACCACACTAAAACTGTTGCAGACCATTTTGGACTAGACAGTAATCAATGGGAAAAGCAGTCAAACTCTACTAAATCATTCTCATTTTTTGAGAATGGCCGGCTGACATAACCCTTTCCCAAACAAGACCTGGTTTCCACATCTGATATAACAATAGGTTTAGGAAAATATTGAGGCAAAAGAAGAAAATGCTGATAATCAGCATTTTCTCCTTTTGCCTCAATATTTTCTATGTTGTATTATACACATACCCTATCTTTATTTACGACGATTTTGTCATCTGAACATCTTTCAAATTGGGACAAAGTGAATTCTGGACGTTCAGGGAAGGGTTAATAACACAAATATTTGGAGAGTAAACTGCCCCAGAATGAGATGTGATTGCTATTCTTCTATTGGCATCTGCAGAAACCATTTTTAACCCTTTCACAAACAAGAAACAAGATTGATTGATTGCATGGAGTTTTACGTCCTACTCAACAGCTAATGTCCTATGGAGATGGGACCTCGGTTTAGAGTGTCATCCAAAAGACTGTCAGAAAGACTAGAGAGGCATGGTATCGATTTGATTTATTTGGGTTTTACGCCGTTTTCAACTACTAAGGTCATATCGCGGCGGCTGGAACACCTAACCAAGGATTCCTGGTGTTTTTCATACCAGTACTACTACAACAACCTTACTAAGCCTCTAGCTGCTCCCCCACATGGGTTCACAATATCAAACCAATGATGGGTGGCATTTTTGTCAGTAAGGGTATTTGCCGCGGCCGGGTATCAAACTTGGGACCTCTCGAATGAGAGGCTGCGATACGCTACCAACTGCGCCATGGCCACGGCCCGGCATGGTATCGAACCTATGACCCCTGTGGTACAAGTCCAGCACATTACCACTGCACCAAAGCAAGCTTTGCACAGACATCATGAATATGTGCCTGAGTGGACCTTACAAGTGAAATAAGGCACAATTTCAATCATGGGCATATAAGAACTACAAGAGTTATCTGAATTTCAATAATGACATGCACAACCGGAGTCCAAAGAGTTTCATTATTTATGGTAAGTGTATCCATCTTCCAATTAAAACTGTGAGAGTAGCACATACAACCCTTTTGGCATAGAGACCATACCTTAAGACAGACTGACAATCAGCTTGATGGAAGAAATTGACAGTCGGTGAGTGACCACAATTATAGCTTACCATGAGCACTTTGTGCACAGCTCAGACAAACTAATAATATCAAACACACATTATACAAACCGTTCCATACTATTCCAGAAAACACAAATTCTCTACTGAAATACATGTAAATTTTAAGCAACTATTTCCAGGAAGAAAATTGTTGTTTTGAAAAGGGTTGATAAATTAACAAGAGGACCATGATGGTCCTTAATCGCTCACCTGAACCTAGATAGAAAGAAAGTCACAATGTTGTCAAATTCGAGAGCACATAATTTAAGATGTGAGATTATGATCCAGCTGAAAACTGCTTTCATAATCTTGAATGATCAATATTTGTGACTGTTACAGTAAAAACAAAGTGGAAGAAACCAACAATTTTGTCACAGTCAAGGGCACATGAACTCTGTTCTGATAAAAATATTCTCATCAACATTATGTCCAATTTTTTTTTTGATTGGTCAATATATTGTTAGAGTGAAAATAAAGTCGAAAACTGTAATTTTGTGAAATTCAAGGGCCAATAACTCTCGTTTTTCTAGTCAAATCAAGCTGAAATTTTCATTCATCCAGGGTCTTATGGCCACCAACATTGTGGCCAAGTTTTGTCTTGATTAGTCAATAAATGTAGATGCTACAGTGTAAACAAAGTCGAAAACAGCAATTTTGTCAAATTCAAGGGCACATAACTCCAGACTTCCTACTTCAATCACACTGTAAATTGAAGTCATCCAAAATCTTATAGTTACCAACATTGTGGCAAAGTTTTGTCTTGATCGGTCAATATTTGTAGATGCTAGAGTGGTAACAAAGTCAAAACTAGCCATTTTTGAGGTTCAAGGGCACATAACTCCGGACTTCCATGTCCGATCTGACAAAAAATCAAACTCATCTCAGAACTTATAGTTACCAACAATGTTGCAAAGTTTTGTTTTGATCGGTCAATATTTGTAGATGCTAGAGTGGTAACAAAGTCAAAACTAGCCATTTTTGACGTTCAAGGGCAAATAACTCCAGACTTCCTGGTCCGATCTGACTCAAAATCTAACTAATCAGAGAACTTATAGTTTGCAACATTGTTGCAAAGTTTTGTTTTGATCGGTCAATATTAGTAGATGCTAGAGTGGTAACAAAGTCAAAACTAGCCATTTTTGACGTTCAAGGGCAGATAACTCCAGACTTCCTGATTCGATCTGACTCAAAATCAAACTCATCCGAGAACTTATAGTCATACATATTTTGACCAAGTTTGGTTAAGATTGGTCAATATTTGTAGATGCTAGAGTGGTAACAAAGTCAAAACTAGCCATTTTTGACGTTCAAGGGCACGTAACTCCAGACTTCCTGGTCCGATATGATCCAAAATCGAACTCATCCGAGGACTTATGGTCATACATATTTTGACCAAGTTTGGTTAAGATTGGTCAATATTTGTAGATACTAGAGTGGTAACAAAGTCAAAACTAGCCATTTTTGACATTCAAGGGCAGATAACTCCAGACTTCCTAGTCCGATCTGACCCAAAATCGAACTCATCCGAGAACTTATGGTCATACATGTTTTGACCAAGTTTGGTTAAGATTGGTCAATATTTGTGGCTGCTAGAGTGGTAACACCAAAATGTGAACAGACGGACGGACGGACGGACGGACAGACAGACGGACGGACAGACGGACAGACGGACGCCGACGGACAAAAAGCGACCACAATAGCTCCCCTTGAGCACTTCGTGCTCAGGTGAGCTAATAACAATATCTTAAAAGTCAAAACACACAATTATACCAACCATTCCATAATTTTCCAGAAAACACACAAATTCTCAACACAGTACAGGCTTATCAGTTGAAATACATACAAATATTGAGCAACTGTTTCCAGAAATAGCACCTCACACAGTATTTATAAAATGATTCTTATTACATCTGTCAGCCATATGCCTAACTTTGTTGTCTATATATTTTGAGCTCTCTATTCATAAATATTACCCTTCATGCTGAATAACGCTGTATTTTTTCCCCTGTTAGATTTCGTCACTTTTCAATGTGGCTTTTCAACAAAAACCTCATACCTGCAGCTTAAAACAAGTTGCAGTTTTGTTGAAAAGCGACGATTTATAAAATAATTCTTATTACATCTGTAGGCCATATGCCTAACTTTGTTGTCTATATATTTTGAGCTCTCTATTCATAAATATCTTACCCTTTAGGCTGAATATAGTTGGATGTCTTTTTTTTCCTACCAAATTTGGTTGCTCTTTAATATGGCTGCAATTATGATGTTCAGTTACAAGGTTTTTGTTGAAACGATGATTCACAAGAGCTGTCACTGTAAGATGACAATGCCCCCGACACCGCTTTGATTTTAAATTATGGCCAATCTATGTTCAAGGTCAAGGTCATCCAGGGGTCAAGGTCACCAAAGTATGTGCCTACAGAAAGGTAATGTACCAAGGAATGTTGTGGTAAAGTATGAAGCGAATATGTTAAGTAATAAGGAAGTTATGGCCAATGTTAAAGTTTTTGGACGGAATGACAGACAGACGGACGGAGAGACAGACGGACACACAGATGGACGGACGGACGGACAAGTCAAATTTATGATGCCTCCCTATCGGGGCATAATAAAATAATTCTTATTACATCTGTAGGCCATAGCCATAGGCCTAACTTCGTTATCTATATTAAATATATTTTGAGCTCTCTATTCATAAATTTTACCCTTTATGCTGAATACAATTGTTTTGTATCAAATTTTGCATGATTTTGAAATAATTTTTCAGTCAAAATACAACTTACAGTAGTTCAGCCCTAATGAGATGCATCTGACAAAAAAAAAAAATTAAAATATGAACATATTTTTATTACGTCACACCCATTTGTCAAGACTCAGCTGATTTCATGAGCCCGACAACATGCGAGTGTGCCAAGCAGTCCACCATCTTGGCACATGTCATGTGATCATACCATCCTGGCCCGTAGGAAGCAACTTTATGGGGAGGGCGGGGGGGGGGGGGGGGGGGGGGGGCTAAATTCAGATTTTCCGAAATTTTCAGTGAAAAGTAAGGAAAATTCTGCATTTTTGGGGCGACATTGGGCGAGGGGAAGCTTAGTCCGTCTCCTCACCGCCCCTATTCCTACAAGCCTGCCATCATCACATGATTTTTACTGTGGCAGTGATTACCTGCCCCTGGCGTAATAGCTGCTTTGGAGTTTGATTTGATTTTATTGGAATTTTACGCCGTTTTCAACTTCTATGGTCATATCGCGGCGGCTGGAGCACCTAACCGTGGGTTCCTGGTATTTCTCACCCCAGTACAACCACAATATCCAAACCAAGCCTCAAGCTACTCTCTCACATAGATGATTCACACCCATTGGTGAGACAAATGACTTTTGTCAAATGTCAGAACGGATACTGGCCGAGCCGGGGTTCGAACTCGAGACCCCTGGATTGACGGACTCCGACGTAACTGACTGAGCTATCCGTGCTGGTTTGGAGTTTGGGTATGACAAATGTAAAAGACTCAGTACTTACATAGTCTCTATCATCCACATCTGAACCAGCAGGCTGAAAGTACACAAACAAAACAGTCATTAATGGTGGATTTAATAGCAGCATTAAGCAATGCTTTCCAAAATGACACAATTTGAGGGTGTTCCAATTTGAAAGCTGCTACGAATCAAACAACATGAGGAATGTTGATAAAGATATATTCTGTGTATGGTATAGCTCAGAAAATATAGAGATAAAAGGAGAAAATGCTGATTATCAGCATTTTCATCTTTTGCCTCAATGTTTTCCCAAACCTTTTCTATTAAGGATGTCAAAACCAGCTAGGTCTTGTTTGGGAATGGGTTACCCAGCAGCATTATGCTTTGTCAATTAGAATCAGTAAAGGCCTGGTCACATACACCATTCCATATCATGACCGAAGCATGTCCTACAATGGCCAGTCATACAGCTTATTTTGGACACAATGTGGACATGGAATAGACATGGAATTGTATGTGACTTGGCCTTCAGATTTCTATTACCTCCCTTTAAAGCAGGCCTGACTGCCTTTAAAGGTATACAACACATTTGTCATTACCAGTTTAAGACAATCTGCAACACTTAAGGTTGCTAGATGTCCGAGAAACATACTAATAGAACAAGTGCATGTCGGATTGCGATGCAATACAGGAGTCCCCCACCGGTTAACAAAAAATCCTTTCTTATAATATATCTCCTACTTACTACATCTATAACTATACAAAATTTGAAGTTGCTAGCACATTAGGTTTTGGACAAAATGTCCCAAACAAAAATATAAGGGTAAAAACAACCAAGGGCAATAACTCCAAAAGTGGGCGGAGAAGAATAATTCTTGTACATGCCACTTGTCCTCAATCACACCGTACAACCGGCTGCGTCGAAGACAGATGAGAGTCATCGAAGACAGATTCGGCAACTGATGTCAGGTGCACGGTAGGTCAAATTAATTAATTCTCATAAATCAGCAAAAGGATCTATGTTATCGTATAGTTGATAAATACACGTGCAAATGTTCAGTGCTTCTACAAAATAAACCTTTCTACGTACCCATCGCAATTAAGGCCACAGTCATTGATTATTTCGGAGGTTTCCCACAAAAAGTTACGAAATTTGACTTCGTGCTCGAATATTTCGCATATCTCTCAATATGTACCAGTTTAAGTTGTACACGATTACAGTTTAACCATCCAACGATATTTATTCCAAATTTGAAGCCGTAATTCCAAACAATAAACGAACTGTGTGTCCTGAAAGACGACATGTAGTCCAAAAAATGTTGCCTCTGTGGACAGATTCGAGTTTACGGAGTTGCTGGAGAAGACAGATAGGGAAATATTTGATAGTCGACGTCGACAGATCTGCATTGACTTATGCAATCGTTGCTAATTAGTTATAGGTGTATAAAATGGATTTGATGAAACGCCGCTACAGAGAAAGGACGCGTGACACCCCTCTCCCACATAAAAAACTACAAACGAACAAACAACAACAACAAACAAACAACAAAAAAAAACATCAAAAATTTGTTTTGGTGATATAATTATGCCATTTCCCGTTGATTAAATGAAACGCATGCTTTTGAATATTATAAACGAAATGAAAATGTATCGTGGATTGACTGGCTTTTAGCTCCACTGGCCGAACTCCAGCGGGGCTTATGTCATGACCCTGTGTCCGTCGTGCGTGCGTCCGTCCGTACAACTTTTTCTTTAAACATCTTCTTCTCCAAAACTACTGGACCAATTTCAATCAACTTTCACAGAAACCTTCCTTGCATATACCTATTCCAGATTCCTTCCGTGTAAAACTTAAATTTCAATCAATTGAATTAATTCAATTTTTCGAAAAATCTTTGATAATCTTCTTCTCCCAAAGTACTGAACCAATTTCAACCAAACTTCACAGAAATCTTCATTGCATGCATCTCTTCCAAATCAAATCTTTTCAAAAAGTAAATTACGTTTAGAACTTAAATTTTAATTGGATTAATTAATTTATTTTTTTTTTAAAAATCTTTGAAAATCTTTTTCTCCAAAACTGCTGGACCAATTTCAACCAAATTTCATATGAATCTTCCTTGCAATAATCTATTTGAAATTCCTTCCAAAATGTAGGCCTACAGTTCTCCATTAGATTCATTGAAAAAAAATGATCGGGTGAAACAAATGTGCTTATTGTTTTGCTATATGAATCATAGTGTAATTCTAAGAAAAAAAATACATAACAACTTATTGGGTTTCATTGTGTAAACATGATTAGGATAGAACTCTAATTAATTCCTTGAAGAAATTCGTAGTTTACACGTCTAGAGTCTAATGGGGGGTTTACACGGTGTGCTTTTTCACATGTGTTTTTTCACATGTGCTAAAACATACCGTGTAAACCCCAGATAAACCCCAGATAATGGGCCTTATGCTAGCATATGTGAAAAAGCATACGGTTTAGAGCATGTCCTATTTCATATGAAAAAGCACATGGAAATTGACCAATCAGATCTCTGATTCCGCAGATATGACCGGGTAAAATAAATAAATCCTGCTCGGCCCCTCATTAATCACTATGAACCTACTGATTCTCTACAGGTAACTGTTAACCCATTACAAGACAACAAAATTTTAGACTTATCTAAAATGAAAGAGGATGAATGAAATTATCATTTTTTGTCTTTTGATTTTGAAAACATTGTGGGAAAGGAAGAAATTGCTCGTCTAAGCAATTTCTTCATTTTCCACTATGTTTTCTAATGCATTTATCTTTTTAGGAGTCAAAAAGAGTCAATGTGTGAAAATGGGTTAACAAGAATATTCTTATCGTATTATATTTTTCGGGTTTTTTCAGTTAACCGATTCCCAAACGACGGAATTTTAAAATATTATTCTAATCTTAAACATGGGCGGATCTAGAGGGGGGTCGGGGGGGGGGGGGGGGGGGGGGTCCGGACCCCCCTGGCATTGGCCGAAAATTGATTTTTGACTATATAAATTTAGTCTAACGTTGCATATTTACCACATTTTGAGCCATAATTTGGGCTTGGACCCCCCTTGAAAAAATTGGGCTTGGACCCCCCTGGAAAAAATCCTGGATCCGCCCTTGTTAAAGTAATTGCATTGGACAAAACAGATCTTTATTGAGGTAGAATTTGTTTCAATATAGCATAGAAAACATTGAAGCAAAATGAGAAAATGTCATCATTTTTTTCTTTGGCCTTAAAGTTTTATAAAACCTATTGAATTAGGGATGTAAAAGCATGTCTTGATTGGGAAATGGTAATCATCATTTTATACTAAAAGGAGACTCCAAATGTCACTTTTTTATTTCAGTTTTATCAAAAATATAATAAAGAATTATGCAATAACGTTTGTCATGCTAAGCCAGTGAACTTAAACCCATTATCAGACAATGACTCGTTTTGACTCCCTACAAAATAATGGCTTTGGAAAACATTGCGGAAAATGAAGAAATTGTTTGTGGCAAGCAATGTTTTCATTTCCCACAATGTTTTTTTTTTCTTATTTTCTTTTCTTAAGTATTGGCGATAAGCTACAGCAAAATGGATAAAGCACAGGGGATATAATATTTCACAATCCTCCATCCTCGGAATGCAATGTACGACTGGCCAGTAAACAGTTTGACCTAGGTCAACTAAGTTCACCAAAAGCACATGTGCTAAAACATACCGTGTGAACGCAAAAAACATGTGTGCTAAAAACATATGTGAAAAAGCACATGTGCTAAAACACATCGTGTAAACCGCCCTTAAAAGGTAGTGGGGCGATAAAGGGCCATGATGACCCTCTGGTCGATACCCTTACGGTCCCGGATAAACGATGGGGAATATAGGGAATAACCCTGCAAATTTTGGCCGAATCACACACATCTTACCTATTAAGTTTACAGAAATCCCATTTTCGCAGATATTTATTAAACAAAGATTGAAAATACAGTGATTGTAAAACGGACGGTAAATAGGCATTTTTTTGTAAAGTTGACCGGTTTTCGTGACCTTTCATATCTCTAGTGTTGAAGAGTATTTTTGTCCAGCATGGCCTAAAAGGTATGCAACATGCAAAATGGGGGCCAACTTTGTTTATACAAATGGAATTAGTTTGTAAATGCCTCTAGGCACTTGCGATTTCTAACTCATTACCGTTGTCAATAACTTTTTAGCAGCTACTTTTTTTTAAAAAAATCCACTTCCAGTTAACCTCTGACGTATTTCCGCCTTCCCAGCTTCAAACTTTTTTCTAATCGGTCAAGTATTACCATAATTTTTGAACGATTAAAAATCGACACAAACACGATTATTTACAGTTTTTAGATTGGGCTATTTATAGCCCAATCTATTATAACCAGTTTTTCACTCCAGACATCACTCCAGACACTACGTTCTAACGCTAACCCGCTGAGCTATGTGTTCAAGCCAAACTATGTTATTTCAAACACCACAGAAACATCTTTTATCAGTCAATATCTTCAAAGTTTTTCATCTCTTTCAGTTTTGTGACAAATAAGGAGAGGGTTAATAACTACATTTGACGAAATTGTCCCTTAAATTAAATACCTATTAGTATTTTCAGCGTTTTTACAATCTTATCCGTTGAGTAAAGAGCTTGAAAGCAAAATAGTGTAACTCTCAGATAAATTCCATATAGTTACAATATTACTGCTCTGACTTTCAATGGTCGTTTACCAGTCAATGCATTGCCAGGTGTTTAACTGGGTCACTACTTGACACTGCCACTGTAGCCCACTGCCACCTTAGCCCATTCACTAGATACAATGTGTGCGCTTTACCCATTCCTATATTCTGACACCTTTAGGTTCCCATGAAATATTATGTGTTTGGAAAACATGGTAGAAAATGAAGAAATGGTTGTGAAAAGCTAGTTCTTCATTTCCCACAATGTTTTCTTCTCAGAAAGACCAAACAAAGTAACGATTTATTTGCTTGAAATTGGGTTAAGGATTTATTCTGCATTGATCGCTTTATCTTTATTGTTTTTTAGCTCCACTGGCCGACAGGCCAGCGGGCTATTGTCATGGCGGTGTGTCCGTCGTGCGTGCGTCCGTGCGTCCGTCCGTCAGTCCGTCCGTAAACTTTTTCTTTAAAAATCTTCTTCTCAAAAACTACCAGATGGATTTCAACCAAACTTCACAGGAATGATCCTTGGGTGACCCTCTCTCAGATTCCTTCAAAGAATTTGGATTGAATCAGAATAACCTGAGTTATCTGCCCTTGAATATCAAAAATAGCTGGTTTTGACTTAATTTTTACTCTAAAATCTACAAAATTTAATATTAACCAATCAAGGCAAAACTACAACAGAATGTTGGTGACTATAAGATCTTGCCTTGGTGTAATTTTCAGCTTGATCTGAATTTTACATCATGAGTTATGTGCCCTTGAAATTGACAAAATTGTCATTTTCGGCTCTATTTTGACTTTGTTTTCACTCTAGCTAATACAAATATTGACCAATCAAGATGATACTTGTACAGAATGTTAGTGACCATAAGATCTTGCTTTGGTATAATTTTCAGCTTGATCTGAACCAAACATTATGAGTTATGTGCCCTTGATTTTGACAAAATCCCATTTTCGGCTCTATTTTGACATTGCTTTCACTCTAGCAACTACAAATATTGACTAATCAAGACAAAACTAAAACATAATGTTGGTGATCATAAGATCTTGCTTTGTTATAATTTTCAGCTTGATCTTAATTTTACATCATGAGTTATGTGCCCTTGAAATTGACAAAATTGCCATTTTCGGCTCTATTTTGACTTTGTTTTCACTCTAGCTAATACAAATATTGGTCAATCTAGACAATACTTGTACAGAATGTTGGTGACCATTAGATCTTGCTTTGGTATAATTTTCAGCTTGATCTGAATTTTACATCATGAGTTATGTGCCCTTGAAATTGACAAAATTGCCATTTTTTGCTCTATTTTGACTTTGTTTTCACTCTAGCAACTACAAATATTGACCAATTAAGACAAACACAGAACGGAATGTTGATGACTATAAGATCTTGCCTTGGTATAATTTTCAGCTTGATATGAATTTTATATGAGTTATGTGCCCTTGTTATTGACAAAATTGCCATTTTCGGCTTTATTTTCACTTTTACAACTATTAGTACTAACTAATCAAAACAGCACTTTCACAGAAATCTTACTGACCATACAATCTTAATACTTGCTTGTAATTTTCAGCTTGGACATGCATTTGCTTGTTTGCACAGCCTGAACCTTTGAAATTGCATTCAACATGACAAACAATCAGGCCCGTGGAGCGCTTCCAGGCCGCCAGGACTGTCTAGTTTTAACTCAGTGTGTTAAAGGCTCTGCCAAACGACAATATCTTAGAGTGGTTCAAATTAGAAAGAGTTGCAGACGACGAAACGGGTGACGATAAAGATGAAATCATGTTATGAACAATGAAGCACAGAAAACATTGGGACAAAGGAGAAATTTCCTGTTATCTTTGTATGTTTCATATTATTTGCTTCACAACAATGTCTTGTTTGGAAAAGGACGAATGGTTAGAGGCTATAGAGTATAAACACTGTGATTTTAAATTATGTTAATCAAAGTAAAATCATCGTCTTAGTCTTGCCGTTTTGTAGAATTTTAACATTTTTACCACATATACTGTTCTTAGACTGATCATTTGATCCAATGAACAAATGCATTCTATTTAATCGAAATATGTTTGCAGACCGAGTTGCAGATCAGAGATCAGTAAGGCTTAGTCTCTATAATGGGTCCGTACTTGGTATTATTCTGATTGGCTAAGAATAAGAATAATTCAACATGTTGATTTAATGTAAAATCCGGTAAAGTGTAACATTTCCTTTTCTCAAACAGCCTCACCTTTTGGATTCACCTGGAGGGTGTACATTCAACTTGTTTTTATCACCTATGCACGTTTGCCTACACATTGATTAACCATTTTCCAAACCATGACGCCTTTTTACTCGCTTCATAGAAAATGCTTAAAAAACATCGAATAGAGAATGGGGCAATTTTGAAAATCAGCATATTGTCCTTATGTCACAATATCAATTTCTCAGTGATGCCCAATCTACAGTGCTGACAGCACTTTGATTTCTTTAATTTCTATCCAACGTTTCGCCCTTATGGGCTCCTTCAGTGATCATAATTATTGAAGAAATTCTTGAATTTTTGTGTCACGTAATACCATACATTGTTTCCTCTCATTGTCAATTCCATTGTCAAAACGATGACACAAAATACAAAAACAATTTATACACTTGGGCCCGATTGTAAATTGTAGAAAAAACAACACTTGTGTTAGCACTGACAAAGAGATAAAACACATGATTTGGTTAGATATCCCTATAACAACAAAGTAAATTAACCAAAACAGGTATAATAGATTCACTATTAAACGAGAATTTTTACAGTTGAATCGCTTTATCAACACAACTGTAATAATTCTCGTTTAATAGCGAATCTATTATATATAATCATTTGGTTAGCGCTAACCAATGTTTATAAACCAATAAAAACAACCGGAATATTGAGTTGGGGGTAGAGGATTCAGTCTAAATCCGTACCACAAATCCTAGAAAAGTTTCACCCATTGTCCCAGATTCCATTGAAAAAATATGGTATGTACATGCATATATGTCAATCTACATTGTTTCCATATGTTATTTGGAATCCGACATTAGAAATCACCACTTTTTTCTGTATATAAGTCAATGCAGATCTGTCGACGTCGACAATCAAATATTTCCCTATCTGTCTTCTCCAGCAACTCCGTAAACTCGAATCTGTCCACAGAGGCAACATTTTTTGGACTACATGTCGTCTTTCAGGACACACAGTTCGTTTATTGTTTGGAATTACGGCTTCAAATTTGGAATAAATATCGTTGGATGGTTAAACTGTAATCGTGTACAACTTAAACTGGTACATATTGAGAGATATGCGAAATATTCGAGCACGAAGTCAAATTTCGTAACTTTTTGTGGGAAACCTCCGAAATAATCAATGACTGTGGCCTTATTTGCGAGGGGTACGTAGAAAGGTTTATTTTGTAGAAGCACTGAACATTTGCACGTGTATTTATCAACTATACAATACCATAGATCCTTTTGCTGATTTATGAGAATTAATTAATTTGACCTACCGTGCACCTGACATCAGTTGCCGAATCTGTCTTCGACGACTCTCATCTGTCTTCGACGCAGCCGGTTGTACGGTGTGTCAATGAGATCTATAAGTGTACCAAGTTTGAAGTTGCTAGCACTGATGGCTCAGGAGATATGGTCCGGATAAAAATGTAAGGATAAAAAACAACAACGGACAATAACTAAAAAAGTGGATGTGGTAGAGTAACAGTTCTTGTGCATTACACTTCTTCTCAATGAGATCTACTAGTGTACAAAGTTTGAAGTTGCTAGGGCTTATGGTTTAGGAGATAAGTTTGGGACAAAAATGTAAGGATAGAAACAACAAAGGGCAATAACTCAAAAAGTGGGTGTGGCAGTGTAACAATTCTTGTACATGACACTTGTCCTCAATGATATCTATAAGTGTACAAAGTTTGAAGTTGCTAGCACTTTTAGTTTAGGAGATATGATCCGAACAAGAATGTAAGACTAAAAACAACAAAGGGCAAAAACTCAAAAAGTGGACATGGCAGAGTAACAGTAATTGTACATGACACTTGTCCTCGATAAGATCTATCAGTGTACAAAGTTTGAAGTTGCTAGCACTTATGATTTAGGAGATATATTCCGGACAAAAATGCAAGGGTAAAAACAACAAAGGGCAATAACTCAAAAAGTGGGCATGGCAGAATAACAGTTCTTGAACATGACACTTGTCCTCAATAAGATCTATAAGTGTACCAAGTTTGAAGTTGCTAGCACTTATAGTTTAGGAGATCTATATGATCCGGACAAGAATGTAAGGCTAAAAACAACAAAGGGCAATAACTCAGAAAGTGGGCGTGGCAGAGTTATGGTTCTTGAACATGACACTTCTCCTCAATGAGATCTATAAGTGTACAAAGTTTGAAGTTGCTAGCACACATAGTTTAGGAGATATGTTCCGGACAAGAATGTGAGGGTAAAAACAACAAAGGGCAATAACTCAAAAAGTGGGCGTGGCAGAGTAACGGTTTTTAAACATGACACTTTTCCTCAATGAGATCTATAAGTGTACAAAGTTTGAAGTTGCTAGCACATATAGTTTAGGAGATATGATCCGGACAAGAATGTAAGGCTAAAAAACAACAAAGGGCAATAACTCAAAAAGTGGGCATGGCAGAGTTATGGTTCTTGAACATGACACTTCTCCTCAATGAGATCTATAAGTGTACAAAGTTTGAAGTTTCTAGCACACATAGTTTAGGAGATACGTTCCGGACAAGAATGTGAGGGTAAAAACAACAAAGGGCAATAACTCAAAAAGTGGGCGTGGCAGAGTAACAGTTCTTGAACATGACACTTCTCCTCAATGAGATCTATAAGTGTACCAAGTTTGAAGTTGTTAGCACATATGGTTTAGAAGATATAGCCCGGACAAAAGTGTGACGGACGGATGGACGGACGGACAGACGGACGGACGGACGGACAGACGGAATCGAGCAAACCTATAGTCCCCCAACCGGTAACCGGTGGGGGACTAATAATGAGACAGTAGATATTCTGATTGATTACGTTGACCAATAACTGTTCACAGAGTACACTAACTAAAGCTTACAAATATGTGAGGATGTATCCTATTCTGGGCAAACACTGTTCCCATCATAGCAGCAGCTATTTATAGTTCATACCCTTCAAAACACTTTAAAATCCACTCTTTTCCATGAGGTCCTTGGTCATCTAGACCTTTTTTCTGCTTTTTAAAGAAAACCCTGTAACTGACGAACTGTTGTGCAAGAAGGAAATTTCTGTAAGTATAATTTGTACTTTGCAGAAACACTCCTTGCAAAACCATGAGTAAATAAAAATGCTGACATCACAACTTTTCCCTCTTAAACCAACATGTTGACACTTTCTGGCTCAAATAATCCTGATTAAACCATAATTAAAATTGAAGTCAATAAACTCTTTAAATTTCTACAATGTCTAGAAATTTTGTCAAGTCATCCAGTTCATATCAGTTCATATTGCAATATTCCCTAATTCCAATGTCATCTAAATATGTACTCCTGAAAGCTTATCATAATCAACAGTTTTCCATTGCATCATTTGGAATAGTTCTGTCATTTTCCCACATACAAGCCATGTGTCGCTATTATGTAAGTTGAGCCACATTCTGCCAAGTAAGATTTGATCATTCATGTCACAAAATGAGACAAAAATTGCTGACTTTCATCGAAAACCTTGTAAATGCAACTTAAAACAAGCTGCAGTTACAAGGTTTATGAAGGACAGCGACAAAAATGTCTTTGCAGGACTATTAAAACTAGCACAAAACTCTTGCAAGTGCTTAATATAATCATTTGAACATACCATGGTTTTGCACAAGCCTCTCGAGGTCTATTATTGAGACCATGAGAATGGTGTAGCTAAAAGGTTACATAATATACCTCTTAAATATTTAAACAAAACACCAGAATTTTGACAAATGTACAGACTATCATTATTTTGTTGCATCAGTCCATAACACACCATGAGAAACCCAGAGAAAGTCAGGTCAAATATCTATTTGATCCTGGATCTGGAAAAAGGGCAACATGCCCTTAAGATGATTAACATCAACATTGATCCAGATCAGGCTTTGCAAAAGCACATTCTGATGCAGATCCACGTTGTTCTCTAATAGTTTATCATGACCTGTAGCAACTCTTAAGATAGCAGCATGGATCTACCTTAGGCTTCATTCGACCTATAGGTTAACTCTTTCGCTGCCAAATTTCCTGAAATTGTCCTATTTCCAGTGCCAAATTTTGGAAACTTCATAAGAGGGCTTATCAGTTTATAGAATAGTAAAAAAATGTTGTTTCTTAATATTAAGCTGAAACTTTCACGGAATCATTGCACATAAATTGTTTTGCCTAATAGCATACTTTTTATTAGGCAGTTTGATCAGATGACCTTGCCCTTGACCTTGAATGACCTCATTAAGCTATTGGTTGAAAGTCACCAATCGGCAACATTGGCAGTCTTCCTATGGGTCGCTTTTCGGCGACATTGGCAGCGAAAGAGTTAATCTCTGGACATGGTTGTCGAAAAAGCTATAAGGTCCATAATATCAGCAGCTTTTAAGTTGGACCACCATAAAAATTTGTCGTTCGGGAAAGGGTTAAAATCCTAAGAATGAGCAGCCTCAGTTGATGGGGATAGAACCTCTTGATGTCAAACTCTATCTTAAGAGAATTGAAAAGATAGCTTGATTTCTTAGGGTCTAACACCTCTTTCAACAGCTATGGTCATATTGCTTTGGCTGGAGCACCTTACTGTGGATTCCTGGTATTTCTCCCACCAGTACTACCACAATATCCAATGTGCCTCCAACTGCTCTCTCATAATATTATAGATGTTTCACACCCATTAGTGTGAGAGACAAAATTGACTTTTGCAAAATGTCAGAATGAATATTGGCAAACTTACGACCTCTGGATTGACAGACTCCGACATTACCTACTGAACTTATTGGGCTCACAGCCTAAAAACAAGAGCTGTCCGAAGACAGCATGCTCAACTTTCTAAGTTGCTTAGTATAAAGGGGTATAACTCCAAATATAGTGGAGCCAGGGTCATGGGCCCTGGTAGTAAGGTAGAGGGTGTGATGGTGAATAAGTATTCCAAGTTTGGGTTGAATCCCTATGATAGTATGGAAGTTATTGATGTTTGAAAAAACTTTAACCTTGATTGCAACGCCAACGCCCTCGCCAACGCCCACTTGACAGTATAAGCTCTCATTTTCTTCAAAAAGTCGAGCTAAAAATAGCACTGATACTTGTAACATGATGATTGAAATGCATACAATATTGTGTAACATAGCAATAATTATCTGTCCATACAAACAAATCAGGTGTGAAAGCTTTTTGCAGGCTGAATTATTTACTATTTCACAAAACTCTCAGGGGAATTCAACCCATCAAAACATTCACTTGTAACCAGACAGCAAATATTTGATGATTTTCGAAAAATTGAATGGCTGTTAGGATTCAAGAGTACAGAATTTTCACCTATTCCCAAACAAGGCCTGGTTTGATGTCCCTAACAGAAATAATAGATTGGGAAAATATTGAGAGAAAAGAAGAAATTACTGACGAACTTAACCCATCATAACATTCACTTGTAACCAGACAGCAAATTTTTGATGATTTTTGAAAAATTGAATGGCTGTTAGGATTCAAGAATACACACCACAGAGACAAGACCGGGATTTGCCATTATCTGTCTCTATATAAATGCACTCAGGCATCATATTGATGCCGATTCTACCCCCTTGACGCCTGAGTGTACAGAATTTTCACCTTTTCCCAAACAAGGCCTGGTTTTGATGTCCCTATTAGAAATAGCTTGGGGAAAATATTTGAGAGAAAAGAAATTACCGATGATCAACAATTTCTCCTCGATAAAATCAAGTTTTTCCTAGTTTTCCTTTTAAGGATCACCATCCTCATGGGTTGTAACAAGAGCTGTCCGAAGACAGCACGCTCGACTTTCTAAGTTGCTTAGTATAAAGGGGGCATAACTCCAAATATAGTGGAGCCAGGGTCATGGGCCCTGGTAGTAAGGTAGAGGGTGTGATGGTGAATAAGTATTCCAAGTTTGGGTTGAATCCCTTTGATAGTATGGAAGTTATTGATGTTTGAAAAAACTTTAACCTTTGTTGCAACACCGACGCCAACGCAGACGCCGACGCCCGGGTGACAGTATAAGCTCTCATTTTCTTTGAAAAGTCGAGCTAAAAATCAGGGTTTGTTTGGGAAAAGCATTAAAACTCATAACAACGGTGGTAAGTCAAAACCTCGTAACTCCAGCTTATTCAAGCTGTAGTTACAAGGTTTTGACTCCCCACCAACAATAAGTTTTTCAACAAGGGCACGTAAATCAATCTAAATCCTTCTAGGCCTATCTAATTTATCTATAATGATATATTTATTGATGAGAAAGCCAGAATTCTAGACAAAAACATGAATTTAAAACTGCCAACACTTTCCAAGACATTCACCCTTCTCATGTTTTTCACACCATATTCCTGTTGTGACCAAAGCTTTGGCAGGCAGTATAGACTAAGATCAGCCTGCACAGACATGCAGTCTGATCTTAGTCTACACTACCTGCTTTCTACTCAATTTCAACAAGGGGAGGATAATCAATCTTAATCATTCTAGGCCTATCTAATTTATCTGTAATGATATAGTTATTGATGAGAAAGTCAGAATTGTAGACAAAAATATGAATTTAAAACTGCCCACCCTTTCCCAGACATTCTCCGTTCTCATGATGTTCGCTTCATATTCCTATTGTGACTAAAGCTTTGGCAGGCAGTATAGGCCAAGATCAGCCTGCACAGTTGTGCAGTCTGATCTTAGCCTACACTGCCTGCTTTCTACTCAATTTCAAGAAGGGAAGGCAAATCAATCTAAATCCTTCTAGCCCTATCTAATTTATCTATAATGATACAGAAACTTATGAGAAAGTCAGAATTCTACACGAAAAACATGAATTTAAAACGGGTGATGCTTTCAAAGACTGCTGACTCTTTCCCAAACAAGACCTGGTTTTGATGTTCCTCACAAGAAAGTATAAGTTGAGGCAAAAGAAGGGTTTTCCAACATGGGAAGGCAAATCCATCTAAATCCTTCTACCCCTATCTAATTTATGTATAACAATACAGTTACTGACGAGGCAGCCAAAATTGTAGACAAAAAGTGAATTCAAAACTGCCCATCCTTTCCCAGACATTCACCCTTCTCGTGTTTTTCACACCATATTCCTGTTGAGACCAAAGCTTTGGCAGGGCAGTATAGACCAAGATCAGCCTGCACAGATATGCAGTCTGATCTTAGCCTACACTACCTGCTTTCTACTCAATTTCAACAAGGGGAGGATAATCAATCTGAATCATTCTAGGCCTATCTAATTTATCTATAATGATATAGTATACTAATGAGTAGGGCTGACTATCGATGCCAATTTTAACTATCGCGATAGTATCGCTATCGGAGCAATCACTATCACGATACTATCACTATCGTGACATACTATCACGATACTATCACGATACTATCGTTTTTCACAAGAGGGTCTGTAAAAGGTGTGTTACTTACTTAAATCATTGGCTTTTTATGAGGATTAATCTAGAATGTGTAACACTGCTTGATCAGTAAAGTGTAAGTAGAAAGATGTGTTCGATTTGGTCTTTACGGGGACGACGATCAAGTCATTTAATCGATTTATGAACACAAAAACAAATCACGGCAATCATCTACGTAATCTCATCATATTAATAAAGAATATGACAAATAAAATACTTTTATGTCTAGATAATAATTCGTCAGTTGTTCTTCGCTGAAGAAAAAAAGACGGATTCGCTTTCAACTGGTCAATTATCTTATCGCCGTTTTTTTCAGCATGCCTAGTCCATAAAAGGTCCTCGGTCCGTATGGAACCGAAAATACGATGGAAATGCATGATAATTCTTAAAACTTCGGAACCCATTACAGAAAACGATGAATTCACCCACTCACAGGCTAAATTTGATAACATAGATCTACAGATTAGTTCCGTTTAAGAAATCTGACTCGAAAGTTTCAAGCGAAAAGAAGAAAAAAAGTGAATCTTTTTTTTTTTTCACAAAACATTTTTGGCTACAATAAGGTCTTCAGACTCGTAGTCCAGTGCGGATTCTGACATAAGTTTTACCTCGTGTTTTATATTTAGGCCTACCTTGTGTTTTATATCCATCATGCGATTTTAAAGAAAATCTTTTCAAATGCAACAGAAAGCAAATTCCACTCAAAGTGATTCAACACGAAAGACACACTGTTTTGGGGTTAAGTACATCGTAATTGAATACCATCGATACGGTGTTTTAGTCACTCACTATTCATATGACGTCAGTTCTCCGAGATCAAATAAATGCCGCCGACTACAAAAATGCGGTGTTTTACTTTACAAGGGAATATGTGTAAACGATTTTGAATATAACTACGTCATGTCTCATGATTTTTTCCATTGATCTGCTCTCCCGCGTGCATGATTAATGTCGTAAGTGTAGCTTACATGAGCTGGAGTTTTCACATTTTTGAGTGTGACCGACGCTATCGTTAGAAGGGACACGCCTTTGCACGCGCCTTTGGGAGAATAGAAAATCGCTGTCTGGTTTTAGCACGCGCCTTTGGGAGAATAGAAAAACTCTGTCTGCTTTTCAACCAATCAAAGTGGAGATGCTTTATGACGCACTTGTCGGCACGCGGGCTTTTTTGTAAACAAATGATTACTAGATCATCCCCCATGGAAAATAAGAACCAAACACTTTTTTCAATGCATTTTAAAAAACTGTTTTACCGATTTCATGACACGGACTAAGTCTTTTAAAATGGGATTTACTTTTATTAAGGTATGTTGGTGTAAACAATTTTAAACAAGAGGACCATGATGGTCCTATATCGCTCACCTGAACCAAAATGATATAAGCAACACTTTTCTTCAATTCAAAAAATGTTTATGACTTTTAGACTGAAAACGAACTTATGGTCAATAACATTGTGAAAATCGAAAACATCCAAGATTTCATCTTGCCCAACATTGTGCCCAAGATTTGTCTTGTTTGATAAATAATTGTAGATTCTGGAGTAAAAACAAGGACGAAAACAGCCGAAAACAGCAATTTTGTCAAATTCAAGGGCACAACCGAGATCTTATGATATCCAACATTGTGTCCAAGATTTGTCTTGATTGGTCAATAATTGTAGATTCTAGAGTGTAAACAAGGTCTAAAGCAGCCGAAAACGGCAATTTGATCAAATTTAAGGGCACATAACTCTCCACTTTTTGTCAGATTGGACTGAAAATCAAACTTATCCAAGATCTTATGGTCTCAAACATTGTGTTCAAGTTTTGTCTTAATTGATAAATAATAGTAGATTATAGAGTGTAAACAATGTCAAAAACAGCCAAAATCGGCAATTTTATCAAATTCAAGGGCACAAAACTCTCATCTTTCTGGTCAGATCAGACTGAAAATCAAACTCATCTGAGATCTTATGGTCTCCAACCTTGTGTCCAAGATTTGTCTTGATTGGTCATAAATTGTAGATTCTAGAGTGTAAATAAGGTCGAAAACAGTCAAAAACAGCAATTTTGTCAAATTCAAGGGCTCATAACTCTCAACTTTCTGGTGATCAGATAAGACTGAAAATCAAACTCATGTCAGATCTTATGATCTCCAATATTGTGTCCAAGTTTTGGATTGATTGATCAATAATTGTAGATTCTAGAGTGTAAACATCGTCGAAAACAGCCAAAAATGACAATTTTGTCAAATTCAAGGGCAAGTAACTCTCGACTTTCTGATCAGATCAGACTGAAAATTACACTCATCCGAGATCTCATAGTCCCAAACATTGTGTCAAAGTTTTGTCTTGATTGATGGATAATTGTAGATTCTAGAGTGTAAACAAGGTCAAAAACAGCCGAAAATGGCAATTTTGTCAAATTCAAGGGCACATAACTCTCGTCTTTCCAGTCAGATCAGACTGAAAATCGAACTCATCCGAGATCTTATGGTGTGCAATGTTATGTCCAAGATTTGTCTTGATTGATCAATAATTGTAGATGCTAGAGTGTAAACAATGTCAAAACTAAGTATTTTTCGCATTCAAGGGCAGATAACTCCTGCATTTCTAGTTCGATCTGACCCATAATCAAACTCATCCGAGATCTTATGGCCATACATGTTTTGACCAAGTTTGGTCAAGATTGGCTTATATTTGTAGATGCTAGAGTGTAAACACGAGATTGTGGACGGACGGACGGACGGACGGACAGACAGACGGACAGACAGACAGACGGACGACGGACAA
Organism: Fragum sueziense; assembly: GCA_963680895.1. Lineage (NCBI taxonomy): Eukaryota > Metazoa > Mollusca > Bivalvia > Cardiida > Cardiidae > Fragum > Fragum sueziense. The sequence goes on along the minus strand of OY804607.1, from coordinate 19,335,917 downwards.
AAAGTGACCACAATAGCTCACCTTGAGCACTTCGTGCTCAGGTGAGCTAAAAACATTGTTAGTATGTCTTCACCTCCACTTATCTGTAGCCCTGATTGTATCAAAGTTTTGTCTTGATTGATAAATAATTGTAGATTCTAGAGTATAAACAAGGTCGATAATAGCCGAAAACAACAATTTTGTCAAATTCAAGGGCACAAAACCCTCGACTTTCTGATCAGATCAGACTGAAAATCAAACTCATATGAGATCTTATGGTTCCCAACATTGTGTCCAAGTTTTGTATAGATTGATCAATAATTGTAGATTCTAGAATGTAAACAAGGCCGAAACCAGCCGAAAATGGCAATATTGTCAATTTTAAGGGCACATAACTCTCAACATTCTCATCAGATCAGACTGAAAATCAAACTCATCCAAGATCTTATAGTCCCCAACATTGTGTTCAAGTTTTGTCTTGATTGATAAATAATTGTAGATTCTAGAGTATAAACAAGGTCGAAAACAGCAAAAAACAGCAATTTTATCAAATTCAAGGGCACATTACTCTTGACATTCTAATCAGATCAAACTGAAAATCGAAGTTACCTGAGATCTTATAGTCTCCAACATTGTGTCCAAGATTTGTCTTGATTGGTCAATAATTGTAGATTCTAGTGTGTAAACAAAGTCGAAAACAGTAAAAAACAGCAATTTTGTCAAATTCAAGGGCACGTAACTCTTGACTTTCTGATTAGATCAGACTGAAAATCAATCTAATCCCAGATCTTATGGTCCAAAACATTGTGTCCAAGTTTTGTCTTGATTGAATAATAATTGTAGATTCTATAGTGTAAAAAAGGTTGAAAACGGCCGAAAATGGCAATTTTGTCAAATTCAAGGGCACGTAACTCTTGACTTTCAGATCAGATCAGACTGAAAATCAAACTCATCTGAGATCTTATAGTCCCCAACATTGTGTCCAAGTTTTGTCTTGATTGACACTTTCCCACACATTGGCGCTTTTGGATGCCCCACAAAATAAAGGCTTTGGAAAACATTGTGACAGCAATTTCTTCATTACCCACAATGTTTTCTACCAAGAAAGACCAAAAAATGTTAAATTTTGTTCAATGGAACTTGTCGTCTGCAACACCTATGATTTTGGACTAGGCTAAAATTTTGTTGTTTGGTAATGGAGTGTAAATCTATTTATATCCTCTATCAAACTACAGAGCTCCAGATAAGAGGGAGTGATGACTTTTCCAATTGTAATAGTTCTGTTATTATCAAACCCTATGTTGTGGGTACTCATTTGTATCGTCTTGTCCAGACTATTCAAATGAGTACCCACAACATAGGGTTTGGAATTGAAATAACAAAGTTAGAATGTCTTCACCCCCACTTATCTGTAGCCCTGAAACTAGATAACTCTACTTATACTGAAAAAAGTAGTGTCAGAGTTCCTTCCCTTAGATTAACTCTTTTTTGAATACAGCAAAAAAGTGGCAATTTTGCCCAATTCAAGGGCACATAACTCTCATCTTTCTGGTCAGATCAGACTGAAAATTGACCTCATCCAAGATCTTATGGTCTCCAACATTATGTCCAAGTTTTGTCTTGATTGATCAATAATTGTAGATGCTAGAGTGTAAACAAACTTAAAAACAGCATTTTTTGACATTCAAGGGCAGATAACTCCGCACTTTCTGGTCCGATCAGGCCCATAATCGAACTTGTCTGAGAACTTATGATCCTACTTGTTTTGGCCAAGTTTGATCAAGATTGAGTAACTTTTGTGGATGCTAGAGTGTAAACACCCCAAATGTTGACGGACGGACGGACGGACGGACGGACGGACGGACGGACGGACGGACGGACGGACGGACGGACGACGGACAAAAAGTGACCACAATAACTCACCTCGAGCACTTCGTGCTCAGGTGAGCTAAAAAGGAAATGCATCTTTTTTTGTTTTGCTACAAAGTTCTAAGCAATCTTAGACCGATAAATATGCCGTTTGCATGGTTAATTGGCTATTTATACGATATCGCAGCTAGATCTAGATGTTTTCAACCTGTTTGACAAACAAATATTCCGTCCACACGGCAACTTGTTGTAGCCTTCTTCATAGATTAAACCGTGTGCAAATGACAGGAGCGTTTTGGTAAACGGAATCGTTGAGCAGACGACTTTCATTCTCTGAAAGCCAAAAATATCGAACTCGGTTACACAGGCTCGGAAACAATTACGACGAAGACTAAAATATGTCAGGGCTTATAAAAAGGACAAGGAAACAATGAGAGAAAGGTTCAACTGTCATTATGAAAGTAAACTATCGAAACTATAGATAGTTGGACGAACTATCGGCGATAGTTATCGATAGTTCATTTCACAATCGATACATCAACATCGGAGCAGTCTCTATCGCGATGCATCGATATATCGATCCATCGTTACACCCCTACTAATGAGAAAGCCAGAATTCTAGACAAAAACATGAATTTAAAACTGCTGATGCTTTCCAAGACAATAACCCTTTCCCAAACAAGACCTGGTTTTCACATCCCTATTAGAAAAGGCATGGGAAAATATTGAAACAAAAGAAGAAACTGCTGATAACCAGCAGTTTCTCCTTTCGTCTCAATATTTTCTGTGCCATATTTTACACTAATCCAATCCTTAATAAGATCCATTTTATCATTTGTGGCAGTTTTTGAAGTGGATCACGCTAAAATTTTGCCATTTTGGAAAGGGTTAAACATTTCTAGGCTTATTGATGTTGCAGACAGCTAACATGACAAACATGGAAAACTAAATGTTATAGGATTTGAGATTTTAACCCTTTCCCGAACGACAAATTTTGGGGTTGTCCAATTTGAAAGCTGCTGCAGACGACACAAAGGGCGGTAATAAAGACACAAATCATGTAAAATATAGCCAGGAAAATATTGAGACAAAAGGAGAAATTGCTGGTTATCAGCAGTTTCTTCCTTTGTTTCAATGTTTTCCCAAGCAGTTTCTATTAGGGACGTCAAAACCAGGTCTTGTTTGGGAGAGGGTTAAGGAAAATTCAAAGATGTTGCAGACGACAATTCAAAGTGAATCAAAGTTGATATTTCTTCATTTTCCACAATGATTTTAATTATCTTGTAGGGTCAGGAGTCAAAGTTGATATTTCTTCATTTTCCACAATGATTTCCATTTATCTTGTAGGGTCAGGAGTCAAAGTTGATATTTCTTCATTTTCCACAATGATTTCCATTTATCTTGTAAGGTCACCAGTCAAAAAAAGTCATTGTGAGGGAATGGGATAGCTGTCAAATTGGAGCAGTTGAAAATTTCATTTTGGGGTTTGTCTGCTATTCAAAGAAATGTAACTCTTGTTTACTAGATTTACGTACATACAGAGTTAACTTTCTTGTTACAATTCTATATTGATGCTTTTCAACAAAAACCTAGTAACTGCAGCTTGTTTTAACAATATTTCTTTGTCAGCCACACAGTTAGATTTGATTCATTCACATATAATCGTAAAAATCAATCTCCCCTTTGATTTCCCAAATAATCTGTACATCTCTCCCCCTTTCATTTACATGTAGCAAATAACATTTGCTGATTGATTAAAATATCATCATTAATAATATCTCAACTACAGTTTCACAAATGTATCCCTTGAGAATGGTTGGAAAATATTAACACTTCTCATGCTGTGTGCGTCATATTCTTGCTGCGACCAAAGCTTTGGCAGGCAGTATTGACTAAGATCAGCCTGCACAGACATGCAGTCTGATCTTAGCTTACACTGCCTGCTTTAAGCTGAATTATTGTAGCAAAAATGCCCTTGAAATAACCTTATTGAGACGTCTCTTAACTTGATGATTTGTTTATGACAAAATTTTCAGTTAGCAGGATAAGGGTTAAATCATTTACCATTCCCTGAGAGCAACATTTTAGACTGTTTTAACAGAGACACATTGGGTGAAAATGAAAAGGTGCACATTTTCAATATCTTATTCTTATCCTTAGATATTTTCCAAGCCTTTTCTTTTTAAGTGTCATAAATGGATTTTTTGGGGGGAAAAGGTCAAAACCATTATTTTCTGATTATTATGTCAGACATCATAGTGCATAATGGTTGATTATTAATTCGTAGTAGACGACACTTGATATTAATACTTGTCCTCTTGGAAAGATTTTTCAATCCCAATGGTTTTCTAAATGCCAGTTGTATTTTCATACCATCATTATGACATTATGTATCACCACCAATAAACCACTTCATAAAAATTTTGAAGTTACATATTAGGATAGGTGAATGTGAAGCTTGTCACTGAAAGAGGGGCAGATCATTCAGGAACCAATGTAATGATCCACATACAAAATGGTCAGGTGAAGACTTAACATCATACAGACACACTATCTTTATTTAAACAACTTCAAGTAAATAAAATTTTACTTTTTGTCTTTCAAGGTAGAAAACATTGTGCGAAATAAAGCAATTTTTTGTTACAACCAATTTCTTCCTTTTCCCAGATGTTTTCAAGGCTTTCATCTTGTTGGTAATGGTAATCAAAATCTCTGTATTTGTACTCAATTGAATTATCTCTACCTACATTAAAGGGGTATTCCCTTCTGCATGGGATGATATAAATACAGGACCTGCCAGTAATACCCGAAAGGGGAGTTAGGCAGTATATATAGATTGTTGGGCCTTCAAAAGGCATCACTGTGTGGTAATGGGTTATAGAGCTTTACATCATGCATTTGAAGTTAACGGCTGCAACATCTTTGAATTTAGAACAGTCTAAAGTTTTGCCGTTTGGAAATGGTTTATACACTCTTAAATTCAATTCCTGCAACAAATTTCAAGTCTAAAAGTGTGAAAATGTAGAGAAATGTAGAAAATATGTAATTCTATGTCATCTATCATTTTTATGCGTAGCTCAAGCTTATAGAAACAATAACAAGGACAAAGTTATTTTCCTCCAGGGACCTATGAATCAACATTTTGACAGTACATAATATCCAAATCAAACTCTCTCTCTCTTCTTGTATCAAATATATCCCCCATAAAGCATTAAATTTAACCAGCTCTCAGACACAAAGTTACAGAGAAGGAGGGATGTAAAGGCCAGAAACACTATTTCTGCTACAGATCTTAAGTTAAGAATTGATAATGGCTTTTCAAAACGCAAAAATGTCTTTCAATGCTGATCAAAATATTGTTTTTGTACTCATTTGAATCATGATCATCTCTAACTACAACAAAAGTATATTCCCTTCTGCTTAATTGGGATTATATAAACATAGGACCCCATTATTACAAATACAAGTATCAATTCATAGTTTTCTTTGGTGAGGAGTCTCAGCTATCCGAGCCAAAATAAAATCATAGAACCCTACAAGAGATTGGAACAATTATATCTAAAGGTGTATCTGCAGTATATTACCAGTAAAGAATCAATAGAATCTGAGAGTCACATGGGACTAATGTACTACCAGAAAGATATAATAACACAAATGACAATATGCTGATTAAACATTGGCAAATAAAATCTCTTGGTCACCCCTTTCAAAGACATTTCATAACTTTTTTCTAAATAAAATCATGGAACCCTACAAGAGATTGGAACAATTATATCTAAAGGTGTTAATCTGCAGTATATTACCAGTAAAGAATCAATAGAATCTGAGTCACACGGGACTAATGTACTACCAGAAAGATATAATAATACAAATGACAATAATGGTGATTAAACATTGGCAAAAAATTCTCTTGGTAGCCCCTTTAACAGACATTTCTTATTTTTTTCCAAATAAAATCATGAAACCCTACAAGAGATTGGAAAAATTATATCTAAAGGTGTTAATCTGCAGTACTACCAGTAAAGAATCAATAGAATCTGAGAGTCACATGGGACTAATGTACTACCAGAAAGATATAATAACACAAATGACAATAATTTTATGGTGATTAAACAAATTGGCAAAAATTCTCTTGGCCTACCTTTGAACTTTTCCCAAATTAACCCTTTCCCAAACAAGACCTGGCTTTGATGTTCCTAATAGAAAAGGCTTGGGAAAACATTGAAACAAAAGAAGAAACTGCTGATAACCAGCAGTTTCTCCTTTTGTTTCAATATTTTCTTAGCCATATTTCACACAAATTTTGTCTTTAATAACTTCCATTTTGTCATTTGTGGCAGTTTTATAAGATGACCACCCTATATGTTGTCGTTTGGGAAAGGGTTAACTAAAACAAAATCATGGAACCCTACAAGAGATTGGAACAATTATATGTAAAGGTGTTAATCTGCAGAACTACCAGTAAAGAATCAATAGAATCTGAGAGTCACACGGGACTAATGTACAACCAGAAAGATATAATAACACAAATGAAAATATGGTGATTAAACATTGACAAAAAATTCTCTTGGTAGCCCCTTTCAAAGACATTTTCCTATTTTTTTCAAAATAAAATCATGAAACCCTACAAGAGATTGGAACAATTATATGTAAAGGTGTTAATCTGCAGTACTACCAGTAAAGAATCAATAGAATCTGAGAGTCACCCGGGACTAATGTACTACCAGAAAGATATAATAACACAAATGACAATATGTTGATTAAACGTTGGACAAAAATTCTCTTGGCCTACCTTTGAACTTTTCCAAGATTAACCCTTTCCCAAACAAGACGTGGCTTTGATGTTCCTAATAGAAAAGGCTTGGGAAAACATTGAAACAGAAGAAGAAACTGCTGATAACCAGCAGTTTCTCCTTTTGTCTCAATATTTTCTTAGCCATATTTCACACAAATTTTATCTTTAATAACTTCCATTTTGTCATTCGTGGCAGTTTTAGAAGATGACCACCCTATAGGCTATCGTTTATGGAAAGGGTTAACTAAAACAAAATCATGGAACCCTACAAGAGATTGGAACAATTATATCTAAAGGTGTTAATCTGCAGTATATTACCAGTAAAGAATCAATAGAATCTGAGAGTCACAGGGGACTAATGTACTACCAGAAAGATAATGACAATATGGTGATTAAACATTGGCAAAAAGTCTCTTGGTAGCCCCTTTCACAGACATTTCCTATTTTTTTCCAAATAAAATCATGAAACCCTACAAGAGATTGGAACAATTATATCTAAAGGTGTTAATCTGCAGTATATTACCAGTAAAGAATCAATAGAATCTGAGAGTCACATGGGACTAATGTACTACCAGAAAGATATAGTATCACAAACGACAATATGGTGATCAAACATTGGACAAAAATTCTCTTGGCCTTAGATCCCTTTGAACTTTTCCCAAATTAACCCTTTCCCAAACAAGGCCTAGCTTTGATGTTCCTAATAGAAAAGGCTTAGGGAAACATTGAAAACAAAAGAAGAAACTGCTGATAACCAGCAGTTTCTCCTTTTGTCTCAATATTTTCTTAGCCTTATTTCACACAAATTTTATCTTTAATAACTTCCATTTTGTCATTTGTGGCAGTTTTAGAAGATGACCACCCTATATGTTGTCGTTTGGGAAAGGGTTAACTAAAACAAAATCATGGAACCCTACATAGAGATTGGAACAATTATATGTAAAGGTGTTAATCTGCAGCACTACTAGTAAAGAATCAATAGAATCTGAGAGTCACCCGGGACTAATGTACTACCAGAAAGATATAATAACTCAAATGACAATATGGTAATTAAAACATTGGCTAAAAATTCTCTTGGTTGCGCCTTTCACAGACATTTTCTGAATTTTCTCCATATGAAATAAACATATATTGCATCCTAATAACATTCTTTAATTGTCTCACCACCTTTAAATTATCTAGATTGGAAAAGGGGTCATAGGTTACTCTTAACAAATTGATATTAAATCTTGTCCCACCAGAATACTCCATCCGTTTCATTATAACTTCCAAAGCATTTTCAAAAACAATTTGAGGTTGTTTTTCATTCTTTTTCAAAAACGCTTTTTTAATAACATCATCTTTTCCTCTTATTGATCCTTTGTTAACAAATCAAACATCATTCTTCAATGATCCTAAAATTTCCTCACATTTCTATTGTACTGAGGAATTTTAGATTCCAATTCCCGAAAATGGCGACATCATCTCATAAAGCCAATGATGTATTGTGTGAATTTGGGACCTTTGGTATTCAATATCATAATTCATTGAACTTTGCCAAATAGAAACAAATGAAAGAAAATATAACATGCATCAGGGATAACTAATTGCCTTCCCCTTGTTCTTACTTTATTTGAAGCAAACTACAAGCAGGCAGTGTAGAATAAGATGAGACGCTGATCTTGTTCTATTCTACCCATGGTAAAGTAATCTTTCAATAATTGATTGAATGATGTTTTACACCAATCTCAGTATTTATAAGGTTATGATTAAAGGCCTGGTTCCATACAATTCTGCATCCATACCACATCCAAATCGTGTTCAATTAAGAAAATGCTGTATGACCATTTTTTAACCCTTTCTCAAACGACAGAACTTTAGGCTGGTCCAATTCAAAAAAGATGTTAATCAAGGTTTGATTTGTGTACAATAGAGCTTGGAAAATATTGAGGCAAAAGGAGAAAGTGCTGGTTATCAGCACTTTCTTCTTTTGCCTCAATGTTTTCCCAAGTTTCATCTGGTCAAAACCAGGTCTTTTTTGGGAAAGGGTTAAGACATGTTCCGGCTGTAATGTGGACACAAAATTGTGTCTATGACCAGGCCTTTAGAGGTTCCCACATCATTTTCCAGTCACAAGCAATTTCATAATTTTCTGTGTAATATATTCGATATTTAATCTTGTGGGGTGTCCAAAAACTACATCATAAAGGAATGATCTTATCTTACCTTTTTCTCACTGCTTTCCAGTTCATACATCACAAGATCCACATATTTTTTAAAACTAACGCTCCGTCTTCGTTTACGTTTTGTCCGATATATCCACCATGAAAACATAACTTGAACACAGTAAAGGTTCTCACAGAGATAAACCATAGCTCCTGTTTTAACAGTGTTTTGTTATTTCCACACATTCATTCCTTTTGTTTCAACAATGTTTTTGTTCTTTCTGTAAATTCATACCTTTAAGAACACAACACATAAATGCCTGAGTTTATTTCCATAACAATGCCTGGTTTTGATGTCTGTCGTAGAAAAATTCAGAAAACTTTGAGTGAAAAGGAGAAGACAATGCTGATTACCAGGGTTTTCTCCTTTTTTCCTCAATGTTCTCAAATTCTAAGAATACAAAGTATGCAACTTTGGAAAATACCTTTAATTCTTTTCATTAATTGAATTATATTTTCTAAAATGTTTCCCATTGGGAAAACCACATGCAAGAATTACGTGATGATTGGTTGTAAACAGAAAATGCCCAGTACCATGGAACTTCTTGCATTACATGCACCTCATGATTGCAAAGTAGATTTCTTTCCCAAATGACAAAATTTTTGGATGATCCACTTCAAAAACTGCCACAAATGACAAAATGTATGTTTTTAAGATAGCATTTGTGTAAAATATGGCACAAAAAAAATTGAGACAAAAGGAGAAACTGCTGTTTATCAGCAGTTTCTTCTTTTGTTTCAATGTTTTCCAAAGCATTTTCTATTTGGGACGTCAAAACCAGTTTTGGGAAAGGGTGAAGATCATAGGAACTATTACATTCAAATTCCATACTTTGAAATATCATATGGCGCAATTCGCTAATCGGAAAGTGGATGTCCAGCCTTGCACAATGCACAGAATTCACCCAGTAGGTCCACAAAATGATATGGTAAAGGATCTACAATTTGGTTGGCCTCTTGATCTTTAAAGTAATTTGAACAGTATGAATCCAAAAAGAGACAACATGACAATTATCTGTCAAATCAAGGTCCCAGAAAATGTTTCAGGAAAATTTTACTTCCTGACACAATACCACATGACTCTGCAATATCAGTTTGTTCTATAATATAGGTCTCGATAAATGACCTGGCACAGCGTCTCTAGCTAATAGCTGAGATGCTCTACCAGGTCATTTATTGTGAGCTATATATGCTCTGTAAATTTCACTACAGCTAATTTTCCGAAATTAAGAGAAGGAACAAATGCCTCGAAAGGCATAAGTTTCATAAACAGTTTTGAACAGACCAATTGACAGACAACATGCAAAAATTGCCTCTGATTTTTCGATATGGGGGCATAAAAATTTGTTTTAATAACAAGTACAAACGCAATCATGACTTTTAACATCCATTCATAAGAGAGTTCAATTTATGAAAATATTTTGGGGCATTTTTCACCAAAAGTTTCTACTTTTTTCTCAACATTTTATCATTCTATCCTGATTTTCGTGTGATTGCTCCTAAATGCATGTATTATTATTCTTCACCTGAAAATTTCAATTTAGATCAGTCCACAGTTATATTATTACCCAGAATGAAAATTCAGAGCATTGCGCTGCTTTTCAACGGAAACCTCATATCTGCAGCTTAAAACAAGCTGCAGATAGGAGGTTTTCATTGAAAAGCGATGATTGGTTCAAAACACAATATATTTGAGGTGAGGTAGCGGAAAGACATCAACATAACCCAAAGATCTAAAATAGAAAATAATTCAGTTTCTCTTGTTTTATGTGGCTATAACTTAATTAGCTTCCCCCAGAAGCATTTATAGTATGAGATACATCCTTTTGCAGAACACCACTTTTCCTCTGGTATTTAATTTCTGCAACATTCCATGGCATTTTTGGAATGAGTATTTTAGCAAATGATTGTAACTCTTTCCCTGTACCTTACATACATGTATTATTAGCAAGGGCAAAAAATTATACTGTTCAAATTAATGAAAGCTGCTGCAGACAACAAAGTTGATGCTGATAATGATTGAATTTGTACACAATCAAGCACAGAAAATATTGAAATTAAAGAAGAAAATGCTGGTTTTCAGCATTTTCTTCTTTTGTTTCATTATTTCTCAAACATTTTTTATTGGGGACATCAAAACCAGGAATTGTTTTATGTGGCTATAACTTAAATAGCTTCCCCCAGAAGTATTCATAGTATGAGATACATCCTTTTGCAGAACACCACTTTCCTATGGCATTTAGTTTCTGCCAAAAATTCATGGCACTTTCTGTATCAGAATCTGTATGCATACTTTGAAGAAGCAATACTTATTTTCATGCAATAGTCTGACTGCAAACAAACTTACAGAATTCATTGAAGGGAGTTTAGAGTTTTACCTCAAAAGAAACCTATTTTGAATTGGGCATCTTTTAAAGATTTCATTCTTTCCCGAAAAATCAGTTATTTTCACATTCGAACAATCCTATGGCTTAATTGTAAACACAGAGAAACTTTTCATCCCCAGCCTAATCAAGCAACCTGGGAATAAGCAGTTTCGTTTTTTAAGTCTCATTCATCAAAAATTTCAAAATTGGGGCATGATTAAAATAATGAACTGCAACCTTGACCATTGCAATTAAGAAATCTAGAGTAATTCCACCATAGTATTTCAGATCTGATAAACAGAACAACAAAAATGCAAATGAAGTCCCTGTCCAAAGCCAATTCCTTGTAAATGAGAGATTTCTTACCAAATATCAATGTTCTCAGAACTGACACTTCAATTAAAACTTATGACAGCCAAGGATGACAAAACAGAATGTCAATTCTATTTTTGTTTTCTTATGGTTTGTTTCTTGCGTGTCTTTGTTTGTTTTGTTTGCGCCTTTCTATGTTTTATTCTGTTTTGGGGAATGTTTCATTTACTTATTTTGATTCCTAAGCCCCCTACGGTTCCATAACATAACATACATAATTACAATAAGACAAATCTTCTTCTAATTCATTTTACGCTGATCTTCTTCAGAATAATCGGCAATTTAACCATTTTCACCTGGCTGATCTTAGTGTATCTAATGGCAGCAGTAACAGGCAGCCTGCTAATTAATCTCTAAATTTTCATCAAATGCTGATTGCCGAAGCTGATTATTTTGAAGGCATGCTATTAAGAGTGTGATTTTTGTTATTTGGAAAAAATATTTACATGGTTTACACTATAGTATGACTGATTAAGTATTTGTGACAAGTCATGGAAGAGGCTAATTATCCGACATGCAAAGAAATGAAACTAGGCCAGGTTGTGAACTCAACATTGTATAATGCCGTAGTGATATCATGGCACATGTTTACAAAATTTACATATGTAAACAACACAAAATTGAACTGTTTACCACTGTAATTTTGCATGTGATGGTTCAACTCTTGCAGGTGTCTTACACCTGCAAGATTCAAACCAACACATGCAAAATTGTATTACGTTTTCTCCCTTGTAAACATGGGTACAATTTGTAAACATGACTGTGCCATGATAGCCTAACTAGACCATGGTGTGATTTATCCCTTTTTCCAAGGATAAAATGTTGGACTGGTCTAAATAAATGTGAAAGCTGCTGAACATGACAAATTGGATGTTGTAAAGATAACTCTTGTGTGATAATAACACAGACAATATTTAGACAAAAGGAGACAACATTTAATTTCAATGTTATTAGTAAATAGCCATTTTGATTCAATGTTGCAATCATTAGGGTATGCAGAGTTGTTTAGAAAATAGTTACCCAAATTAAGTTTCCTCATTTGTGAATTTTACACAGTTTTTCCCATGCCCCATCATATTTACAGATGTTGACAGAATTCTGTCAAAATAATCGTCCCCAAGAGAAGCAAGAATATTTGGAGCTAATGTCAAGAGACAGCTATGCTTCATGCCATGCATGCTTATGATTTTAAATCTTTTCCGAAAAATCTCTAGATAAGACATTCCATTTAGATAGGAAAGGCTTACCAAAACATTGAGCCTCAAGCTGCTCATCTGACTTGGTTCTACGCTCATTCAACCACAACCATATTTGACACAATTGTTGGTTGATTAATTGATTGGGGTTCTACGCCTCTTTCAACAGCTAGACACAATTGTGATCTTTGTGGTGCCTGGGATTGAATCAGGGACTCCATGAATAAAGAATTTGGCACACTAGAGGGACTACAAACAGTGCTTGATGCTATGGCAAAACCATATTTGACCACAACTACTAATTTAGAAGAAGAAGAAAATGTGTAAAGTGGCTGGTATCTCACTAATTGGGACAAAGTTAATAAACACAAGCTACTCATGATTTCTGAAAAACAATATTAAGTAATGAATATAGAATAATATGTAGAACCCCTGTAGTACATGGAGACAAATTTTATAGATCCAAATATTGTGCCTCCAAGGAACTAAACTTGGGTATAAAGCTAGGAGAAAAGTTGTAAAGTGACTGGTGTAAGAGTGTCACACTTATTGGGACAAAATTTAATAAACACAAGCTCATGTGACCTTGTGATACTGATTTCTCCAGGAAGCTATATTAGAAGCTATATTAAGTAATGGATATTGAATATGTAGAACCTCTGTTGAACATAGAGAAATTTCGCTCTTCTTGAATGTGGAGACAAATTTCACAGAACCAAAATATTGCAACACCAAGGAATTGCTGATAAAACTCTTCCCCAAACAAGACACACTTTTGACTTCCCTTACAGCAAAGGCTCTCTGAAAATATTGAGACAAAAGAAGAAAATGCTGAAAATCAACCATCAACACATACATTAATTTTCTTTCTCATTGAAGAGTACAAGCCTAACACATAAACCACCGATCCACATTGGACCCTTATTGCCATTAGTGTGACAGAATCAGTCTATACAAATAGAAATGATAACTTGCAATATGCAATCATTTACTTGATCTAAGCAAAATTGCACTAAAATATGTTTTCATGTGAAAAAGACATATAAATATTATGACAAAAGCATCAACATTTAAGACATTAAATTTATCTAAACACCTATCATTTTGTCACCAATTTTGTCACCAATCTTGTATGGGGGCAAGAACAATTATTTTTCTATCACAAAATAAAGATACATAAATAAATGTTAAGGATTGAAGATGCATTAATAATTTTTGTCTTCCGAATTTGGTCTCTGATACAGGAGCAGAGGGCTATGTGCGAAAAACAAAATTAGACATATTGGAAAATCGGATCACATCTGAATGCTGAATGCAAATCCATGTCTCACTTAGGTTTAACACTTGAGAATATTTGCCCAGAAATCTTTGTATAACAGTTTCAAGGAAGAAACAATTTGAAGAATTTTTACAGGTCACTAATATTCTCTAATAACCCTATTAGCCAAAATTAGATGGCCTAGCGCTTGAGTAAAATATTAATGCCATTTTTAAGGTTTTGTCAGGACAAACAGACAGCTGGACATGTCATGGCATATACTATACTATATGCTATCCATAAGGCATAAAAAAATGTGAGAAAATCTCAGTCTTGGTAGCACAGCAGGCATCCTTGTCCTTGCATGTCAAATGACAATTACGGTCCAGACACACTCTCTCTATATCAGATCTAGCCTAGATTGATATTAATCTCTTCTGACACTTTCAAAACAATACCTGGAAATTCCAACAGCAAAAACTGGAGAAACAAACAACATTATGATGTCTCCATTTCAAAGGGACATGATACGTTGGGAGAATCTTTCACAATATGGTATGTCCAAGGGTCAAGATACTTTGGGAGAATCTTTCACAATATGGTATATCCAAGGGGCATGATACTTTGGGAGAATCTTTCACAATATGGTATGACCAAGGTCATGATACTTTGGGAGAATCTTTCACAATATGGTATGTCAAAAGGACACGATACTTTGGGATAATCTTTCACAATATGGTATGTCCAAGGTGCATGATACTTTGGGAGAATCTTTCACAATATGTTATGTCCAAGGTCATGATACTTTGGAAGGATCTTTCACAATATGGTATGTCCAAGAGACATGCTACTTTGGGAGAATCTTTCACAATATGTTATGTCCAAGGTCATGATACTTTGGGAGAATCTTTCACAATATGGTATGTCAAAAGGTCATGATACTTTGGGAGGATCTTTCACAATATGTTATGTCCAAGGTCATGATACTTTGGGAGAATCTTTCACAATATGGTATGTCCAAGAGACATGCTACTTTGGGAGGATCTTTCACAATATGGTATGTCCATGGAGTGATACTTTGGGAGAATCTTTCACAATATGTTATGTCCAAGGTCATGATACTTTGGGAGAATCTTTCACAATATGGTATGTCAAAAGGACATGATACTTTGGGAGAATCTTTCACAATATGGTATGTCCAAGGGACATGATACTTGGATCTTTCACAATATGGTATGTCCATGGAGTGATACTTTGGGAGAATCTTTCACAATATGGTATGTCCAAGGTCATGATACTTTGGGAGAATCTTTCACAATATGGTATGTCAAAAGGACATGATACTTTGGGAGAATCTTTCAAAATATGGTATGTCCAAGGGACATGATACTTTGGGAGAATCTTTCACAATATGGTACGTCCACGGGACATGATACTTTGGGAGAATCTTTCACAATATGGTATGTCCATGGAGTGATACTTTGGGAGAATCTTTCACAATATGGTATGTCCAAGGTACATGATACTTTGGGAGAATCTTTCACAATATGGTATCTCCAAGGGACATGATACTTGGGAGAATCTTTCACAGTATGGTATGACCAAGGGACATGATACTTTGGGAGAATCTTTCACAGAAGGGTATGTAAAAGGGACACGATACTTTGGGAGAATCTTTCACAATATGGTATGTCCAAGAGACATGCTACTTTGGGAGAATCTTTCACAATATGGTATGTCCAAGAGACATGATACTTTGGGAGAATCTTTCACAATATAGTATGTCCAAGAGACATGATACTTTGGGAGAATCTTTCACAATATGGTATGTCCAAGGTACATGATACTTTGGGAGAATCTTTCACAATATGGTATGTCCAAGAGACATGATACTTTGGGAGAATCTTTGTCAATAATTATGGTATGTCCAAGGGACATAATACTTTGGGAGAATCTTTCACAGTATGGTAAGTCCATGGGGCATGATACTTTGGGAGAATCTTTCACAAAATGGTATGTCCAAGGGACATGATACTTTGGGAGAATCTTTCAGAAAATGGTATGTCCATGGGACATGATACTTTGGGAGAATCTTTCACAATATGGTATGTCCAAGGGGCATGATACTTTGGGAGAATCTTTCACAATATGGTATGTCCAAGAGACATGATACTTTGGGAGAATCTTTGACGATAATTATGGTATGTCCAAGGTACATGAAACTTTGGGATAATCTTTCACAATATGGTATGTCCAGGGGGCATAATACTTTGGGAGAATCTTTCACAATATGGTATGTCCAAGGGACATGATACTTTGAGAGAATCTTTGACAATATGGTATGTCCAAGGGGCATGATACTTTGGGAGAATCTTTCACAATATGGTATGTCCAAGGGACATGATACTTTGGGAGAATCTTTGACAATATGGTATGTCCAAGGGACATGATACTTTGGGAGAATCTTTCACAATATGGTATGTCCAAGACACATGATACTTTGGGAGAATCTTTGACGATAATTATGGTATGTCCAAGGTACATGATACTTTGGGAGAATCTTTCACAATATGGTATATCCAGGGGGCATAATACTTTGGGAGAATCTTTCACAATATGGTATGTCCAAGGGACATGATACTTTGAGAGAATCTTTGACAATATGGTATGTCCAAGGGGCATGATACGTTGGGAGAATCTTTCACAATATGGTATGTCCAAGGGACATGATACTTTGGGAGAATCTTTGACAATATGGTATGTCCAAGGGACATGATACTTTGGGAGAATCTTTCACAATATGGTATGTCCAAGGGACATAATACTTTGGGAGAATCTTTCACAATATGGTATGTCCAAGAGACTTGATACTTTGGAAGAATCTTTCACAATGTTGCATGTCCAAGGTACATGATACTTTGGGAGAATCTTTCACAATATGGTATGCCCAAGAGCAAAGCTTCAGATTGTTTCAGAGACCTGTGGGCTACAGGGCCCACCACGCAGGATTTTGAGGGGTCATTTTCCAAAACAATGGGCCACAGTTAAGCATTCATATCCAAACTTGCTATTGGAGTAAACAAGAGGACCATGATGGTCCTATATCGCTCACCTGAACCAAAATGATATAAGCAACACTTTTCTTCAATTCAAAAAATATTTATGACTTTTAGACTAAAAACGAACTTATGGTCAATAACATTGTGAAAATCGAACTCATCCAAGATTTCATCTTGCCCAACATTGTGCCCAAGATTTGTCTTGTTTGATAAATAATTGTAGATTCTGGAGTATAAACAAGGACGAAAACAGCCGAAAACAGCAATTTTGTCAAATTCAAGGGCACATTACTCTTGACTTCCTAGTCAGATCAGGCTGAAAATCAAACTCAACCGAGATCTTATGATATCCAACATTGTGTCCAAGATTTGTCTTGATTGGTCAATAATTGTAGATTCTAGAGTGTAAACAAGGTCTAAAGCAGCCGAAAACTGCAATTTGATCAAATTCAAGGGCACATAACTCTTCACTTTTTGTCAGATTGGACTGAAAATCAAACTTATCCAAGATCTTATGGTCTCAAACATTGTGTTCAAGTTTTGTCTTAATTGATAAATAATAGTAGATTATAGAGTGTAAACAATGTCAAAAACAGCCGAAATCGGCAATTTTATCAAATTCAAGGGCACAAAACTCTCATCTTTCTGGTCAGATCAGACTGAAAATCAAACTCATCTGAGATCTTATGGTCTCCAACCTTGTGTCCAAAATTTGTCTTGATTGGTCATAAATTGTAGATTCTAGAGTGTAAATAAGGTCGAAAACAGTCAAAAACAGCAATTTTGTCAAATTCAAGGGCTCATAACTCTCAACTTTCTGGTGATCAGATAAGACTGAAAATCAAACTCATTTCAGATCTTATGATCTCCAATATTGTGTCCAAGTTTTGGATTGATTGATCAATAATTGTAGATTCTAGAGTGTAAACATCGTCAAAAACAGCCAAAAATGACAATTTTGTCAAATTCAAGGGCAAGTAACTCTCGACTTTCTGATCAGATCAGACTGAAAATTACACTCATCCGAGATCTCATAGTCCCAAACATTGGGTCAAAGTTTTGTCTTGATTGATGAATAATTGTAGATTCTAGAGTGTAAACAAGGTCAAAAACAGCCGAAAATGGCAATTTTGTCAAATTCAAGGGCACATAACTCTCGTCTTTCCAGTCAGATCAGACTGAAAATCGAACTCATTCGAGATCTTATGGTCTGCAATGTTATGTCCAAGATTTGTCTTGATTGATCAATAATTGTAGATGCTAGAGTGTAAACAATGTCAAAACTAAGTATTTTCGCATTCAAGGGCAGATAACTCCTGCATTTCTAGTTCGATCTGACCCATAATCGAACTCATCCGAGATCTTATGGCCATACATGTTTTGACCAAGTTTGGTCAAGATTGGCTTATATTTGTAGATGCTAGAGTGTAAACACGAAATTGTGGACGGACGGACGGACGGACAGACGGACAGACAGACAGACAGACAGACGGACGACAGACAAAAAGTGACCACAATAGCTCACCTTGAGCACTTCGTGCTCAGGTGAGCTAATGACTTATTTGCTGTGAATTCATCACTGTATTGTTGTTATTTGAGTGGATGCATATAAACATTGTTAAAATTAAAAAATATTTCACTTCTATAGTTATAAATTTTGTGTGTGTTAATGATTTGAATTAGCTTTTCCCTAACAATATTTTTTATACTAGTCCAATTTGAAATGAATCGGATATAAATATCATTCTATTTGCTGGAATCAAAAACCCCTAACTCCAGTTTGAATGAATGGGGAGATGAAATGGTTTAACAAACAAGAGGACCATGATGGTCCTATATCGCTCACCTGAACTAAGATGATATGAGCCACAGTTTTGTTCAAATCAATTATTTGTGACTTTAAGACTGAAAACAAACTTATGGTCAACAACATTGTGTCCAAATTTTGTCGCTATTAGTGGTTGTTAGAGTAAAAACAGTCGAAAACGGCAAATTTGTCAATTTGAAGGGCTCAGCAAACTCAGCAAATTCTACTCTGACTATGCTGAAATTCAAACTGGTGCAAGATCTTACGTTCAGCAACATCGTGTCCAAATTTCGTCTTCATTGGTCAACAATTGCAGATGCTAGAGTGTAAACAAACTCCAAAACAATCGAAAACATCAATTTTGTCAATTTCAAGGTCATATAACTCACGACACTCTAGTCCGATGAGACCGCAGTTCAAGCTCATCCAAGAAATTGTGGTCACCAACATTGTGTTCAAGTTTCGTATTAATAGGTAAATAATTGTAGATTCTAGAGTGTAAACAAAGTCGAAAACAATCAAAAACAGGAATTTTGTCGAATTCAAAAGCGTATAACTCATAACCTTTTGATCTGATCAATCTGAAAATCAAACTCATACATGATCTTATAGTCCGTAAAATTGTGACCAAGTTTCTGTCTTGATTGGTCAATAACTGTAGATGCTAGAGAGTAAACAAAGTAGAAGACAGTAGAAAACGTCAATTTTGTCAAATTCAAGGGCATATAACTCAGGAATTTTTTATCCGATCAATCTAAAAGTCAGATTCATTCGAGATCATATAGTCCTTTACATTGTGTCAAAGTTTTGTCTAGATTGGTCAATAATTGTAGATGCTATAGTGTAAACAACATCAAAAACAGTTGAAAACAGCAATTTTGTCAAATTCAAGGGCGTATAACTCATGACTTTATGATCCGATCAACCTGAAAATCAAACTCATACAAGATCTTATAGTCCTTAACATTATCTCAAAGTTTTGTCTTGATTGGTCAATATTTGTAGATGCTAGAGTGTAAACAAAGTCGAAAACGGTCAAAAATAGCAATTTTGTCAATTTCAAGGGCACATAACTTAAGACCTTCTGGTCCGATCAGACTGAAAATCGAATTCATCCGAGATCTTATGGTCACCAACATTGTGTTAAAGTTTTTACTTGATTGATCAATAATTGTAGGTACTAGAGTGTAAACAATGTCAAAACTAGCTATTTTTCGCATTCAAGGGCAGATAACTCCGGCCATAATAGTTCGATCTGACCCATAATCGAACTCATCCAAGATCTTATGGTCATACATGTTTTGACCAGGTTTGGTCAAGATTGGTTTATATTTGTAGATGCTAGAGTGTAAACACGAAATTGTGGACGGACGGACGGACAGACAGACGGACAGACAGACAGACAGACAGACAGACAGACGGACGACGGACAAAAAGTGACCACAATAGCTCACCTTGAGCACTTCATGCTCAGGTGAGCTAAAAATAGTATCGAAAGAGCGAGTAGCTAGGCCCTGACAATTTGTCACGTATTCAGATTCCGTCTGCTTGCAAAATTTTTAAGGTCAAATTATTCCGCCGAAAATTCGACGATTATTGACTTATTATCCGCTCGATTTAAAAATGCAGCCATATGTAATTTATATGTGATTTTACCCGTATCTTCCCCTGATTTTCGTTTCAGAAAAGCGTTTTAAACTTGTTTGAGACATCATCGAAACGATAGTTGAAACAGCCGGAAGTTTTCACTCGAGTTGTCTGGTTACCGATTTGAAACACAAAGCCTGGTACTGTCACAGATTCAGATACTAAAAATAGTAACAAGTCGAAGGTGAAGGTTAACAAATCGAAGGTAAAGGTTACGGAGATCGCTAGAGATTGGCTGACTGCTTGTTTACTGTTTGAAATTTGGGATATGATTGGTTGATCAAGTAAGGTCATTATAATAATCTAAAAATAAGTTTATCGGGTCAATTAGCTTGATATACATGTAAAGCAGATTACCGGTGCGTTATGCGAAGCTTGAAATCTACTTTTTCATGATCATACTTTCACTGAAATTCGTGCGCCCGGCTGGCGCATCACTACATAATTTCATGCGTCATATTTTGAAAATATGCGGAATTGGTGCGGGCGCACCGTCAATCTGAAGCTCTGCAAGAGACATGATACTTTGGAAGAATCTTTCACAATATGGCATGTCCAAGGGACATGATATTTTGGGAGAATCTTTCACAATATGGTATGTCCAAGGGACATGATACTTTAGGAGAATCTTTCACAATGTGGTATGTCCAAGGTACATGATATTTTGGGAGAATCTTTCACAATATGGTATGTCCATGGGACATGATGCTTTTGGAGGACCTTTCACAGTATGGTATGTCCAAGGTACATGATATTTTGGGAGAATCTTTCACAATTTGGTATGTCCATGAGACATGATGCTTTTGGAGGACCTTTCACAGTATGGTATGTCCAAGGGACATGATACTTTGGGAGAATCTTTCACAATGTGGTATGTCCAAGGTACATGATATTTTGGGAGAATCTTTCACAATGTGGTATGTCTAAGGTACATGATATTTTGGGAGAATCTTTCACAATATGGTATGTCCATGGGACATGATACTTTGGGAGAATCTTTCACAATATGATATGACTGTAAGTCTAATTGTCATCTATAAGATTTCAGGGTTTGAAAACAAACAAATTTAACAATCATCAGGAATGTAGTATTTTGAGTGAGTGAAACGAAACTATACCTGCATATATTGCGCATGTACTGTGAAATGTAGTATTTTGAGGCAGCAGATCTCATGCTAGTAATGACAATAAGTTGTCTAAATTTTGTCATGTGATCTACAAGTGACTGTTTACTTCGCAATTCTGGGTCCAAGTTCCCCGAGACTTTACGTGACTTGTATACCTTATATAGTTTCTTTTTTGCAAACCTTTGAATGATATAGCTGAGCATAGAAAATATTGGTTATCAGCATCAGCATCTTCATCTTTTGCCTTTGTTCACAAGTCTTTTTCATTGCATATACCAAAACCAGACATTAAATGGGAAAATGTTAAATCCTATCAACCTTTGGGGAAAACTGCAAGTATTTATACAGTGCACTCTGTGTATAACGAGATCGCCGGGACATCGCTCGATGCCTCGTTATATCCATGTCTCGCTAAAGCCGAATTGTAACAGAATGCGTGAAAAATGGTCACTTGCCCATGTCTACTTTCGCTTTCACCGGAAGTGAACTATGACACATTTATAATCTCCTTTTTAGAGAGCATAAAGATAGATAACTCTTGATATTTTAATGCACACCACTAGGAGTAACATACGAACTTTACACTTCACAGTTCATAAGTGTGCTTAAAATACTAATGGTTATGTACATCATAAAATATTTATTTGAAAAACATTGTAATTTTTCATTGTCCTTATGGAAAATCCCTGTTCTTATTTATTCTTGATTTCAAATTTCAACTCTAAGGAAAAAGATTTCCGCTTTTTAGTCGTGTCTCCCGTATTTTCCGTATTTTCCAAATTCATCGCATATGGTCGATGTTGGAACAAATGCTCATAACTCGAGCTGGATTAATGTTGGAGTGTTTTGCAATAACACTTTGTCAATATGACAATAGGTAGTTCGGAACGTGTTAATCCCGAAATTGATCGATAATTACCTTGAAATGTCAGATTGCCGAAGGCACACTTTAGGACCTAGTAGATAGGTGTGAAAAATACAGCCAGGGCTGGGGCAATGTTGTTTGCAGACGACACGCTTTGTGACCAAACCTCGTTAATGTGTGAAAAATAGAGTCGGGACCAAGAAAATATGTACGCTATAGCCGATTTTTTGCTCAAACCAATCTCGCGTTATCCGATATAAAACAAAGGGAAAATAGAAGGGAAATGACAGGGACTTTGTTTTGTACTCGTTAAAGACGATATCTCGTATTACCCGAACTCGTAATACGTGGAGTGCACTGTATGTAGAAAGTGATTAATACGAATCTCCCCTATATATCTACATTAAAGTCTGTGTAACCTCTAATATAGAAAGTCAGTCTGGATCTAAATTACAATTTTACATGCAAGGACACATCAAAATCATCGGCTCTCTCATCTAAATTGAGTGAGGTTTGACTCTATTTTAACCTATTCCCAGATAGTAACGCCTTCTGATGCCCCCATGTAGATAATTATAAATACAAATCTCACCCATATATCTACATTATAGTCTGTGTAACCTCTAATATAGAAAGTCAGTCTGGATCTAAATTACTATTTTACATGCAAGGACACATCAACATCATGGCTCTACCATCTAGATTATCTGAGTGGGGTTTGACTCTATTTCAACCTATTCCCACATAATGACACCTTTGATGCCACATAATGCTTCTGCATTTTCTCCTTTTGCCTCATTCTTTTCCAGGCCTGTTCTAATGGGGTCGTCAAATCCGGATCTTGTGTAGGATACGGTTAATTATATAGACTATTGACAAGAGCTATCAGAGGACAGAAAGCATCATTAACAAGCACTGGATTTGTCTAGAGGCTGATATTATTTCATAGAAGCATGTGAAAAGTTTGAAAGCAATAGCTCTAGCAGGAACAAAGTTATGACAGATATATGAAAGTTGCATGTAAAACCTTAACCAAGAATTTCTTAGTCTAACAAGATGTGTTTGCGAAACACTAACACCCCCCCCCCCAAACAAACAGACAGACAGACACCTTGCTGCCTTTACAGTGAGGGATCCAGAGGGAGTTCGGGGGTTCAAACAAACACCCTCTGTAGCCTTATCATTCTATTTTCATACAGAAATTCAGTCAAAATTGTTTAATGATGGGAAAACGAAACCCCCCTACTTGTATGCTTGAACCCCACACACAAACACACACAGAAATCCTGGATCCGCCATAGCTTTCAGTTATATTGTTTTTTTAATGATATTGAAAGTTGTACACCGTTGCAGACTCACAGTATTTCAAAGTGACCTCCCTTTGAAGTGAAGAAGGTCAATGATTGGTCAACTGACAAAAATATAATAGTAAATCTTGGAAAACAATGAGGCAAAAGGATAAAATGCTGAAAACCAGCATTTTATCCTTTTCTCTCATGTTTTCAATGCTATGTCCTATGTAAGATTTCCTCTTTATCAACATCCAGCTTAAAGTAACTGTTGTTGTTTGCAAGTTTTCAGCTTAGGAAACTTCATGATGCACCATCAACCATGGCAATTGTACAATGTAAAGACCCCACTCTTGCACCAACGTTTATCCAAAACACTTACATAATGTAAGGACCCTACTTCAGCAACGTTTCCTTAGGACTGGTCACTTACTACTAACAGTCTTTGATGACGAAAATTAAGTTATCCCAAGTAAACATTAGCACACAGAATCTGATGCACAATGCATTTTCACATTTTCCTAATTAACCCATTACCACACAATGACACTTTATGACTCCCTACAAGATAATGGCTTTGAAAAACATTGTGGAAAATGAAGAAATTGCTTGTCACAAGCAATTTCTTCATTTCCCACAATTTTTTCTTTCCAGAAAGATCAAAGATTGCGAAATTTCATTCAATTCATATTGTCGTCTGCAGCATCTTTGAAATTGGACAAGTCCAAAACTTTGTTGTTTGGTAATGTGTTAACAAAAGAAGTAGCACCTGCACAAATTCACAAATTAGTTGACACAATTAACATTTTTTTCTCCATGTTCAAATTCCGTGGAAGTCTGCCCATACGTTTGACACCACGTTTCCAATATTTTCCTGCACTCTACGACAAAGCATCCTTGATTACGAATAAATATCCCGACATTTTTTCCAATGAACAATTTTCCACAACACTCCATTTGGATATTAATTTCGCATTTTCCCAGTACATCAAATTCATGAATTTTCAAACAATAGACTCAAAACTAGACTGAATTTTCATCGATTTCATCTGATTATTCCAGTAAAATTACTTGAAAATACTTCTGAGTTAGTGTGAACTTGTAACATCACACAAATTAAGAACCTATAAAGTTATTCTCCAAAGAGTCCCTTGTTAATTGCCATATACATGTAGATAGGATTAGTGTATTCTATTGCACAGAAAATATGGAGGCAAAAGGAGAAAACACCGGTTCAGTCTTTTCCCCATACATTTTTCTATCAGGACTTGTTTGGAAAAGGATTAACAGTCTCCTGGTATTGGATTCTAGCCTGTAAAAGATGTGATAATGATAATCTTTGCTGTTCAAGGCGATAATTACCCAAAATAGAAACAGAATTAACATGTCACAGTTTAAATTTAAACCTGTCAGAATTTAAAATTGAATTGGAAACCTGAACTACCAATGTATCATAGAACAGACAGATCTGCTAACACATTATGCACCTTGTTGAAAGAATAAAATCTCTGACCTTCAGTCAAACACACAGTTTGTTCATCTAACCAACTGTTCTTGCTAATTCCATTGCAGTCCTGGCAATGGGCTGCTCATCTTACTACGATGATTTGTAATGTTTCATCCATTAAGTCTTTGTAAATTAATAGAAAGAGTATTGGTAAAGCTGGAATATGAACCCACCATCCTCAAAGAAATGGTTTCACTGGCATTAATTGGTTATCCCAGTATTTAGAATGCTTTGGAATGAAAGTCAATGCAATTTAGTTGTGTCTGATGCCAAAATCATAACAGACCAACATTTAATACTCTGTTTTAACTGAAACTGAAAACATCCATGACAGAAAGAGATGGAGAGAAGAGGTGAAATCTGCCATGCGTGCAGCCAGCCAGGCATCTTGACAGGATCCCTCTGACACAGGAACAATCCCACCCCCTGCACGTTAAAGAAAAAATGTGGCCCCTAGAGCAGAAAGAAGATTTGACCTAGTGACCTACTTTTTGACCCCATTATGGCCCCGATTCAAATTCTTTGAAGTATTTTGAAAAAGCATGACCCATAGATCATATGTGTGAAATATTATTGAATTCTGCCAAGTACTTTAGGAGGAGAAGATTTTTTAATGAAAAGTTGACGGATGGACAGATGGACAAATAGACAGATGGACAGATAGACAGACGGACGCCGGACAACAGACCGATCACAATACCTCACCTCGAGCACTTCGTGCTCAGGTGAGCTAAAAAGACTGATAGTGAGTGAGTGTGAGTGTTTTCAAAGAATTGGCCAAGCTAAAATTACATGCAATTAGCTTTAAAGGGACCCCATCTACATTAGTCAAAAATGCACAATTTTATATATTGGTCAACCTGAAAGGCTATACCTATTTCTATCCTGCAAAAATTGGCTTCGAGTTCATTTTGGATTTCAGTATCATTTCGACCTACCCGCTTTCTTTCCAACGAACACTTATAGATGGAAGCTATTTCTCAATAGAAACGAAAAACTTGTTATCGGCCCTTTTGTTTATTTTATTTTTGGCCCAATCTTGTAATATAGCAACTCACAATGCTCACAAATACTGCCTCAACATTGTTCTGATGCTTAAATCACCTAGCCTTGGTCCCTGTAAAGAAGTTACAACTTGCCAGCTCATTAAATGCAATTTCCTCAACCAAAAAGGCTTCTCTTTTTTAACAGAAAATTGCACATAATTTCATCAACATCAAAAAAACTCTCTTCTGAAGTCTGGATAATGCTTCTTAACAAGAAACCTTTCTTCTTACTCATCAATGGACTCAGAAGTTTTATCCTTTCTCAAGTAAAACCTGGCCCTGGTTTCTCGAAAGAACTTAAGTATGTTCTCATGCTCAAATCTGAGCACCGTGCTCAAATCGCATGAAATCCATGTGAACTTCAATCGAATACCCTTCGACGTTGGAGAGTATCCCTTTGAAGTTGAGCATGTTCTCATGAGAATATACTTAAGTTTTTTCGAGAATGGAAATTAGCAGAGCCAGACTTTTGAACTCACTACCCCTAGATTGATAGAATCCGATTTTCATAACTAACTGAGCTATCTAGGCTCAGTGATGTCAAAACCAGGTCTTGTTTGGAAAAGCGTTGATTTACAAACAAGAGACACCCCATTGTCTAGTTACCAAATCAGGCAAGATTTAATTACCTCTCTTTATAGGACTAATGACTGTCTGAGAATAAACAAAACTGGTGAAAATCGATACAGAAAAACAAAGACCTATCAAAATTCTAGGCTCCTGTGCTACTTATAATTATAGACTAGTCGGTAGTGTAAAAATTCTGTATGTCTCTTAACCAACACATTTACGCTTTTTGACGTCCCTCAAGGTAAATACTTCAGAAAACAAGAGGACCATAATGGTCCTATATCGCTCACCTGAACCAAAATGATATGAGCAACACTTTTGCTCAATTCAATTAATATTTATGACTTTAAGACTGAAAACGAACTTAAGGTCAATAATGTTGTGAAAATCGGACACATCCAAGATCTTATGGTGCCCAACATTGTTTCCAAGTCTTAATTGATAAATAATTGTAGATTCTAGAGTGTGAACAAGGTCAAAAACAGCTGAAAACCGCAATTTTGTCAAATTCAAGGGCACATAACTTTGGACATTCTGATAAGATCAAAGTGAAAATCTAACTCATGAGAGATCTTATGGTCCCCAACATTGTGTCCAAGTTTTGTCTTGATCGATTAATATTTGTAGATTCTAGAGTGTCAACAAGGTAGAAAACAGCTGAAAATGGCAATTTCGTCAAATTCAAGGGCCTATAACTCTTGACTTTATGATCAGATCAGACCGAAAACCGAACTCATCTGAGATCTCACGGTCTTCAACATTGTGACCAAAAATTGTCTTGATTGGTCAATAATTGTAGATTCTAGAGTGTAAACAAGGTCAAAACAGTAAAAACGGCAATTTTGTCAAATTCAAGGGCACATAACTCTAGACTTTCTAATCAGATCAGACTGAAAATTACACTCATCCAAGATCTTATAGTCCCCAACATTGTGTCCATGTTTTGTCTTGATTGATTAATAATTGTAGATTCTAGAGTGTAAACAAGGTCGAAAACAGCCGAAAACGGCAATTCTGTCCAATTTAAGGGCACATAACTCTTGTCTTTCTGTTCAGATCAGACTTCGTGCTCAGGTGAGCTAACAAGCAATTTCTTTTCTTTCCCACGATGTTTTCTAACCAGAATGGTCTCAAACCTGGGACCTCACAAGTGACAGTCCGATGAGTTATCAACTGTGCCATGACCATGACCATCAGATGAATGGAGGGACAGATAGAAAGCAATACCAAGCAAGACACCTGAGTTCACAAATTAATCACTCTTTTTATAAATCAATCAAACAAACAATGACATACATTTTGTAGAATATCTATTCAAGAAGGCATAATAGTCTATACTATTACTTAACACCATAGGAGCTGCCTAGTTTTCAGCCTAGTTTTTAGGAATGACAGATTTGTGTAGGCCTTAACCCATCACCAGATGGCAAAATTATAGAGTGGTCCAAATTCAAAGATGTTGCAGACGACAATATAAAGTGAATGGAATTTTACATTTTTTGGTCTAAGGGTATAGAAAACATTGGAAAATGAAGAAATTGCTTATGACAAGCAATTTCTTCCCACAATGTTTTCCAAAGCTTTTTTCCTGTGGGGCGTCAAAAAGTGTCCTCATATGGGAATGGGTTGCTGCTCTGTAGATATGGTATAATTATACTAGTATGTTTAGACAGACAGGTGGATGGAGGGACAGACAAAAGCCAATACCAAGCAATACATCCAAGTTCATAAAAGTAATCACTCTATTTACAAATCAATCAAACAAACAATGACCTATTTTGCAGAATCCATTCAAGAAGACATTATAGTCCATATTACTTTTCACCATAGGAGCTGTCAAGTTTTCAGGAATGACAGATCTGTGTAGGCTTTAAGTCTTTCCCAAAAGACAAAATCATATGCTGCTCTTATTTGAGAGACTCAACAGACTACCAAACCTAGATGTTCATAAAGAAAGGGTTCATGTACAATATAGCAAAGGCATTATTGGTGCAAAAGAAAAAGCTGCTGGTTGTCAAGATTTCCTTATTTTGCCTCAATGTTCCAAAGTCGTTCCCACAGCTTTTCTGGGAAAGGGTTAAGAATTTCTAGGATGACAGATTTGTGTAAGCCTTGGGGTTAGTGTGATTTTCCTACAGCAAATAATGATTATCATGAATTTTTTATACAATACAAACACTAGAAGAGAATCCTAAACTCATAAACAAGATGGAACACCCAATAACACTTCGTAAATTATCCTAGATATGCCTGCTTTGATATCATACAGTAAAAAGATACATAGTGTTCCTTTGAACTGTAACTAAAACAATTTTGATGGAAATTTTGCGAAAAATGTGCCTTGCACATGTACAGGTTCCAATGCACACTTCTGCAGAATATGAAGCATTAATCAGACAAAAACTGTAGGAGTTATCCAGACAAGATTTTGCAAGATTGATTCCAGTATACTCCAACATAAAAGCAAGCAGATGTCATTTTCTGTTATGGTGACAATGCAAACCAAATAACCAAACATGAATCTAGCTTAAATTCGTAAGGGAGAGAGAAGAGCGACTAAGATAACCAGTGACATTCACCTTTGAGCTATTGTCAAGGAACTTTGATTTGAGACCATCACCTTTGACTTTGTGACCTTGACCTTTGATCTTTAACTACTTTCCAAAACTTTAACATAGTATCTAACATGTTGTTATAGATAGGCTTAGTCTTGATATTTCTTATGTAACATACCTCATGTCATGACCTTTCAATTGGGACCATGACCTTTGACCTTGTTACTGTCACCTTGGCATATGACCTACTTTTAAAAACCTGTAATCTGCCCTATATCTGTAGCATTATTACAAATAGAGCTTGATATTTCACACATGGATATCTTTTACCAAGACCATTCATTCAGGACCATGACCTTTGGCCCAATGATCTTGACCTTCAATATTGACCTTTTTGTGACAAGCACTTGTATAAGTGAGCTACATTGTCCATATACAACTCCTTTTCCAGATCCAGACCATATTTCTTTGCTTTTCAACATAAACCTTAAAACTGCAGCTTATACCAAGCTGCAGTTACAAGGTATTTGTTGAAAAGGGACGATATATAAAAGACACATGGGATCCCATAATAAAAGTAAACATATTGAACATCGATATAAAAATGGTATCACAAAAGTCTAGGAGGGCCACTTCAGTAGGCTATAATTTACTTCCATTTAATTATGCAGCCAGAAAATTGGTTTTCAGACAAAACAAGAAGAAACCCCCTAAATTTTCTCTCTAACATTAAACTGCCTCCATTATTCAAGTTTGCTTTCATCTGTTATTATTTACTTAACCCTGAACTGTCTCAATCCTCTGGGCTTCTATACATTTCCAGTCTTATTTCTAGTTGGTTTCAGAATAAAAACCAAACTGCTTTTCAACCAATACCTCGTAAGTTAGTAACTGCAGCTTATAACAAGCTGCAGTTACAAGGTTTTTGTTACAAAGCAATGGCTATAGGGAGAATAATTATGCTTCCTAAGTGAGAGCATGTCACAAAATCTTCCATTTGTACAGACAGGCTGAGGCAGACACAAGGCATGATGGCTGACTTTTTTCAGGAGTAAAAGAAAATTAAAAGTGAGGCAATGAGAAAGTCAGTCTATTGGGTATATTTCATGTCAACCTTTCTCAAACAAGCTCTACCCCTGCAAACTTTTCATTTAAGTTCAAGAACTGCTCTAGAACATTAAATGGCATTTCTAGAACAGTTCTAGAAGTGTCATTTAACATTCTAGAACAGTTATCAGTAATTAATCTACCTCTGCGTCCTGCGTCCTGTACGCATAAAATTGGCTGGGGACGCATAATTTTGAATGATGCGCATCCTATAGGACGCACAATTCTAGAATGGCCTTTTCTTTGACATCAATCTCTAGTTACAAAAATTCTCGATCTCTATATTATCTCTATATTGCAAGGTGAAGGTAGAAGACAAATCTCGGGAAATAACGCGGTCACGATAATTTGAATGGTGGTCTGTTTGATTAGTACTTTACTCATAAATATAATCGAACATCAACACAGACCTTTAAATTAATTAATCACAAAATTTGAGATTTCTAAAGTATTCTTGTTTTATTTCATTACAAAGTATTGTTTTATCCGTTATATTTTATCTGGCTAATGATAAAAGCATAAACGATGAAATATTTGAAAGAACATTATTCCCATCATTGTTTTACATTACGTATTTGTTAAGAGAGCAAACCTTTTAACCTCGCCGAAACGACAGACAAAAGTTACCATTCTTAAAAAAAATAGATTTACTACAAAACATTCTGTCATAAGGGCTTGGGCCAGTTTGGGCAACGAATTTGAGAAAGTTTATTCATTTGTGAAGCAAAACCATGTTCTTGCATCGGCGATTAAATTCTTCCTTCAGAAATTGGTAAACAGATTGAAGCCGATGGAGAATAGGGGGTTGCCAATTATGTCACCGCTATTGGCGACTTCAGACCAAGTCCAAAATGAAATTGTCTTTTACAGTGATACTACTCATGTGACATCTCAATGTCAACCCATTACAAATTCTGTCCATTTACCTTACCCTGACTCCGGGACTATGTGAGGGACATCTAAACTTGTAAGATAGACGGAATGTCCGAAATGTTTTGCAACTTTTTTGGCGTTTGGTTATCAACATTCTTAAAGGGCATGGTTCACTAACCCCTATTTTCCGCCCAACATATATGAGAAAATCAAAATTTGAAAAGAAGTGATACAATTTTATTTTTCAGCCAGTTCCAGCTTTAAACTACGTGAAATAACTGTTTTTGAAATTATGGACGGATTGTAGACTATAAAAAAGACCATATCAAATAGACACATGTTGCGAAAAATGCAAGAAATCGCCATTTACAGCATGTTTAGAATGAAAAAAAAATATGAACGCACGATTGCCCGAAAAAACGAAACAAGAGGACCATGATGGTCCTATATCGCTCACCTGAACCAAAATGATATAAACAACACTTTTCTTCAATTCAAAAAATATTTATGACTCTAAGACTGAAAAAGAACCTATGGTCAATAACATTGTGAAAATCGAACTCATCCAAGATTTCATCGCGCCCAACATTGTGTCCAAGATTTGTCTTGTTTGATAAATAATTGTCGATTCTGGAGTATAAACAAGGTCGAAAAAAGCCGAAAACAGCAATTTTGTCAAATTCAAGGGCACTCTCGACTTTCTGGTCAGATCAGGCTGAAAATCAAACTCATCCGAGATCTTATGATTTCCAACATTGTGTCCAAGATTTGTCTTGATTGGTCAATAATTGTAGATTCTAGAGTGTAAACAAGGTCTAAAGCAGCCGAAATCGGCAATTTGATCAAATTTAAGGGCACATAACTCTCATCTTTCTGGTCAGATCAGACTGAAAATCAAACTCATATGAGATCTTATAGTCTCCAACCTTGTGTCCAAGTTTTGGATTGATTGATCAATAATTGTAGATTCTAGAGTGTAAACATCGTCGAAAACAGCCAAAATGACAATTTTGTCAAATTCAAGGGCAAGTAACTCTTGACTTTCTGATCAGATCAGACTGAAAATCATACTCATCCGGGATCTCATGGTCCCAAACATTGTGGCAAAGTTTTGTCTTGATTGATGAATAATTGTAGATTCTAGAGTGTAAACAAGGTCAAAAACAGCCGAAAATGGCAATTTTGTCAAATTCAAGGGCACATAACTCTGGTCTTTCTGGTCAGATCTTACTGAAAATCAAACTCATCTGAGATCTTATAGTCTACAATGTTATGTCCAAGATTTGTCTTGATTGATCAATAATTGTAGATGCTAGAGTGTAAACAATGTCAAAACTAAGTATTTTTCACATTCAAGGGCAGATAACTCCTGACTTTCTGGTTCGATCTGACCCATAATCGAACTCATCCGAGATCTTATGGCCATACATGTTTTGACCAAGTTTGGTCAAGATTGGCTTATATTTGTAGATGCTAGAGTGTAAACACGAAATTGTGGACGGACGGACAGACAGACAGACAGACAGACGGACGACGGACAAAAAGTGACCACAATAGCTCACCTTGAGCACTTCGTGCTCAGGTGAGCTAAAAAATGGTGGATTCTACATGAAATTACTGATTGAAAAAAACTTTTATTTTCTTGGGGACTATGTGCGTTCATGTTGTATTTTTCAAAATTGCATCAATAGTGCGTCAGCCGAAACTTCGCCATTTATCAGCATAATGTCCATTTGTCAGAATAATCTGAGATAAGATTATCTGAAATGTTTGTTTCAGGAAAAAGTAAATATTTTCCTTGCAAACAAAAGTGATTTTTTAGTAAAGAAACAATCCATATACATTTGCTTTCAAAAAGCAAGTATGCGTCGTTGGAACGTACGAATCTTCCAGAGTACGAATCGAACCGTCGCCAGTGTAAACAGTGCAGCCGACGCAAGTTTTTATGTGAGAAACGACAGAAAACCCAACGCTATTGAGTAAGTAAATGAAACACTTTCTTTGATTTTCCTTAAAAAAGTAACAGATCAAAAATAGACAATTACTGTGGTGTTTGTCCGTCTTTTTTGTTTATTTGTTTTTATCTTTCTTTCCTTAAATGAAACCCGTGGGACTGTCGGCCGGCATCTGTCATTAATACAAGAGGGCCGTTGGCCCTAGGACGCTCACCTGAAATTATTGAGAATTAGTCAAATTTCTCCTTTTCTGGTGCCATGGCAACCAGAGTTTTTAGTCAATTTCAATTCTTTTAGCAATTCTTTAAGAGGACCTCCTAAGGAATATTTTTGCCAAGTTTAGTTGAAATTAGCCTGGTAGTTTAGGAGGAGATGTCGTTCAAAGATAGTATTGAGATTCAGTCAAATTTCTCCTTTTCTGTTCCCATGGCAACCAGAGTTTTTTATGGATTTCAATTCTTTTAGCAATTCTACAAGAGGGTCATCTAAGGAACATTCCTGCCAAGTTTGGTTGAAATTGGCATGGTAGTTTAGGAGGAGATGTCGTTCAAAGATAGTATTGAGATCCGTTCACATTTCTCCTTTAAGGTTGCCATGGCAACCAGAGTTTTTTATGGATTTCAATTCTTTTAACAATTCTGAAAGGGGGTTACCTAATGAACATTCCTGCCAAGTTTTGTTGAAATTGGCCCAGTATTTTAGGAGGAGATGTCGTTCAAAGATAGTATTGAGAATCAGTCAAATTTCTCCTTTTCTGTTGTCATGGCAACCAGAGTTTTTTATGGATTTCAATTCTTTTAGCAATTCTGAAAGGGGGTCACCTAAGGAACATTCCTGTCAAGTTTGGTTGAAATTGGCCAAGTAGTTTCGGGAGAGATGTCGTTCAAAGATAGTATTGAGATTCAGTCAAATTTCTCCTTTTCTGTTGCCATGGCAACCAGAGTTTTTTATGGATTTCAATTCTTTTAGCAATTTTGAAAGGGGGTCACCTAAGGAACATTCCTGCCAAGTTTGGTTGAAATTGGCCCAGTAGTTTAGTAGGAGATGTCGTTCAAAGATAATAGTGAGATTCAGTCAAATTTCTCCTTTTCTGTTGCCATGGCAACCAGAGTTTTTTATGGATTTCAATTCTTTTAGCAATTCTGAAAGGAGGTCACCTAAGGAACATTCCTGCCAAGTTTGGTTGAAATTGGCCAAGTAGTTTAGGAGGAGATGTCATTTAAAGAAATTGTTGACGGACGACGGACGACGGACGACGAACGACGGACGACGGACGGACGCCGGACAAAAGGTGATCACAATAGCTCACTTGAGCACCTTGTGCTCAGGTGAGCTAAAAAAACCCATAAAAATCGAGGTTCCCATTATATTGTTGCAAGAATTCATTGGTACATATTGTAAAATCATTGTTAAGGAGAAAGAAAGAGGTAAATTGTGCATAATATTCTAATAATCATGACAGAAATCTTAAGAAAAAAAAAATGATAACAAGAGGACCATGATGGTCCTTAATCGCTCACCTGCACCTAGATAGAATGAAAGTCACAATGTTGTCATGTTCAAGAGCACATGATATAAGATGCGAGATTATAATCCAGCTGAAAACTGCTTTCATAATCTTGAATGATCAATATTTGTCGCTGTTACAGTAAAAACAAAGTGGAAGAAAACAACAATTTTATCACAGTCAAGGGCACATAACTCTGTTTATTTTTTAGTTCTGATAAAGATATTCTCATCAACATTATGTCCAAGTTTTTTTGATTGGTCAATATTAATTGCTGTTTGAGAGAAAACAAAGTCAAAAATGGCAATTTTGTCAGTGTAAAGGGCACACAACTCTGGTTTTTTTTTAGTCCAATCAATCTGACAAGTTAAAACATTTGAGATCTTATGGTCACCAACATTGCGACCAAGTTGTGTCTTGATTGGTCCATATTTGTGTTTGTTATCTGGAGTGAAAATAAAGTTGAAAACGGCAATTTTGTGAAATTTGAGGGCAAATAACTCTGTTTTTTCTGGTCAAATCAAGCTGAAAGCTTAACTCATCCAGGGTCTTATGGTCACCAACATTGTGGCCAAGTTTGGACTTGATTGGTCGATAAATATAGATGCTGCAGTGTAAACAAAGTCGAAAAACAGCAATTTTGTCAAATTCAAGGGCTCATAACTCCAGACTTCCTGCTCCGATCACACTGAAAATCAAACTCATCCAAGATCTTATGGTTACCAACATTGTGGCAAAGTTTTGTCTTGATCAGTCAATATTTGTAGATGCTAGAGTGGTAACAAAGTCAAAACTAGCCTTTTTTGACGTTCAAGGGCACATAACTCCGGACTTCCTAGTAAGATCTGACTCAAAATCAAACTCATCCCAGAACTTATGGTCATACATGTTTTAATAAAGTTTACTTAAGATTGGTCAATATTTGTAGATACTAGAGTGGTAACAAAGTCAAAACTAGCCATTTTTGTCGTTCAAGGGCACATAACTCCAGACTTCCTTGTCCGATCTGACTCAAAATCGACCTCATCCGAGAACTTATGGTCATACATGTTTTGACCAAGTTTGGTCAAGATTGGTCAATATTTGTAAATACTAGAGCGGTAACAAAGTCAAAACTAGCCATTTTTGACATTCAAGGGCACGTAACTCCGGACTTCCTGGTCCGATCTGACTCAAAATCGAACTCATCCGAGAACTTATGGTCATACATGTTTTGACCAAGTTTGGTTAAGATTGATCAATATTTGTGGGTGCTAGAGCGGTAACACCAAAATGTGGACAGACGGACGGACAGACGGACAGACAGACAGATGGACAGACGCCGACGGACAAAAAGCGACCACAATAGCTCACCTTGAGCACGAAGTGCTCAGGTGAGCTAAAAACAGACGGCATTAAGTGTTCTATTTTTAGAATTTAGCTAATGCTTATAATAAGTACAATATTTACCACCAGTTGTTGCAGGAATCAAAATGGCCTGGTGGAACGTGTGTCGGATTGTCACGCTGGCGGCCCTGGTTCAATGCCGCGTGTCACTACTTTCTTTTTTAAAAGTAGCAAACATTTTACATCGTTGCTATGCACTTTGTTTTTTTGCACTAAAATTCATATTGTTAGATCTACTCATTTGAAAGTGAATCATTGTGCATTTTGTTGTTTTTTCTTTAACAAATTAAACTTTTGACTTTTTCAGAATGGTTAGAAGTTATCAATGTGTTGTTTGCAACAAAAGAGTAAAGGAAAAGAATCGCCGCAGAGTGTCTGAGCAAATGCGGAAGATATTGAAGCACCTTGGACCACTCAATCCAGCTACTGATGACGTGATATGTGATACCTGTAGAAGAAAATATCAACGAGCCCAAGCCAAAACTACCTGTACACCGAGAACACCAACTATTGATAATGACGACCCTGACTATACACCAAAGCCCTCAACATCTAGAAAACTGTTCCAAAGTCCCTTGTCTGTAAGTACACATTGATAATTAATAGATCCACAATATAACGAGAATAGAAAACGTTGTCTTGCTTTAATTATGCGTAGGTAAGAATAATAGTCCTACAATTGTATACCTCACGATAAATGACCTGGCAGAGGATCCCAGCCTATTTGCTAGGGCTGCTCTGCCAGGTCAATTATCGTGAGCTATATAGACCATCCTCGTTTAATTTTGAACATATTTTATAGTCCAGCAAGATTAACCCGGGAAATCTGCATATGCTATGACCCTCTGCGACATGTTACTCGTTAGCGTCTTAACCCTTTCCCAAACGGCAAAATTTTAGGGTAATCCAGTTCAAAAACTGCCACAAATGACAAAATGGGTGTTATGAAAGATAGAAATTTTGTTAAATATGACATAGAAACTATTGAGACAAAAGGAGAAACTGCTGGTCATCAGCAGTTTCTTCTTTTGTTTCAATGTTTTCCCAAGCCTTATCTATTAGGGACGTCAAAACCAGGTCTTGTTTGGGAAAGGGTTAACAAAACATTGTAGAAGTGGGGTCATTACATAAGCAGATTTCCCGAGGTAATGTTGATGGACTATAATATATATAAAAAAAATAATAACAATAATTATTATCATAATAAATAATTAGATGTTCAGTATGTACTGGTACATTGATAGAAAGATCTGAAGTGTATCCAAACCAATGCAATATCTGCAAACGGTAATTCGTGATGTTGGCATTCAAGGCTTTCTTTCGCAAACTGTTCAAAATTAAGGGGGCCATAATCTCGAAACCAGGGTTTAAGTAAAGCTTAACCATTTCTCAAAATAACCTAATTGAATTTGACGCCACTAGAGAAATATTATGAGAAAAGTAGTTGTAGATAATCATCATAACAATTTTAGATTAATTTGATTCTCTTTTTTTTCCCAAAGAAGTTTTCATAATAAGATTTCGGGTACCCTGAGATATCTCTTCTGGAAATCGGATACTTTCTCGTTTCAGATCACCCTGAAAATTCCGTCTACAAGTAGAAGCCATTCCAGGTGCTTTGTCTGTAAACGTCCAGGGCCCAAATTGGTTAGTTTGTCTGCAGAAGGCCGTCTGTCTACCTTCTTGGAGCATAACATTATAATACCAGCAGATTCCAGATGTTGCCCAGTTCATATCAACGAAGGGTCGCTGAAACAGGCAACCGTGGATAATATCCAAACAATTACAGAAGCAAGTAATTTTAGCAGAACCTCTGTACATTGCCTTCTTCAACAAATGAGATCTTTATGCCTTCAGCAGAACAACTCCTTGAATTTTGATACCCTGAATGAAGTGGACTATCCATCACTGACTCTACTAACTCGCTCTCAGTTTGATGATTTGTACTCTCACCTTTCCGACAAGTTGAAAAACACTCCGAACCGATCTTCCAGAACAAGTCTTGGCATTTTTCTACTAAAACTCTCGTCCGGCATGTCAAATAGGCTGTTGTCCACCATATTTGGAATAACCAAATCCAGCATTCGTCGTGCAGTATGTACGGTGAGACAGGCATTTATGCGCAGCTTCGTACCCCTTTATCTAGGATTTGAGAGCCTGACCAGACGAGATATCATTTGCAAATACACTCGCCCTCTAGCTCAAAACCTGTTTGGCTCGGCAGATGACCAAGTAATCCTAGTATTGGACGGTACCTATATCTATATAAATAAGTCCAACAACTTCCGATTCCAGAGGCGGACTTACAGTGTACACAAGGGACGTCCACTGGTTAAGCCGATGGTGGTAGTCACAACAACTGGCTACTTTGTCACGATCGTAGGTCCGTACATGTCGGATAGCAAGAACAACGATGCCGCCATACTTAACCATATGCTACGAACGAATACAGAAGACATACGAGGATTCTTGAAAGAAGGTGACGTCTTTATAGTAGATCGTGGATTCCGAGACAGTTTGGCACTGCTGAAAGACCTCGGAATCCAAGCAGAGATGCCAACAATAATACCTAAAGGACAAAAACAAATGACCACAAACGAAGCCAACACGTGACGAAGGTAAGAAATTTTCATCCTTTTAAATCATAATGCAAGGAAGTTCCCACTGTATGTGAGGGAAATAATACATTTTTCGGGACGGCGCCGAATATCATTTCATTGTATCTCCATTCGAATTCAGCCAATGTGTGAATGAATAGTACACATATGCGTGATAAGTAGCAAGAGGCCCGGAAAGGGTTGCTTTAAAGACTGGTGAGAGAAAACCCTTGTAATTCATATCATAAAGACACAAATAAGGGCAGGAATAGTTTTATTTGATGGTTCACAATCATTGAAATGAATTTTTTTAGGAAAAAAAAACAACAACAACAAAAAAAAAACAACAGTATAATTCTAGCTCGCCTTCCTTTGTGATAATGCTTCATGTCACGCCTTGACATATTTTGATTAGTGTCGTTCATCATAACAGAAAGGTGTCGCCTTCAACAAAAACCTAGTAACGGCAGATTGTTTTAATATGCAGTTACGAGGTTTTTGTTTAACTTTAAAAGCAGCGAAATAATGAAAAACTATCTTTCGTTTTTATAAAGAATGAATCATTTTATAAAGAGTCTGTTTTATACATCGACCTATCCAAACATCACATCGCTGCTTTTCTTCAAAAACCTTGTATCTGCAGCTTTAAACAAGCTGTAGATACGAGGTTTTTGCAGAAAAGCGACGACATGGCATACAATAATCATCGATGTATCTCAAGTCTGTTGACGCTCAATGATGCTGGACCATGTTCAGGTAAATCCCACTGTTAACCTATTACCAACAAAATCAAAGATGTTGCAGGCGACAATTTAAATTGACAGAAATGTTAAAAGTGTTATCATTTCGTTTAGAAAATATTGTGGGAAATGGGGAAATTGTTTTTCACGAGCAATTTCCTCATTTTCGACAATGTTTTCCAAGTTCATCTTGTATGGAGTCGAAAAGGGTCACTGCGCGGTAACGGGTTAACAATGCTTTGTGTATTTTTAACTTTCAGGTCCGATGGGTAGTAGAATCTGCCAATTCAAGAATCAAGAGATTCAAGTACCTTAGCAATGTCATGTCAAATAGTCAGTTACCATTCATCGGCGATTTTGTAAGAATTGCGTGTGCCCTCTCTAATAAATATCTCCCTCCCATAAGTTCCCCTACACATGCTGAAGAGGATGAAGAAGTCGCTAAAGGAATGCTCGCTCAAAGAAACAAAACCAACGAATTGATGGATTTCGTGGAGGAAAAGGGGTTCGGAAGAAAGATGAAAGTGTGGAAAACCGTCAAACACTCGGCGGTAGATGACTTTCCAAGGTTTACACAAGAAAAGTTGAGGGAGCTCACTCTCGGTGTCTATCAACTACGCATGAGTTCAAGCTACATACAGGAGCACTTGGAAGGAAATGCTGATGTTTTTGTCCATGTGGACGAGCCCGGTCTGCTTTGCATTAAAATGCAAAGCAGACATACATCCAATAAGAGGTATCTGATGTGGATTCGCCACACAGATTCAGCGATAAATGCTTGGTATTGTCAGTGTAAAGCTGGTTCTCGTACTGTGGGCATGTGTTCCCACCTTGCAGCAATCATATGGTACTTGTCTGATGCAAGGTATGAACACAATCCCAAGCTTGGAATACGTGATTGGAGTGTTCATTTGGCAGATGCTGCGTCAATGGAAGTACCAGTAGCTGACGATTCCAGCAGCGAAAGCGATTGATCCATTCCCACACACCGACTCTTTTTATCCCCCCCCCCCTACACACACACGCGCGCAAAATAAAGGCTTTAGAAAATATGGTGGGAAATGAAGAAATTGCTTGTGACAAGCAATTTCTTCATTTTCCACAATGTTTCCTCTCAAGAAAGACACGAAAAATGTAAAATTCCAAACACTCGCAATGACAATGAATTTTATGCTAAAATAGACTGGATTTACTTTATCTTTTAATAGAATGTCGGTGTTATTATAAATTCTCGTAACTACGGCGTGATTTTATAACAACACTTTCCAAATAGTATTGTTTGTCCGAAATTACGTTACGATTAACTGGATTAAATCGTTCCATATTGTCGTGTGCTTCACCTTTAATTTGAATTTGGACCAGCCTACTTTTTTGTTTTAGAGACATGTTAAAGTCAACCATAACAGCAAAGGCATTGTTTTCATTGAGACAATCTCGTTTTGCTTTTGTCTAACAAATTATTACAAAATGGGCATGATCCATATTTTTGGCGGGAATCAGTCTCACGGAATTTGTATATTTCGTTTTTCAACAAACACCTTGTGACTACAGCTTGTTTTAACCTGTTGTTGCGAGGTTTTTGTTGAAATGCCGCGATATGAAAGCATTGTGTTAAGAGCGACCAATGTATAGTTCACCAAAATTAAAACGAGACAATTTTTGCGGGCCATTAGTCCGTTAGTTGAGCGTCTTAATAATGCATTGCCGCTGTAAGGTCATAACAAATGTATAATGAATTTTGTGATGAAAAAAGACTGGGTTTACCGTTATCTTTTTAAATAAATCGTCATAACTATACAACTTCAATCAAACTGTAGTCACGACGTTTTAGATTTACGCCGACAAAAAATAT
Organism: Fragum sueziense; assembly: GCA_963680895.1. Classification (NCBI taxonomy): domain Eukaryota; kingdom Metazoa; phylum Mollusca; class Bivalvia; order Cardiida; family Cardiidae; genus Fragum; species Fragum sueziense. Next base: position 19,294,389 of record OY804607.1, on the reverse strand, counting down.
ATTGTTTGTCCGAAACTGCATCACTGTTTACTTGATAGGATTGATCATTGTTTATGTCCTGGGTTAATGTTTGTGGACAAAACCATCAATATTATTGGACATATAATTGGATCAACATATAGGGATAGATTTTATCAAGTAAACAGTGATATTATTTCGGACAAATAATAGCATTTCGTCGGTGTTATTCCAAAACCTCGCAACTACAGCTTGACTGAAGCCGTAGTTATAATATTTTATAACGACACAGACGATCTATGAAAACATAACGGTATTCCCAATGTATTTTTACCGCAAAATTCACTTTGCCATTGATCTTCAATGTCGACCAACGTCATCTATATAGCATTAATTAATTCGCCAATTTATAACATCATTGAATGAGTATGGGCGATATTGATTTTTTTATTCATAATATTATCATATAATTTCTTTTGTCATAGTATTGGTCATTAAAAGGAACCCGCTTTGTCAGAATAAGCAGTTGTTTGAACTGGATCTTGAGTTATGTTTTAATTCATACGAGTTATTACAGACATATAAGATTAACCCTTTCCTCTTAGGCTGCTCCAATTTAACATCTGTCGAAAAAAAAAAACCCGTAGTATTACACAGTCTAAAATATATTAAGAGAAAAGAAAAAAATGCTGATTATTTGTCATTTCTTTTTTCTTATTTTTTCCTTGGTGATTTACTAAACTATTTCTTCTAGGGACCTCAAAACCAGGTATTTGATAGGAAAATGTTTAAAGCATTCACACAAGGAAAGTCTATCATTTCGTCTAACAGTGATGCTTAAAAAATGTTTGTTACACCTCAGTATTGCAGACGAGAATTCACCTGGCAGAGCATTCCATTCGATTAGCATGGGCTGCTCTGCCAGGTCGATTCTCGTCCGCTATATCGTAACATTCAACATCACAACAATCCTCCTAGAAGGGTGACTTGATCTTTCTACTTAAATCGCATACTTTTGTACAAAGTAAACAGGAATGAGTATAACGTCACCAGTCGCTATATAGGAGATATATATACATGTATACATATACTTAAAAAATGTCCGCCTTACCTATATCCGAAATAACAGCGATCCGAAGACGAAATCATATAAACTTTATCTTATCTGGATATCTTATTATGCATTACATAATATGGGATTAATTTGCGTGTTAGAAGTCATTAACATCTTGCTGAGGCGAAAGAAATACAAACGCCAGAATAAGCAAAGTTCCTTCGGAACGTAACGTTACGCCGTCTTTTTGACGACGTCAAAAAACGCGCCAATTTATGGCGTAACATGGGTTACAGAAACCAGTTTTTTTACGTTTTTATTGACTTCATCGCCAAAAGAAAGCCATTTTCGGACACAACAGATGTTAAGCTAGAGATCCTGAAAAAATGGGCATTTTTTAAAGTTGGGCGATTTTTGGCAGTTTGTGAACCATGCCCTTTGTTTCAGAACTTTTTTTTCCCAATTTGAACAAATGTCATGTGAAATTTTCCTATAGTAAGGCTGGATTCTAAGTTTTCTCCCAAACTGTTTTTCATAAAACAGGCCCTGCACTGTCAAGATCAAGAAGATAAAATGAACCTCTGCACTGTGTTGTGTTTTGGTCAGTGTTCAAACATAGTCCAACAAAACCACAATTTAAACAGAGTTTACAATAACATAACAGTGTTTATTCATTTTTCCCAACAACGGCAATGGCATAGGCCTACATAAATATCAATTGGCATAGATCTACAATTCAATAAAAGTGAAAAGGTTGGACTCATACATTTGAGTTGGGACGCATTGTTTTCAAAGCCATGCGTCCCCTGGACTCATGGTTTCAAATTCTAGATTATTCACTGAGTTATAGAACTAGAAACGTGTTCTTGAAATTTTTCGCAGGGGTAGTTTTGACGTCCCTATTAGAAAAGGCTTGAGATTGTCCAAGCCCAAATGATGATTTCATATGGGTTAAATACATGTAACATTATATAGAAATATGATCAAGAGGATCATAGAATTTGTTCATAGAAAATAAATATTGAATGTTTTGAAAAGATTCTGTAGAAGTTTTTCATCAATTTAATGCTTGAATTCTACCAAATCATTAGCTTCACTGCATTTGACGAAGGCATGCAATTTTTGTATAGAATTGTTTTCAAAGTTTTTATATGCCTGTCTTAGCCATTTCCTTAACAAGGCCTCAGGTATTAATGTCTTTTGATAACCAGCATTTTCTCCTTTTGACTCAATATTTTCTGTGCTTTCTTGTACACAAATCCTAATTTTAGCAACTTGAGGCCTGCAGCAGCTTATTTACCAACTCCAACACATTGATGGTTTTCGACTCCCCAGAAGTTTAAGGCAAAGGAAACATCATGGTAAATACAGACATCGCTTGTCACAAGAAATTTCTTCATTTTTTATAATATTTTCTACCCAAAAAGACCACAACATGTTTAATTCCATACACCAGAAATTGTCATCTTCGACATCTTTTGAATTTGGACCAGACTCTAAAATCTCGCAACTGGTAATGGGTTAAATTGGAACAAACTTTGTCCAAAGTTGGTCCAAACTTTTGCCATTTCGTATATAGGGACGATACACCGTAATTCATCCAGAAACACAATTCTTGGATAACCGTCTCCACGTCAGCCATTGATTTTCACCATAATATTACAGTAAATCTTTCTTAAGTACTATAATTTTTCTGAGAAAATTCACACAATGCTAGCAAAATTTTATGGCCAATATTTCTGGCCCAAAAATGAGCAGGTCTCGATGGCTCAGCGCGAAACAGTTGTAACTACCTATAAACATATAGGCAGTTACAACTGTTTCTCACTGAGCCATCGAGGAGGGATATAATGATAGAATGTATGAGGGACCATTTTCTAAATGATCTCTTTTCTAGATTTTTTCCCAGGGAATTCTAATGCTATTCCTTTTTATGACATTTCTTTTTGTCAAATCAATGAGGGAGAAGCTGACATTCACTTAGAAACCCTTTCCTACATAAGTTCTGATTTTGACATACCTAACACAAAAGAATTTGGTCAGTTGATAGCATAAAGATAAACTGTGACAAGTTTACTATTCCCAAACAACAAAATATCCTAAGCCTTTCCTAATAGGTCTATCAAAACAAAGTCTTGTTTGGGAAAGGGTTAAACTTAGTTTGAAACTGCATGAATTGGTTGTACAAGAATGTAAGGCCAGGTCAAATATATGATTCTGCATCCATATAGCATCTAGTACATCACATCCAAAATTATACTACACAGGTCCCCGGTTTTAAATATGCTCTGGCCGTGATGTGGATGCGGAATGGTGTCAGAGCTCCAGATAATTTTTTGACTCAAGGAGTATTTACCCCTCAGAATTTTTTCCAATGCGTATTTCCAGAGATTTTTTGGAGGTAATGAGTATTTACCCTCTTGTTTGGGAAAGGATTAAAATAAACAGGAGCACCCCACCGGAACGACCTACTTTCATTTTAGAGGACATCTAAGCGCGCTATGTTTCCGACCATCAAGACTTTTTAGTGTGTTTTTTTTTCTGAGCGAGATTACCATCGTGGGCTATCTTTGTACTGTAGGGCCTATTCAGAAATAAAATCGGCCAAAATCGCTTTTACGATGTGCTCAGAAGAGGATTTACTCGCTTCCGATTTAAAAAGAAAACAAACTTCTTTGATTTAGGCTACGAAGTGATGCAATGGCCTGATATTTATCATCCAATCAAAATGAGTAAACGATTTGCTCGGATTGCTCCGTATAAAGAAATTAAGGGAAATCAACGATTGACTGAAATTCGAACAAAATACACCACTCGGTAGCACTAGGTAGCATTAGGTAAATCTATGGAATAGCCGATTGTCATCTGCATTCGCTCGGCTGGTGACGTAATCGGCATTCTCCAATAATTCCCGGTTAATGAAACCGTGATTGGCTGAGTTGTACATGTATTAGACGCTTCGATAAGTTATTTTTACAGACCAAAATGTTATTTTTAAGTGTTCTTCCGGCGCTCTTCGATCTTGATACGCTAACTGACGATTATCAAATGCGTATTCCTTATTTTGAATGCGTATCTGTATGCATTTTCAAGAAAGTAAATGCGTATTTAGACCAAATCAATGCGTATTTTACGCAAATACGCATCCTATCTGGAGCTCTGGGTGTATGTGACCAGGCCTTTAACCCATTACCACACATTGGTGCTTTTTGACGCCCAACATGATAAAAGCTTTGGAAAACATTGTGGAAAATGACGAATTTGCTGGTGACGAGCACTTTCTACATTTCCCAAAATGTTTTCTACATTAACCGATCAAAGAATGTAAAATTCCATTTAATTTAGATTGTCATCTGCAACATCTTTGACTTTGGAACACCCTAAAATTTTGCTGTCTGGTGATGGGTTAAAGACAAAGCCAACAGTGGTAGGAACATGAAATGACCAAACTGAACATACAAAAATGCAACAAAGCCTAAACAAACTTAGCATCACTAAGACAGTCCTTCTATATATTGTCAAAAACAATTTTACTCAATATTTTTCCCCTACCAAAAAACACCAAGGCTGAAAAAAAAGATTACTCCTACTCCAAGATTAAACCTTGTTCTAAATTGTTTTGGTAATGTTTGAAAATGTTGCATCTACAACTTAATCAAACTGTAGTTATGGCATTTTCGAACATTATCTACAATATTGCTACTTTTCAACAAAAACCTCGTAACTGCAGCTTGTTTTAAGCTGCAGTTACAAGGTTTTCGTTGAAAAGCAGCGATATTCCAAACTGTATGTAAAATGTGGCAGGTTTTAATCCAATTTGTATCCCTAACTCATTTCTTTTTCCAGACAATTTCTGGGGATTCTATGAAACAATATTACCATACAATCATTCTTAATGTGATCACTACTGTTCTATCTTGCTTCTTGTTTTAGATAAGAACTATTGCAGTCTATTTCTGGGATATTTTCTTACTTTCTAAATTATTGAACATTTGTCTATTGATCCAACATAAGTTTTCATGGATTTTTTCTCATATTAAACACAGCATTTCTAACGCTTTTATTAAGGACCTTTTTCTCACTCTCTTTTTATGAATTAACATCAATTTAGCAACCACTTATCTTTTCCCAAACAGAAAAAATTTGGACTAGTTTAACTTGAAAAGTGTTCCAAGTCAAAAAAATATTTGATATCAAAAGTATGAAACAACATAAGAAATATTGGTAAATAATCAGCATATTCTCATTTTGTCTCAATATTTTCCATACTACATTGCTCACAATTACAAATCTTTTTCATTGTTCATTTGGTGGACCTTAGCAGCTTAAGCCCATGGAATTGGACCACCCTAAAATATTGTTGTTTGGGACAAGGTTAATCAAAGTCTATTATTGATGAATTTACTCATGACTAAAAGGATGCTTTTACTGGAATCTGTGAGAAATAAGCTCCCCTAATGCTAGCAAGGCCAAATCTCTAATTTACTTAAATGACCGTTCCCTTTGAAGGGCTAATACAGAAATGCTGCCATGTCTACAGTTATTTTTTGCATTGTATACACATTTGTAAAGAAATGTGCATTAGAAGTTTTATGACATGGATATATATATGCAAGAAAAGAATCCTAGTTATCAGTTGTTCTCTTTTTTTGCCTCAATGTTTTTCCAAGCCTTGTCTAATGAGCGTCAAAAGGCGTCACTTTGTTGACATGGATTAAAGTCATGCAACCAAATAAGAGTTCCAGAACATTGGGGCAACATAAAAGAAATAAAGCAAAGAAGCAAATTCTTCTCAAGGGAAGTAACTGCTGTGACACTTAAGCCAGACTTTAAAGGGAGATTATCCACTCACCTAACAAATATTTACTATAAGAGTTACACTTCCTCACAATCTATATAGAGTGGCTGTGTTACTTAGTCAGTCTAGCATTTATTGGTAAACATGATGTACAGGGGAATTCAAATGTTGGGGAACACAATATTACTCTAACTTTGCTGTGAATAAGTTGAATCCATTCCCACATAATGACGCCTTTTTATGCCCTTAAAGTGACATTTCACATTTATTTCATTTTTTACAAGTATGTCTTGATGCAAAGAGTGTTTATTCTAATGCATAGAAATGCTATCGGTTTTTTGAACTTGGTATTTATAAGGGAAAAATATGCCTTTAACCCATTACCAAACAACGAATTTTGGACTGGTCCAAATTCAAAGATGTTACAGACGACAATTTTAAGTGAATGAAATTTAACATTTTTTGGTCTTTTTGGACAGAAAAAATTGTGGGAAATGAAGAAATTGCTTGTCACAAGCAATTTCTTCATTTTCCACAATGTTTTCCAAAGCCATTATCTTGTGAGGAGTCAAAAAGAGTCACTGTGTGATAATGGGTTAAATAAAGTTGAGACAGAAATGACAAATTCTATATTAATCTGAACTGTTGTCCACAACAATTTGTTTAATTTTAGCACAAAAATATATATTTCTCGTAAACGGTTCAATATTTTGACTTGAAATTTTCAGAATTTTCATAAGAAAAGATGCTCTTTCAGATAGAATAAAAGTAAAATTTATGTAAAAATAATTGTGAAATGTCACTTTAAAGACCATGGCTTGGGAAAACATTATGGCAGATGAAGAAATTGCTTGTAATAAGCAATTTCTTCGTTTGCCACAAGGTTTTCAAAAAGTGTCACTGTGTGGTAATAGGCTAAGAAAATTCATCTCAAGGGATGTAACTTGTGACACTTCAGCAAACTATAAAGGGAGATCATCGCCTTAATTCAACACAGAAAATATTGAGGCAAAGAGGAAAATGCTGGTTATCAGCATTTTCTCCTTTTGCTACAATGTTTCAAGACTTTCTATTATTATGTCCATTAGGAATGTCAAAACCAGGGTTTTTTTTGGGGGGAAAGGATAAAGTAAGAAGGGTTTGAGTCAATAACGCTCCAAATTTTTATGACTTTTACAATCTTCATGCACTTGAAATATCTTATCACATGAACCTCAACAACATCTTTAATATTTCTTCAGAGAATACTTAAAATTAATCTCAAATTTCACAAGAGCAGAGATATTGCAAGAAATGAGCAAGGGACATGGAAAATTTGAAGGGGTACTTGTAGCATGGAGAACCAAAATGGATCCAGATCAGATTGTGTATACATACAGTCTTATCAAGACCTATGCTTTTCTCCTACATTTTTTTCCATTTCTGTGGTAAATATCATAGAGCAACATTGATCCTGATAAGACTGCATATCTGCAGGCTGATATTGGTTCTAAGTTGGTTCATGATCATTCTCCTAGACTTTTAATCTTTACCTAAAGAATTCAAAAGCAACTAGTTTTTTTTTTACCTTTATAATAAAGCCATGGAAATATTAACCCATTACCAGACACCCATTACCAGACGGCAACATTTTAACTTGTCCAATTCAAAGATGTTGCAGACAACAATTTTAAATAAATACAATTTTACATTTTTTGGTGTATTTTGGTTAGAAAGCCTTGTGGGAAACAAATAAATTTCTTGTCTCCAGCAATTTATTCACTTTCATCAATGTTTTCCAAAGCCTTTACCTTATGGGCATCAAAAAACTTCATTGTGTGGGAATAGGTTAAGGATGCAATTTTCTAAAAACAAATTGTCAAAAAATACCTTAGATATGAGTAAATCATTTGATGGATGAATTATCAAATAAGTCTTGACCTGATGTCAAATATTTTCAGTGACAAACTTTATCACTAAAATATCGCTACTTTTCCTAGAATACAATTCTAACTTTAAACTTAGCTGCAATTGCAAGGTTTTTCAAGAAAAGCTCAAATCTACAGATAAGACGGGTAATGGCTTTTCAAAATGCAATATTCCTTTTAATGTTAAAAATCATAAACCCTATGTTGTGGTTTTTTCTCTAAAATGCAATTATAAGTACCCACAACATACGGTTTGATGATCATGTATGAAAAATCAAATCTGGAAAAGCCATCACCCCCTTTTATCTGTAGAGCTTCTGGGTTTATGCAAAACAGGGGTCTTGCTACCAATTTTTGATTGGGGCCAGGGGCCAGTGAAATTGGGAAAAATAGCGACGTTTTTACCTAAATTGGGAAAAACTAAAACAAGTTTGTATTCATACTGTCACTCAGTTTCAGCTGCAAATTAGACTGTAGTGATGTAAAATGCATTTGTATATACTCTTGTTTAAGAATCTACCCTAAAACTGTCTTCAAAATGTTTGTAAATGAAGATGAGGTCTTAACATGGGGCATTCTGGGTCCTCATTGGGAATTTTCACCAGAGAATTGGGAAAAAAGATACTTTTTGCCATTGGGAATGGGGCCGAATAACGGCCCCAAATTTTGGCAAACGAGACCCCTGCAAAAGAACAGTCACTTGCATATATTGTTGTCGAATTTCAAAACACAGTAACTACAGCTTATTCAAGCTGTAACTACCAAATTTTCAAACATAGCCACCATAATACATTAATGTATGTAACAACACAGGAAGGGTTCTATGATGAATATAGATCTAGCCTGCTAGTCTAGCCAATATCTCCACTATAAAGAAACAAAATACATCATTCTTTCTTCTTATGACATCCTTCCAATTATAATAGCAGATACAATACTTCAAAACAGAGAGAGATACAATTGTATGTTTGCTTTGTCTTCTAATATTGATATCATACTGAACCAAAAAAGAAACTTATTCAGGCTGTAGGTGCAACATTTTTCAACATAGCCCACCATATACATTATTGTGTGTAACATCACAGGTGGAAATATTTGATGAATATAGAGAGCTACAGATAAGAGGGAGCAGTGTTCTCCCCAGCTCAATAAGCTGTATCGGCCCCACTACAGCTTCATGTTAATCAGTGTAATGCCCCTACAGCTTCAAAACTACCCCACAGCATAATTTCTTCAAACTGGTTACCAAATAGAGGCATTTTGAGGTATCTCATGCCAAACACTGTTTAATAATACATTTTTGTCATTGTAAATGTAATAATTATGAGTAAAAATATTATGGGAAAAGAAGAAATTGCTCAAGATGAGCAATTTCTTTTTTTTCCATAATGTTTTCACTCACAATTATATGCTTTCAAAGTTTACCAATTCTCATATAATTTGCCACTACAGCTTCCAAATATTCTGCGGAGAACCCTGGGGAGTGATGGCTTTTCAAAATGCAATATTTCAATTATTGTTCACCAAACCCCATGTTGTGGGTACTCATTGGAATCGTCTCATCTAGACGATTCCAATGAGTACCCACATCATAGGGTTTGGAATTGAAGTAACAAATTTAGGATGTCTTTATCCCCTCTTATCTATAGTTTTGACGGGTTATGTGATGAATATAGATCTAGCCTGCCTGTCTAGCCAATATCTCTACTATAAAGAAACAAAATACATCATTCTTTCTTCTTATGACATCCTTCCAATTATAATAGCAGATACAATACTTCAAAACAGAGAGAGAGTTACAATTGTATGTTTGTTTTGTCTTCTGGTATCAAAAACAGTTCCATATTTAACTTCTTAACCCTTGCCCTGCTGCCTATAAACAAAATACATCATTCTTTCTTCTTATGACATACTTCCAATTATAATAGCACATATACAGCTAAAACGAGCTAAGTGTATCAAATACGAACGAAAAATGTCCCACTATAGTTTCGGTCTTAGATTTTTCACATTGACATATTTCGGTTTTACTATCAATTGACTACTTGAATTTAATAAATATTTAAAACATGACTTAAGTGTTTCTAATTTTGCGACATTTAATGAATAAAATATTTTATGGAACGAAAAATGGCGTAACGTAATTCACAGACACGTAATTCACAATTTTGAACATACAATAAAATTCCACAGGTAATAATTCTGAAGAGAAATGTTCTTCTTGGTTTATGTAATCTACACATGTGTAGATACATGCCTAACTATGTTTTTAACTTAAGCGTTGATTGTGTGAAATTTTAAACTAGATGCCGAAGGGCAACATGTCGAGCCCGCTCATTTTGAAGAAAGAAGACCATACCTATGTCTACAGCTGTCATTACAATGGCGTTGTAAAAGTGGGGACAAAATAAGTTGGAATGATGGGGATCATGGTGAGACAGTTTATTGTTCACAAAATATTACATGTCTATGTATTTATAACGAGATACCAGAATGGATTAATTTGAGTATACATATGTGACCCGTCACGCTAAAAGGGACCTTATGCTAAGTCCATAAAACCAAATTCCGAGAAATATACCAGACCAAGCAGAAGTCCATCCGATGTCGTATTTGGAAAACGAAAATATTGTAAGGTAGAGAAAACATTCTAGATTCAGAAAATACTTAAACGTGAAAAGTTTCGACCCTAGTCAGGCTGCGCGGACTGCGCAGACGGACTAGGGTCGATACTTTTCACAAATCCGATAAGGTCCCTTTTAGCGCGACGGGTCACATATAAGGAAAATAAGCCATGCCCCCTGGCACCCATTTTTTGTACGGATCGGAATAATTTGAACATTCTGAGAAGTACGAAAATTAGCTGCACGTAAATCAACTCATTTTTTACATTTGACCTCAAAGTTTGACCTTGACCTTTCATCTTGGAATCTGGTTCTTGCACGCGACACTCCATCTTACTGAGCTTGACATTTGTGCCAAGTTATTTCTGAATCCCTCCATCCATGGTGAAGTTATGGCCCGGACAAGCAAAAATCATCTCATTTTTGACATTTGACCTCCAAGTTTGACCTTGACCTTTGAGCTTGGAATCTGGTTTTTGCACGCGACACTCCGCCTTACTGAGCTTGACATTTGTGCCAAGTTATTTCTGAATCCCTCCATCCATGGTGAAGTTATGGCCCGGACAAGCAAAAATCATCTCATTTTTGACATTTGACCTCCAAGTTTGACCTTGACCTTTGAGCTTGGAATCTGGTTTTTGCACGCGACACTCCGCCTTACTGAGCTTGACATTTGTGCCAAGTTATTTCTGAATCCCTCCATCCATGGTGAAGTTATGGCCCGGACAAGCAAAAATCATCTCATTTTTGACATTTGACCTCCAAGTTTGACCTTGACCTTTGAGCTTGGAATCTGGTTCTTGCACGCGACACTCTGCCTTACTGAGCTTGACATTTGTGCCAAGTTATTTCTGAATCCCTCCATCCATGGTGAAGTTATGGCCCGGACAAGCAAAAATCATCTCATTTTTGACATTTGACCTCCAAGTTTGACCTTGACCTTTGAGCTTGGAATCTGGTTCTTGCACGCGACACTCTGCCTTACTGAGCTTGACATTTGTGCCAAGTTATTTCTGAATCCCTCCATCCATGGTGAAGTTATGGCCCGGACAAGCAAAAATCTTCTCATTTTTGACATTTGACCTCCAAGTTTGACCTTGACCTTTGAGCTTGGAATCTGGTTCTTGCACGCGACACTCCGCCTTACTGAGCTTGACATTTGTGCCAAGTTATTTCTGAATCCCTCCATCCATGGTGAAGTTATGGCCCGGACAAGCTCCATCCGGACGGACGCACTAACGCACTAACGCACTAACGCACATACACCGAACCGCCATTGTGACAACTATGTCGAGCTCACCGCAAGCGGGCTCGACAAAAAACATTAACGTAATTCACATTTACTGCTCCTTGAGCGGGGTACCTTCCTTCATTGCAAAGTGTGACTTACTATAATCTACTGCTACTTTCAAGAGTAATACAATGTGTTTGCACATGCTGTTGACTATTTATAAATGATATTTAATATCACGTATTCAAAACATGGTTTCGTTTTAGGATGTGTGTAAAACTAAATAACGTAATTCACACCAGACCATGGGACATATGCATAATTGTTTGCAGAAAAATGCATTTATCTTAAATTTCTTTATTTCACCACTAAAACAATTTGGAAAAGCTACTGGTTGGGATACTAGGTATACTATATATGTATTATATATATACTCTCCGTACAAAAGTGATGAACTGGACCACCCCCGAGGTGGGACAGCTGTTTTTTACCCATTTTCCGACTTATCGAGACATTACTCTCACATATTTCATCAGATATATGGGGTTTTGTTATTATTTCTAATTGACCACCCCTATGACATTATGTTAAAGACGATTCATCAATATAATTGTAGAAACATAGCTTCTTAGGTCCATGGGACAGGTATTTCTCGTATTTGATACACTTAACTCGTTTTAGCTGTTAATCTCAAAACAGAGAGAGTTACAATTGTATGTTTGTTTTGTCTTCTAATATTGAATACACTTTCTTTCCAAACTTAAACATCATTCTTTCTTCTTATGACATCATTCCAATTATAATAGCAGATACAATACTTCAATACAGAGAGAGTTACAATTGTATGATTCTTTTGTCTTATGGTATTGAATACACTTTCTTTCCAAACTTAAACATCATTTTTTCATCTTATGACATCCTTCCAATAATAATAGCAGATACAATACGCCAAAACAGTGAGAGTTACAATTGTATGTTTGTTTTGTCTTCTAGTATTGAATACACTTTCTTTCCAAACTTAAACATCATTTTTTCATCTTATGACATCCTTCCAATAATAATAGCAGATACAATACGCCAAAACAGAGAGAAATACAATTGTATGTTTGTTTTGTCTTCTCATATTGAATATATATACTGAACCAAATTTCAAACTACTGCAAACTATGTGCCGCTTGTTCAAGGGTATCACTTAGAGGTATGAACTTATTTACATGTAGTAGCTTTTGAAACTTGTTTTGTTTGCATATTTATTCAAGTTTCAATTTGGTTGACCTCAAACAGAAAAGAAATTGCTTCATACCAATGTCCACGTCATGTTGCTCGGTCATGTGAATTTCCATCAAAATCCATCCAGCTGTTTGGGAGGAATTGTGCTCACTAGACATGTTCATGAAAATCTGTCAAATTGTTTGTGAGGAGTTGCGCACACAAGAAATGTGGACAGATGGACAGACGGGCTGATTCCCATATTCCAAGCCAAACTTTGTTTAAATTATGGGGAGATATACTTATAAATAAACATGACTTACCGGTGGGGGGAAATCTTGTGTCTCTTGTATAAACGTTTGTAATTGTGGGGGTGGTACAGAGGGCATGGGTGGGGCCACATTGTTCTGCCTGTATGTCTGTTTGTCTATCACTTCTTCTTGTGTCAGTTCTGGTGGGGGTGGGGGGAGCTCCTCCTCGTTGATCGAGTTATTTTTCTGAAAGAAAGGCATTGATCAAGTTATTTGTGGGGGCGGTACAGAAGACATGGGCGGGGCAACATTGTTCTGCCTGTATGACTGTTTGTCTATCACTTCTTCTTGTGTCAGTTCTGGTGGGGGTGGGGGAAGCTCCTCCTCGTTGATCGAGTTATTTTTCTGAAAGAAAGGCATTGATCAAGTTATTTGTGGGGGCGGTACAGAAGACATGGGCGGGGCAACATTGTTCTGCCTGTATGACTGTTTGTCTATCACTTCTTCTTGTGTCAGTTCTGGTGGGGGTGGGGGAAGCTCCTCCTCGTTGATCGAGTTATTTTTCTGAAAGAAAGGCATTGATCGAGTTATTTGTGGGGGCGGTACAGAAGACATGGGGGAGCCACATTATTCTGCCTGTATGACTGTTTGTCTATCACTTCTTCTTGTGTCAGTTCTGGTGGGGGTGGGGGAAGCTCCTCCTCGTTGATAGAGTTATTTTTCTGAAAGAAAGGCATTGATCGAGTTATTTGTGGGGGCGGTACAGAAGACATGGGCGGGGCAACATTGTTCTGCCTGTATGACTGTTTGTCTATCACTTCTTCTTGTGTCAGTTCTGGTGGGGGTGGGGGGAGCTCCTCCTCGTTGATAGAGTTATTTTTCTGAAAGAAAGGCATTGATCGAGTTATTTGTGGGGGCAGTCCAGAAGACATGGGGGAGCCACATTATTCTGCCTGTATGACTGTTTGTCTATCACTTCTTCTTGTGTCAGTTCTGGTGGGGGTGGGGGAAGCTCCTCCTCGTTGATCGAGTTATTTTTCTGAAAGAAAGTCATTGATCAAGTTATTTGTGGGGCGGTACAGAAGACATGGGTGGGGCCACATTGTTCTGCCTATATGTCTGTTTGTCTATCACTTCTTCTTGTGTCAGTTCTGGTGGGGGTGGGGGGAGTTCCTCCTCGTTGATTGAGTTATTTTTCTGAAAGAAAAGGCATTGATCAAGTTATTTGTGGGGGCAGTACAGAAGACATGGGTGGGGCAACATTGTTCTGCCTGTATGTCTGTTTTTCTATCACTTCTTCTTGTGTCAGTTCTGGTGGGGGTGGGGGAAGCTCCTTCTCGTTGATCGAGTTATTTTTCTGAAAGAAAGGCATTGATCGAATTATCTATGGGGGTGGTACAGAAGACATGGGCGGGACCACATTGTTTTGTCTGTATGACTGTTTGTCTATCACTTCTTCTTGTGTCAGTTCTGGTGGGGGTGGGGGAAGCTCCTTCTCGTTGATCGAGTTATTTTTCTGAAAGAAAGGCATTGATCGAATTATCTATGGGGGTGGTACAGAAGACATGGGCGGGACCACATTGTTTTGTCTGTATGACTGTTTGTCTATCACTTCTTCTTGTGTCAGTTCTGGTGGGGGTGGGGGAAGCTCCTCCTCGTTGATCGAGTTATTTTTCTGAAAGAAAGACATTGATCAAGTTATTTGTGGGGGCGGTACAGAAGACATAGGCGGGGCCACATTGTTCTGCCTGTATGACTGTTTGTCTATCACTTCTTCTTGCGTCAGTTCTGGTGGGGGTGGGGGAAGCTCCTCCTCGTTGATCAATGAATTTTTCTGAAAGAAAGGCATTGATCAAGTTATTTGTGGGGGCGGTACAGAAGACATGGGCGGGGCCACATTGTTCTGCCTGTATGACTGTTTGTCTATCACTTCTTCTTGTGTCAGTTCTGGTGGGGGTGGGGGAAGCTCCTCCTCGTTGATCGAGTTATTTTTCTGAAAGAAAGGCATTGATCAAGTTATTTGTGGGGGCGGTACAGAAGACATGGGTGGGACCACATTGTTCTGTCTGTATGACTGTTTGTCTATAACTTCTTCTTGTGTCAGTTCTGGTGGGGGTGGAGGGAGCTCCTCCTCGTTGATAGAGTTATTTTTCTGAAAGAGAGTCATTGATCAAGTAATCAGTGGGGGCGGTACAGAAGACATGGGTGGGACCACATTGTTCTGCCTGTATGTCTGTTTGTCTATCACTTCTTCTTGTGTCAGTTCAGGTGGGGGTGGGGGGAGCTCCTCCTCATTCATCGAGTTATTTTTCTGAAAGAAAGGAATTGGTAAAATCATTTTTCTGAAAGACAAACCTAATCTGGTCATTTTTCTTAAAGAAAGACTACGATCAAGTCATTCATCTAAAAGGCATTGATCAAGTTTTTCTGAAAGACATCAATCAAATCATTTTTGATTGGTTGATTGATTGGGGTTTAATGCCTCTTTCAGCTGTTTGGGTCATACTGTGGTGGCTGTATCACCTACCCATGGATTCCTGATTTTTCTCTCACCAAAACTACCACAACATCCTTACCGAGCTTCCAGCTGCTCACCCACATAGGAATATTTAGAAAATTTTACCTCTGTTTTGAGTGTGGATGTAATAATAGGTGGTTCTTTTTCCAATTTATTGACAATCTGTAAGGTCTCCTGTGTCTTTTGATTCACATCTTTTGTTTCATCCAGTAATGTACATTCATGACAACTTTTATCTTGTAGGATGTCACAAATAACCATAATAAGGGAATGGGTTAAAACTAAGCAGAGTGTCTTTGATAGTAAGAAACGCTTCTAGAAAATTTAGAAAAAAGTTTACCTCTGTTTTTAGTGTGGATGTAATCATAGGAGGCTCTGTTCCCCATTTGCTGACAATCTGTAAGGCTTGTCACAAGCAATTTCTTCATTTTCCGCAATGTCTTCCAATGCCTTCATTTTATAGCGCATCTAAAGAAGTCACTGTTGGAAAACAGGTTAAGAAAGTATTACCTCTGTTTTTAGTGTGGATGTAATAAGAGGTGGTTCTTTTTCCCATTTGCTGGGTCTCTGTAGTGTCTCCAGGGTCTTTTTATTCACATCTTTTGTTTCATCCAGCAATGTACATTCATCACAACTTTCGTCTTGAGAGGTGTCACAAAGCACCATAATGTGGGAATGGGTTAAAACTAAGCAGAATGTCTTTGATTATAAGAAATGCTTCTAGAATATTTAGAAAATTTTACCTCTGTTTTTAGCGTGGATGTGATGATAGGCAGTTCTTTTTCCCATTTGTTGACTATCTGTAAGGCTTGTCACAAGCAATTTCTTCATTTTCCACAATGTTTTCCAATGTCTTCATTTTATAGGGCATCTAAAGGGGTCACTGTTTGGAAATGGGTTAAGAAAGCATTACCTCTGTTTTTAGTGTGGATGTAATAATAGGTGGTTCTTTTTCCCATTTGTTGACGATCTGTAAAGTCTCAAGAGTCTTTTGGTTCACATCTTTAGTTTCATCCAGTAATGTACATTCATCGCAACTTTTATCTTGTGGGGTGTCACAAATCACCATAATGTGGGAATGGGTTAAAACTAAGTAGAATGTCTTTGATTTTAAGAAATGTTTTTAGAATATTTACAAAATGTTACCTCTGTTTTAAGTGTGAATGTAATAATAGGTGGTTCTTTTTCCCATTTGTTGACAATCTGTAAGGCTTGTCACAAGCAATTTCTTCATTTTCCACAATGTCTTCCAATGCCTTCATTTTATAGGACATCTAAATGTGTCACTGTTCGAAAACAGGTTAAGAAAGTATTACCTCTGTTTTGAGAGTGGATGTAATAATAGGTGGTTCTTTTTCCCATTTGTTGACGATCTGTAAAGTCTCAAGAGTCTTTTGGTTCACATCTTTAGTTTCATCCAGTAATGTGTATTCATCCATTTACCAGGCAACAAAATTTTAGACATGTCCAAGTTCAAAGATGTTACCAATGATAATTTCAAAAGAATGAAATCTTACATTTTTTAGTTATCTTGGAAAGAAAAACACAGTGGGAAATGGAGAAATTGCTTGTCACAAGCAATTTCTTCATTTTACACAAAGTCTTCCACATCTATCATCTTATAGGGTGTCAACAAGCGTCTTAAAACAGAGAATGTTTTGAATTATTTTTAGGGCATTACCTCTGTTTTGAGTGTGGATGTAATAATAGGAGGTTCTTTTTCCCATTTGTTGACGATCTGTAAGGTCTCAAGGGTCTTTTGATTCACATCTTTTGTTTCATCCAGTAATGTGCACTCATAAAATTCTTGGATATCTGCAAAATGCAAATCAAATTGTTATATAAACCATTTCCCAAGCACAGCCTGGTATTGACAATCCCTACAAGACTATACTAAAGAAACTCCTTGAGCAGAGCTCCAGATCAGAGGGGGGTAATTGATTTTCAAAGTATCTTTATATGTTTACCAAACCCTATACTGTTGGTACTCATTAAGATTGTTTCGAGTTCCGACAACAAAGGAATTGAAATAACAAATTTAGAATGTCTTTTATCCCTTAGCTCTTGTCTTTCGCTCTGTTATCTGTAGAAGACATCTCCACAAGGTCCCCTATCGAAGTTGCATGCTCAAAAATGCACAAAACAATCATGTCTACAATTTTAGTACAAATTGTACAATGTATGTGACATCACAGAATTTTGCACAATTTTCTCTTTTAGAAACATCATAACCTTGTAGCCAGAGCTTCAGATAATGGTTGTTCAAAATGCAATATTTTATTTATTGCTCTGTAAACAATATTATAAGATGGCAAAATTCTAGACTTGTCCAAAATCAAAGATGCAGACAACATATTGTATAATGTTCAAACATCACACAACTTTGTACAACTTTCATCATTTAGAAACATCATAACCGTCTCATATCTGTAAGAGGTCTGCAATAAGGTCCCCAATCGAAGTCCCCTGCTCAAATATGCACAAACCAATCATAATTATGATGGAGACTATCAATTACAAGAATGGCTCTCAGGCTTCACTCCCACTCCAAGGGTGACTTTTTTTCTTTTGACATTCCCCTTTTTATTGTTTAACCCATTACCAAACAACAAAATTTTAGACTGGTCCAAATTCAAAGATGTTGCAGACGATAATTTAAAATGAATGGATTTTTTCATTTTATGGTAAAATGAATGGATTTTTTCATTTTATGGTAATTTTTCTTAGAAAATATTGTGGGAAATGAAGAAATTGCTTGTCACAAGCAATTTCTTCATTTTCCACAATGTTTTCCCAAGCCAATTTCATGGGGCTCAAAAAGAGTCACTGTGTGGTAATGGGTTAAGATGACTTTTCACATTTATCGCAACAAAATTAATGGCGATCTTAAGTGCAAAAAGAGCCAAGTTTTGTTAGAATATCAGCATTTCCTTCTTTTGCCTCTTTTATTTCCTATGTCTTTTTGTAATAGGGACAATGGACATGTAAATCAGATCTTGTTTGGGAAAAGATAAATAAAGCCTGATTTGATGATGATGTGACACAAACATATTGTCGTTTCTATTTCCAAACATAAACAAGTTATTTGATACTGTTTTAAAACCAGACATTATCTCAATCTATGATTTTGTTTACTTTGTCATAAATGATGATGAATATTAAATCTAGATGTTTCTTTTTAGCGATGTGAAAATCATGTTTCAAAATGGATAAATAGTGCTTCATTTGGTGATGATGTGACACAAACATTATGTCATTTCTCTTTTTCACCATAAACATGTTATTTGATATTTTTATACAGTAAGCCATTATCTCAATCTATGATTTTGTTTACTTTGTCAAAAATGATGATGAGATATTAAATCTAGATGTTTCCTTTTAGGGATACCAATAACTTGTTTCGGAAAGGATAAATACAGCCTCATTTGGTGATGATGTGACACTCATTTGGTGATGCTGTAGCCCAAACATTATTGTCATTTCTATTTCTCACTACCAACATGTTATTGGATACTGTTATAGTCAGCCATTATCTCAATCTATGATTTTGTTTACTTCCTAATGAATGATGATGAATATTAAATCTAGATGTTTCCTTTTGGGGATGTCAAAACCTTGTTTGGGAAAGGATAAATAGTCTCATTTGGTGATAATGAGACACAGTCATATTGGCATTTCTATTTCCCATCACCATCACCATGTTATTTGATATTGTTATACACTATAGATGATTGTGTGACCCAAACATCATGTTTCAGAAAGGATAAATAGTGCTTCATGATTATGTGACACAATCATATTGGCATTTCTCTTTTTCACCATCAACATGTTATTTGATACTTTTACACAGCCAGCCATTATCTCAATCTATGACTGTTTAAATTGTTTACAATGTCATGGTGAATATTAAATCTTGATGTTTCCTTTTAGGGATGTCGAAACCAGGAATTATATGAGACATGTCTTTTCAATCTCAATTTGGTACACAAATTGTAATCATACTAATATTGCTCTTGTAACCCATTCCAAGACATTGACCCTTTTTGACGCCCCCTCACGGAAAATGCTAGGGAAAACACGGAACAAACAAGCAATTTCTTCTTTATTACTTGTACAAGAGCCAGCAAAGGACAAAGCACTTTGTCAATTTTCTTCGATAACCTCGTAACTGCAGCTTGTTTTAAGCTGCAGTTACGAGGTTTTCGAAGAAAAGCGACGACTTTCTAGTTTATAAGAAGGTCAGACGAAGCTGTCACTCTAACATCCACACTAAATTGGTCTGTCCATTTATCACCTAGCAAAATTGGAGTCTACCCAAGATGTGATACTGGGTCAAATCTAGATTTATAGAATCAGAACACCAAAAAACTTCAGCATTGTTTGTTAGAAACAAGTTTTGTCAAAAGTAATTTCTTCATTTTTCCACAATATTTTCTCTAACCTTTTTCTTGTAGGGCGTCAAAAAACATCAATTTGTGGGAATGGCAGGGGTTCTTAAATCCATTGTCTGAGTTACACAGGTTGTCCAAAAGAGGTTACGGACAAGTAGATTTTGCCAACATTTTGCTCTTTATTGTTCATATGGACAACTGACATTTGTCAAACAAACAAACATGGACAAGTAGCCAAATTTAAGATTTCAGAACCCATGGAATGGGCTAAAATCTTAGTATTAACCCTTTCCCAAACGACAATATTTTAGGGTGACCCACTTCAAAAACTGCCACAAATGACAAAATGGAAATTACTAAAGATAGAATTTGTGGAAAATATGGTACAGAAAATATTGAGACAAAAGGAGAAACTGCTGGTTATCAGCAGTTTCTTCTTTTGTTTCGATGTGTTCCCAAGCCTATTCTCTTAGGGACGTCAAAATCAGGTCTTGTTTGGTAATGGGTTAAAATAATATTGCAGTATGAGAATCAGAAAAGGTCCCAATAAATGACCTGGCAGAGCATCTCTAGCTATCAGCTAGAGATGCTCTGCCAGGTCATTTGTCGAGCCCTATACTGTAACCACCAATGCATGGATCATAACATAGATGCCCTCATGTTAAGGTCAGACACAGTTGTCACTTTGACATCTAGGTATAATTGGCCTGTCCACTTTGACACATTTATGGTTTGTTTGGGCCAATTACAAACTTACAAGTATCAAATAGGGAGTCAAAACTTTGATGTAGACCCATAGTCGA
Organism: Fragum sueziense; assembly: GCA_963680895.1. Classification (NCBI taxonomy): domain Eukaryota; kingdom Metazoa; phylum Mollusca; class Bivalvia; order Cardiida; family Cardiidae; genus Fragum; species Fragum sueziense. The sequence continues at coordinate 19,273,645 of OY804607.1, read as the reverse complement.
AGTACACAGGGGTTTCATAAAAGAGGGAATGGGGATGGGGTATTTTACCCTTCTATTAGAATATCATCCCCCAGCTATCTTTGTACATATTGCATGGGTTAATAAAGGAGCTATAGAAAATCCCCCGCCTACTTTTCCTTGATTGAATCCCAGATAGGTAGCCCAAAAGTCATTGAAACCCCCTGGAACAGATGAGAAAATTCTTGCTTTCTATTCTCTTGGTTAATCATCTTCATCAAAATTTTACACTGTTTGGCTATGGATCTAATGTACAACATGTGTCTGGATAAAAAGAGGATCTGCATGTTTTCATCCTTTGTCGAAAATTTTAATTGTGAAGAAAAGCTTTCAGAATCACCAGCAAGATGTAAACATCTAAATTGATTCTTGTTCTCTGATTGCATAGTTTCTCCTTTCCTCTAAATACTTCATCTCAACCCCTAGATGGCTAAGGATTAATTGATCACAATGTTTGTCTAGATAAAAGAGGATGCATGTTTTCATCTATTGTTGAACATTCCAATTATGAAGAAAAGCTTTTAGAGCCACCAATACTATGTAAACAAAGATTGATTCTTGGTTCCCTAATTGATGTATTTTCTCTTTCTTTACATATTTTATGACAATCCCTAAATGGCTAAGGATTAATTGATTACTTAATCACAATATTTGTCCAGATAAAAGAGAATGCATGTTTTCATCTATTGTAGAACATTCCAATTATGAAGAAGAGCTTTTAGAGCCACCAACACTGTGTAAACATAAAGATTGATTCTTGATCATTTATTGCATAATTTCTCCCTTTCTCTGAATATTTAATGCCAATCCCTAAATAGTTAAGGATTAATTGATCACAATGTTTGTCTAGATAAAAGAGGATGCATATTTTCTCCTATTGTAGAATATGCCAATTATGAAGAAGAGCTTTTAGATCCACCAACACTAGATGTACACAAAATAATTAATTTTTGGTGCTGTAATTGCCTATTTTCTCCCTTTCTCTGAATGTTTAATGTCAATCCCTAAATTGCTAAGGATCAATTGATCACAATATTTGTCCAGATAAAAGAGGCTGCATGTTTTCATCTATTGTTGAACATTCCAATTATGAAGAAAAGCTTTTAGTGCCACCAATACTATGTAAACATAAAGATTGATTCTTGCTTCTATAATTGGAGTATTATCTCCATTTCTTTAAATATTTCATGACAATCTCTAAATAGCTAAGGATTAATTGATCACAATATTTGCCCGGATAAAAGAGAATGCATGTTTTCATCTATTGTAGAACATTCCATTTATGAAGAAAAGCTTTTAGAGCCACCAACACTGTGTAAACATAGACTGATTCTTGTTCTCTAATTACATATTTTCTCCCTTTCTTTAAATATTTCATGTCAACCCCTAAATGTCTGAGTATTAATTGATCACAATATTTGTCCAGATAAAAGAGGATGCATGTTTTCATCTATTGTAAAACATTCCAATTATCGTATGAAGAAGAGCTTTTAGAGTAACCAATGCTACATAAACATAAAGATTGATTCTTTTTGTTTAACTACATAGTTTTTCCTTTCCTATAAATATTTCATGACAATCCCAAAATGGCTAAGGATTAATTGATCACAATATTTGTCCAGAAAAAAGAGGATGCAAGTTTTCATCTATTGTAGAAGATTCCAATTATGAAGAAAAGCTTTTAGAGCCAACAACACTAAGTAAACATAAACATTGATTCTTGTTCTCTAATTGGATATGTTCTCCCTTTCTCTGAATATTTAATGTCAATCCCTAAATGGCTAAGGATTAATTGATCACAATATTTGTCCAGATAAAAGAGGATGCAAGTTTTCACCGTCTAACAACGTACACCGGATGTTGCGATTGTTGAAGCGAGCGAATATTGACGCGGTGCACTACAAGGTCAGCATTTCTGTGTTTTTTACATGTAAATACTTTAAAATTCTCTAAAATCAATTCTCATTGTAGTAGCTTAGATATTAACGAATAGTTATTTTCACACCAGATGTTTAACAAAGATCTACAAGAGCTACAATCAACCAAAATCTGACCACAATCACTGATTATTCCCCTTCGTCTGTCGCAAAATACATGTTTTAACAAATATATCGGTAAAATTTCAATCTACAATATGATGGAATATCTGAAAGAATGACTAGCAAACCAACGCCAGTCACTTGAAATACTCCAGAGCTACTTTTAGAATTGCAATTGTCGATAATATCCTCTTCTTCAAAGTGCTTCGGTGTACCGTCTATAGAGCCATGGTGTACGTCCTATTGCAAAACCATTTTTCGTAGTGTACAGTCTATAGTAATACGACATCATATTTGATAAACCTTTTAGAGCGTCAAAACCTCTAGTTTGATTATGAAATACACGTTTCTATACCCCCACCTACGAAGTAGAGGGGGTAAGTTGGTTTCACCATGTCTGCCTGTCAGTCCATCCGTTCGTCCTTAGACTTTTTCTTACCGTGTCCTATCTCAAGAACCGTTTGGCCTTACATCATTAGACTTTACACAGTTGTCTTATTATTTTAGGGTTATTAAGGTCAATTGTCAAACTCACAATTTGACTTTGTTAAAAATCCGTTTCACTACACTAAGTCAAAAACCGTTTGACCTAGGATCGTGAACATTTACACAGTTCTTGCCCTTGACCCAAGAAGGTGCCCTATTGTTTTGGGGTCATGAAGGTCAAAGGTCAAGGTCACATTTGGACTTTGTTTAAGATCCGTGTCCGTGCTCTAACTCAAGAACTTTTTGACCTACGACCATGAAACTTTACACAGTTATTGCCCTTGACATAAGGAGAAGCCCCATTGTTTTGGGGACATGAAGGTCAAAGGTCAAGGTAACAATGATAGTTTGTTGAAAATCCGTTTCCGCGATCTAACCAAAGCAAAATTTATACAGTTGTTGCCCTTCGTCCAAGGAGGTGCCCTATTCTTAGGTAGTGAAGGTCATAGGTCAAGGTCACTATTTGATTTTGTTTAAAATCCGTTTTCGTGCTCTAACTCAATATCCGTTTGACATAGGACATTTTATAAAGTTATTGCCCTTGACGCAAGAAGGTGGGTGTCCTTTTGTTTTGGGGTCACATAGGTCAAAGGTCAAGGCCACGATTGAACTCCGTTTCCACTGTACATAAGACTTTTTCAGTGATAAGGCGCCAGTCGGGGGTATTTGTCCGCTTTGAGAAGTTCTAGTTGAAATTCAGAAATACCATATTCTCCACCCCTTTCCTTTTCATGCAGGAAAGTTGCTGTTTTCGAGTATAAGATCTAATTCCCTTTCTTTTCAATTTTATTTGCAGATGACTACCAAAATGAAATGTCTTTACTGCGAACAGGAGTGCGCCAATTTTGCCAATACAATTGGTCACCTTCTTGAACATCATCCTGAAAGCGAAATGAAATTTATACTAGAGTGTTAACAATGTCAAAACTAGCTATTTTTCGCATTCAAGGGCAGATAACTCCGGACTTTCTGGTTCGATCTGACCCATAATCGAACTCATCCGAGATCTTATGGTCATACATGTTTTGACCAGGTTTGGTCAAGATTGGCTTATATTTGTAGATGCTAGAGTGTTAACACGAAATTGTGGACGGACGGACGGACAGACGGACAGACGGACAGACGGACGACGGACAAAAAGTGACCACAATAGCTCACCTTGAGCACTTCGTGCTCAGGTGAGCTAAAAACATGAAGACAGCAAGATAAAAATGTAACTTTCAAGGTTATCCCTGATCTTTGAAGGGAACATCGGAGGATTTTAAAATTGAAAGAGGAAGAAATCAAAATTCATGTTTTGCGATCAAACCTGATGAATATTGGGGTTTTACGCCGTTTTCAACAACTAAGGTCATATCGCGGCGGCTGGAGCACCTAAATACGGATTCCTGGTATTTCTCTCGCCATGACCACGGCCCTGATGCCAAAGGAAAGTCCATCAAAATAATGTCAAGGTCACAACGTCCTAGGTCATGGCCAAATGTGAACGGTTTAGGTAGAGGGTGTCCATGTGTGAACTATCAAGGCTGTATGTGTAAAACGACATGAGATAGAGACCCGGTTAAAGTTTCTTAAAAGCAGGTCAAACTCCAAGGTTAAGGTCACAAGGTCCAAAGTCGATCATGGTCAAATGTGAAAGGTTTTGCTAGGACTAGGAGGTGTCCATGTGTGAAATATCAATGCTGTATGTGTTAAAGGACATATGAGATAGAGGCCAGGTTAAAGCTTGTTAAAAGTAGGTCAAACTCCGAAGTCAATGTCACGAGGTAATGGTCAAATGTGAAAGGCCTTAGTAGGAAGCCTTCATGTTTGAAATATCAAGGCTGTATATGTAATAGGGCATAAGATATTGGCCTCGTTTAAAATTTCTTAGGAATGAAGTTTGAAAATCAACAAAGGGCAAACATTACTCCAAACTCTTCAGAGTTACGGTTCACCTCTCCATAATGAGATTTATCCACACATGAAGTTTCATGATTGTACCTTACATACTTTTTGAGTTATCGCCGAACAAGAATCAAGTCTGAAAATCAACAAAGGGCAATAACTCAAAATTTGATCGGCAGAGTAACGGTTTTTGTGCATTGCACCTCTCCATAATCAGACCTGTCTACCTATAAAGTTTCATGATTGTACCTTACATACTTTTTGAGCTATGCGCCGGACAAGAACTAAGTTTGAAAATCAACAAAGGGCAATAATTCCAAAAATATGATCGACAGAGTAACGGTTCTTGTGTACTGCATCTCTCCATCGTGAGATCTATCCACCTATGAAGTTTCGTGATTATATTAATGTTTTCATTTGACCTGACACTGACATCTATTCAAAATTTGTTCATATTTGACATATAGCGTAACATTCTTCAAAAAAGATTTGTATCATAGTACACAGATATAACAGATATACAAGAAAATATTACTGAACTGTTTTCTTGATGAAACCCATGCGTGTAATTTATGTTAATAGATGCTGAAACTGTGCCATGTGAAATGAAATATGTAATACCTTACATACTTTTCGAGTTATGCTCCGGAAAGGTTTTGTCTACAGACCGACCGACCCACTAACCTACCGACCGACCGACCGATCGACCGGCACTTGCAAAACAATATACCCCCATTTCCTTCGAAAGGGAGCATAATTAAATAGAATAGAACGGGGACGAAAGAAAGAGTGTAGGAAAGGGAGAAAGCTGCCCAATGAAAAGTTCAAATGAAGGCACTACCTGTATAACTTCTAACATTGAGAAAGTTACATAGATTCGGCCTTACTTGGGTAGGACTTTGGTAGGACGCACGTGTAGTGCAGGCGCGTAGGAAGCAATTTCATATGGGGGGGGGGGGGGGGGGGGGGGGCTAAAGCCCTTGTCCTGAATATTGGGAGGCTAATTTGGATTTTCCCAAAATTTCCGGTGTAAAATTAAGAAAAATCGGCATTTTTGGCCAACTTTGGGGCCCCCCTAGCCCCCTGTAGTGTGCAGCACACTTTAAATTACTATGACATATCTTTAACATGGCCTGTATTTAAATAAGCGCTACGGATAAACAAGATTCTGCTTAGAAAAAGTACTGCAATTGCGAAAAAGAAATGAAAAAGGACAAAACGTATACGTCTGCAAGCGGGAATAAACTCTTACAAGCGGTTTAAATGGGGAATAGCATTGGAATTTGTTCTAAAAATAGACTGGGTTTAACGTTACCGTCTGTAAAGTTTCATAAAAATCGTGTTTCAAGTAAAACGCGTGGAGATAGTTTGGTAAAGTTGGTCGTTAAACAATAGCAAAATTTTGCGAAAGAAAGAAGAATGAGTATTACGGAAAAGATATACATGGAATATCAAATGTAAGTCCATAAATGTTTAACGCATATATCACAAGACACGCATACAAATTTTCACGCATCTTGGGCTAGAAATAAGAAAGATAAGCGACTTAGAATGACCCCTACTGTGTTTCAGTCCATCTTACCCCAACCACTTTATTTACCCATATCTCGGAAAATAAACTGAAACCAGATTTTTTACACATATAAATTAAAGATATTATGTAACCCTATCAATCCACAAAATTTAAAGAAAACCTATTTTTGACCTCTTGTTGCAACCCATCCTTTCAGTCAAATGTAAACCATCAAACAATCAATACTTCTTTCACATTTTGATACCACATACGATATCAGTTTGTTTAAGGTAGGAAGGGCCTAATTAGCACTAAACAACCAGCGGCAAAATTTGAAAAGTGTCAGTAACTCCTAAACTGTGTTACATTTCCATTCTAAATATAAACATAAGCATTTTGTACGGTTTAGAATTTTGAATTGATGCATATTTATGGAAATATTTGACAAAAATGTTCAAAATTACCTCCCTTGCATATGAATATAGAGAAAAATGATATCTATGAATTATTTTCTTCTTGAAGCATAATCTTGAAATCCGGCACGGTGAATCAACTTATGTGAAGTGTATTTACAAGTGTGTGTAATTTGGTGCATTTCGTATGGCTAGAAAGTGGTGTTTTTAATTAGGCCCTTCTTACCTTAAATAAAAGTACGATTTTTCGCTGTAACCATATGCACACTTTAGTTTGTGTGTCAGTATATGTCGCGTGTATTTAAGGTGGAAGGGGACTATAGCACCTTATATAAAAAATGTAAAGAACCCAACCGAAAGTGGTACCAAATTAAACTTTGACTTACGGCGCTTTCAAAGTCACGTCTTTTTTAACGTTTTCTTTGTTGATAACGTTACTATGACGTCGGAAATATGACGTTTTCGCGCCTTTTCAAGAATTGACCCCAGGCGACATCAATCATGTATTACAGATGTATTTGTGACAATTAAAAAACACAATTTGCACTTAAATAAAGCGGAATGAATAGTGAATGTTTTGTAGTGTATATTGTCTTGATGCGTTAGTACATTAATGAACACGGCGTCATTTTTCGTAATTTTCACACGTTTTTGCTTTTAAACAGAAGGCAAAAAATCGGACGTTTTGCAGATTTAAAAAAAATTGGCCCGATGAATTTTTTTTATTTTTTGAATTATCATTGTATAATATATAAGTAAGATTTTGTCAAAATGTTTTGAAAATCTACTATACAGTTTTTTAGAAATGATGAATTAAATATAAGGCGTTAACGTCAAAAAATGACGTAGGCTTTAACTTAAACTATATTGCAAAAGTACTACATACCTTATTTTCTAAATTTACCAAATTTGAATGTTTTATTATTTTGAAGAAATTACCTGTTCTAATGCTGTTCCAAAATTATTTCTGTTGACAATATAGAATGGAATACAATAATATTGTCCACCCAAATTAACCAGGGACAACTTAGTTTTCGTGCGCTAAGTCCGTTAGTTGAGCGTCCTAACAAAACATTGCCGAAGCATATGCATATGTCCTGGGTTAATCTTGTTGGACAATAATAATAATAATAATAATAATAATAATAATAATAATAATAATAATAATAATAATAATAATAATAATAATATATAACTTTTGTTAAAATTTGGAAAGGTTAAGGAAAAAGAAGAAAACGCTTAAGTCAACTACTTGATTTCTTCTTTTTCAACAACTTTATTTCTTTCTTTCAAAGGTAATTATAATTCATAGAGTCGGATTAATTGTGTCGTCTATATAACATATGAAATCAGACAAGTAAATTTTGTCGTTTTGGAAAGGGTTAAACTTGATCAAATTGTTTCTTCTACAGAGTTTCTAAAATGACGTTGTATTGAAAATATAGAATTTCTTGTGCGTGGGAATTTATGTAACTGTTTCATTGTAATTAAAGTTAAAAATCTTTGAACTCGCATTTTTAAAACGCTAAATATCTATACCTTGTTGTAGCGAAACACGTCCTTCGCTTTGGCCGAGTTCACCACCAGTGATACTTACGATTTGAAATCGGACAATTCTACAAACTGTCGTTTTGGAAAGGGTTAACCGTGATGTAATTGAATTAACGATGTGTCGAAGAGATGTATTGACAATATCATATTAATGGATTGTGTAATTGTTATTTCAATTTTGTAGGATGTTGAAGAAATTGAAGAAAATATTGATTACTGGTGTTTTCTCCCTTTTCAATAACATTTTTTTCGTTCTATTATAGATTATTAACATTCGTAGAATCGCATCGGTTCTGTCGCTTGCATAACATTTGACATCGGACAAATCAAAAAGTTGTCGTTTTACATGACTTTGTGTAGCAATTCAATGCAGTACCTCATTATTACACAAATAGGCCGACATGTTTTCTTCTTTTCGCATGTCTTAACTCACAACATCCCATTTATCGGTCTTGTTGTTTCGAACGAGTTAGATAGCAATGGACTGTTGTGAGCATTATTTGCTACAAATCTAAAACAAAACTTTATGCAATCTTTAATATCCGCAATGTTATACATTCTTCTGTACATTTTATTATACCTAATGGGTCTATGACCTTCTAGTTTGAAAAAAATATCATCATTATATCATAATAATTATATTGGATTATCAAATCTATTCGGCTAGTTTTTTTAAACTCATTTCCACATATTGACGCTTTTAGACGCTCCAAAATATATAGGTTTCAGAAAACATTGTGGTAAATGAAGAAATTGCTTGTGACAATCGATTTCATCATTTCCCACAATATTTCTTTTCATAGATACAAATGAATATAATACATCGTTATTTATGTGTTGTCGTCTGCAACATCTATGAATTTGGACCAGTCTAAATATTGCCGTCTGCTAATGGGTTAATAACCCATGTAAATATTTACCGGTCAAAGACCCGGTGACTCTAGTCTTTTGGACGGAACTTGAAAACGAATTCCCGTCTCCATTTGAATTTAGTGATTCAATATAATAACAACTACATGCAACCCAGGCCCGTAGGAAGCAATTTCATATTGGGTGGGCTAAGGCCCTTGTGCCTGAATATTGGGGGGGGCTAATTTGGATTTTCCCTAAAGTTTCAGTGTAAAGTAAGGAAAATTCGGCATTTTGGGCCAACTTCGGGGGGCTTAACCCCACTAAACCCCCCTGTTCTTACGGGCCTCAGCACTGAACCATTGTATGAAAATCAAACAATGTCGAAGCAATATACAAAACCCGTAAACGTTAAAAATTTCGACGTTACAGGTCTTGAATTCAATTCATCGTTACTAAAAAACTGTATAGTAGATTTTCAAAAAAATTTGACAAAATCTTACTTATATATTATACAATGACAAATCAAAAAATAAAAAAAATTCATCGGGCCAATTTTTTTCAAATCTGCAAAACGTCCGATTTTTTGCCTTCTTTTTAAAAGCAAAAACGCGTGAAAATTACGAAAAATGACGCCGTGTTCATTAATGTACTAACGCATCAAGACAATATACACTACAAAACATTCACTATTCATTTCGCTTTATTTAAGTGCAAATTGTGTTTTTTAATTGTCACAAATACATCTATAATACATGATTGATGTCGCCTGGGGTCAATTCTTGAAAAGGCGCGAAAACGTCATATTTCCGACGTCATAGTAACGTTATCAACAAAGAAAACGTTAAAAAAGACGTGACTTTGAAAGCGCCGTAAGTCAAAGTTTAATTTGGTACCACTTTTGGTTGGGTTCTTTACATTTTTTATAAAAGGTGCTATAGTCCCCTTCCACCTTAAGCCCAACCCAAACGGCTAAATTCCAGACTGACCCAATCCGAAAGTAATTACATATGATGAAACAATCATGAATGGATGTTAAAAGTAGAAAATGCGCATATTTTAACATGGGAAATATTGAGGGAAAAGAAGTAAATGCTGATTTTCAGCAAAAATCGTCTTTTCTCTCAATATTTACCCAAGATGCTTCTACTTCGGACTTTAAAACCATCTCTTATTTGGGAAAGGGCTAAATCTGAACAATGGCAATATCTAACAATGCCACATACACATTCATATATACTTGAATTTCAATAAAGGGGTATTTTTTTCGCCAAAAATGGCATATTCTTCACACCTATAGCCTGTACACTGTTAAGCTATAGGATGTACACCGGCATAATAACAAACTGCTATCGACTGTACACCGGCAACTTTTGTTTTTCCGTCATATTTAACAATCCAAGTGCAAATACAACGTGACACTTCGCTTTCAAGGACATTGGACAATAAAGAATGTTTGATGATGCGAAATTTTGGTCAAATCTAACAGTATAACTTTTAAAAGACAAGATTCGAGACAGTCTGCAATTGTTATGAAAACTTTCAGTGATTGAGCAGATGTTTTTTATCGATTATATCAAACACAAGCATTTCCCAAATCTGCCATATAGTTGATGATCAAGATCGTTGTATGAACGATGATATTTCTATGTAACAAGCCTACCATGATAATATATGCAAAATAATAGAAGAAAAACATACTGTGTAATGTTCCGTGTCAACTTTCGCTTCGCTTCAACAATCGCAACATCCGGTGTACGTTGTTAGACGGTGGTTTTCATCTATTGTTGAACATTCCAATTATGAAGAAAAGCTTTTAGTGCCACCAATACTAAGTAAACAAAGATTGATTCTTGGTTCCCTAATTGATGTATTTTCTCTGTTTCTTTTCATATTTTATGACAATCCCTAAATGGCTAAGGATTAATTGATTACAATATTTGTCCAGATAAAAGAGGATGCATGTTTTCATCTATTGTTGAACATTCCAATTATGAAGAAAAGCTTTTAGTGCCACCAATACTATGTAAACAAGCATTCTGAAGTATTGCAAAACAATACCAAGTCCCCTACCGGCTTTATATATGCGTTTAGAAAAAGAAGGCCCAAAAATTTCTAAGTCCAGCATCAGTATCTTCCTCAGAAATCAGTGGACCGGAACGAAACTCATACTGGTTCTGTATGTCATCAATGTGTGTTCGCATACCGAAAATCAGCTCAATACCAGCAAGTGTTCAGAAAAAAACGCCAGGAAAACTGTAATTTCCCAGTAATTTTCTAAGTCCAGCATCCGTATCTTCCTAATAAATCATTGGACCGGAACGAAACTCAAACTTGTTCTGTAACTCATCAATGCGGGTCTACATACCAAAAAACAGCTCAGTAGCTGCCAGCAGTTAGAAAAAAGTCTGGAAAACTGTTATTTCCCAGAAAATTTCTAAGTCCAGCATCCGTATCTTCCCCAAAAATCATTGGACCGGAACGAAACTCAAACTCCTTCTGTAACTCATCAATGCGGGTCTACATACAAAAAGTCAGCTCAATAGCTGCTGGCATTTAGAAACAAGAGTGCCATGGTCACAATATACGCCGCTCCAGAGACTAAGTTTTAAGGGGGCATAACTCAGGCAAAAATCAATGAACCATAAAATCCTTCCTTCATGCACATCTACCAATTGAGGTGATAACATTGACCAAGTTTCAAGAAGATCCAGCCAGAAACTTATGAGGAGTTGCGTTGACAAGAAAAGTGGACGGACGTACGGACGGACGGACGGACGGATGGACGGACGGACGGACGGACAGACGGAGAAGATGACGCCAATATACGTCCGCCTCCGGCGGCGTATAAAAAAGTCTGGAAAACTGTAATTTCCCAGAAATTTTCTAAGTCCAGCATCCGTATCTTCCCCAAAAATCATTTAACCGGAACGAAACTCAAACTTGTTCTGTAACTCATCAATGCGGGTCTACATACCAAAAATCAGCTCAATACCTGCCAGCATTTAGAAAAAAAGTCTGGAAAACTGTAATTTCCCAGTAATTTTCTAAGTCCAGCATCCGTATCTTCCTCAAAAATCACTGGACCGGAACGAAACTCAAACTCGTTCTGTAACTCATCAATGTGGGTCTACATACCAAAAATCAGCTCAATAGCTGCTGGCATTTAGAAAAAAAAGTCTGGAAAACTGTAATTTCCCAGAAATTTTCTAAGTCCAGCATCCGTATCTTCCCAAAAAATCATTCGACCAGAACGAAACTCAAACTTGTTCTGTAACTCACCAATGTGGGTCTACATACCAAACATCAGCTCAATAGCTGCCAGCATTTAGAAAAAAAGTCTGGAAAACTGTAATTTCCCAGTAATTTTCTAAGTCCAGCATCCATATCTTCCTCAAAAATCACTGGACTGGAACGAAACTCAAACTTGTTCTGTAACCCATCAATGCGGGTCTACATACCAAAAATCAGCTCAATAGCTCCGCCCATTTAGAAAAAAAGTCTGGAAAACTAATTCACCGGACTGACGGACAGACGGACTGACGGACAGACGGACGGACAGACGGACTGACTGACGGACAGAGTGCAAACCTAAAGTCCCCTTCGGCTTCGCCGGTAGGGGACTAACAAAGATTGATTCTTGGTTCCCTAATTGATGTATTTTCTCTGTTTCTTTTCATATTTTATGACAATCCCTAAATGGCTAAGGATCAATTGATTACAATGTTTTCCCAGATAAAAGAGGATGCATGTTTTCATCTATTGTAGAATATTCCAATTATGAAGAAAAGCTTTTAGAGCCACCAATACTATGTAAACATAAAGATTGATTCTTGATCTCTAATTACATATTTTCTCCCTTTCTCTGAATATTTCATGACAATTCCTAAATGGCTAAGGATTAATTGATCACAATATTTGTCCAGATAAAAAAGAGGATGCATGTTTTCATCTATTGTAGAACATTCTAATTACGAAGAAAAGCTTTTAGAGCCAACAACACTAAGTAAACATAAAGATTGATTCCTGGTTCTCTAACAAACAAAATCATACATGTCAGATATTGACACAAAATAATGTAATATTACGTCCCTTTTCAACAAAAACATCGTAACTGCAGCTTGTTTTAAGCTGCATTTACGAGGTTTTCGTTGAATAGCAGCAATTATCTCTCGTATTTTTGTAGGGACAAACTTGCGTTTGATGCCAACATGGATCAGGATCAACCTGTGAATATGCTAACAGCTTGGAAAATCATTTAGACAAAAGGAGAAAATGGTGATCAACATCAACAGCAGGGGTAGAGGCATTTCAAATTTGTTATTTTGAATCCAAATTCTGTGTTGTCATGAGACGAAACCAATGAGTACCCACAACATATTGTTTGAGCAACACTAAAAGGTAATATTAATTTTGAAATGCATTAACCCATTATCAGACGGCAAGATTTTGGACTGTTCCAATTTGAAAGGAGTTGCTGACTACAAATTCAAGTTGATGATCAACTTTGGGTTGGAAAACACCATAGAAATTGCTTTTCCCAAGCAATTTTGTTGAGGGGCATCAAAAAGCATCATAGTTTGGCAATGGTGAACCTCTCTTATAAATGTAAAGCTCTGGACATGGATTTGCTCATGCCTTTGTGAGCATCATTGTTAGTGCCTAATAGATCTATTGATTCCTGCAGTCCAAATAGACAAGACTTGCTTACAGATTATTTACCTCATATTTATAATACTGGTCAAAATACAATTATTGAGGGGTAAGTCCAAAACTGTTGTAACAATTGGTAGTTTTCTGCTATTGATATGTCTTGTGATTCCCCACCATGTATCAACATAGCCAAAATTTGATACATTGATACAAAGAAGTGCTCATCCCTAAGTGAGTGTCATTATTAGTGCCTAATAGACTAGATATCTATGTTTTTCAACTAAAACCTCGTAACTGCAGCTTAAAACAAGCTGCAGTTACAAGGTTTTTGTTGAAAAGTGATGATCTATTGATTCCTGCAGTCCCAGTAGACAAGACTTGCTAACAGATTATTTACCCCATGTTTATTGGTCAAAATACAATTGGCCGAGCCCCGATAGCTCTGACAGAAAAATTTTCTGCTATTGTCTCGTGATTCCCTGCTGTGCTCCAATATGGCCAGAATTTGATACAGGGACATGCATCATGCTCAATTCTATGTGAGAATCATTATTAGTGCCTAATAGATCTATTGATTCCTGCAGTCCCAGTAGAAAAACCTGCTAACAGATTATTTACCTCATGTTTATTGGTCAAAATACAATTGTCCGAGCTCCGATACCTCAGTCGGAAAAGTACGAGTCTGTCAATACAGGGGTCGCAAGTTTGTACCCCGGCTTGGCCAATATCAATTCTGACATTTGCATTTGTCTCTCACCCATGGGTGTGAACCATCTATGTGAGAGAGCAGCTGGGAGGCTCCGTTAGGATATTGTGGTAGTACTGGTAAGAGAAATAAGAATCCATGTTAAATGCGCCAGCACCCATGATTTGACCATACTGCATAGCAGTTGAAAGAGGCGTTAAACCCCATTAAATCAATTCTATCTATCATGAGATACCAAAAACTTCATGCAACTTCGGGCATCATCCGTGGCACATACCCTCGTTTATTTCCGTTGCCATGGATTACATCAGGAAATTCACAAGGGGTACTATCATCAATTTCCGTTGCCACGAATGATGCCCAAAGTTGCACGAAGTGTTTGGTATCTTCAGAGAGATGGAATACCTAATTACTAAAACTGTCTGCAATGCATAGATGGAAACCATTAAGATCATGGCAATAGTAACACAATGTCCAGTCATCTCCAATTTCTGTAAACTGCCAAACTCAGTTAAAGATTATAGGTTTTTGGTAGGCCACAACATAGTTTGTCAAGGGGATCATAAATTGTCCCAATATAGGAAAGGCTGTATTAACCAAGTCAGCTATGTCTAGTTAGTCTCTGCATTGATCAGAACTTGACCCATTACCACACATAGACACTTTTTGATATCCTACGAGGTAAAGGCTTTGAAAACAAGCAATTTCTTCATTTTTCAATTTTCTATCCCAAAATAGAAATATTCTTTAACAATTCATCAATTTGAAATTGTCGTTGACAACACCTTTCAAATTGGAGGCTAGCAGTCCATAATATAGCCATCTGGTAATGTGTTGAGAGCTTATAAGAGAATGAAATTTTAAGAATGGTGTTTCCTCGTTTAAAATCCAAACATGACACATAGACAGCTTATGTTTTGAGTTCATGTTGGTGGACTATAAATATGATTTGCAGTATACTGATAAGATGAAACTTTGGCAAAGGCTGATCTGGAAACATTGTAATCTCAAATACTATATGGGACCTTTTTCCAGATCATGGCTCATTGAAGAATGTTGTTTCCTAGTTCCTAGTTTAAAATCAAAAACTGACACATAGACAGTTTATGTTTTGAGTTCATGTTAGTAGACTATAAATTAGATTTGAATGTTTTGGTTCCATTGTTTGTAAATTGCTTGGTGGCATAATCTACTATGGAAATAGTTTCCTGTGGGATATTAAGGTGGGAAGAAATAATAACTTTTGTCATGCATTGATTCAGAAACATTTCGGTGGGGAAAATTTCAAAATATATCTTTCTTTCTAGGTAGAAAACATTGTAGGAAATGAAGAAATTGCTTGTTGTCACAATCAATTACTTCAATTTCTACAATGTTTTCCTGAACCTTTATCTTGTGATGGTAAAACAACTTCCCTGTTGGGGAATCAGTTGTGGTTGGAAGAAATAATAACTTTTGATAACCAGCAGTTTCTCCTTTTGTCTCAATATTTTCTTTACCATATTTTACACAAATTCTATCTTTAATAACTTCCATTTTGTCACTGGTGTCAGTTTTTGAAGTGGATCACCCTAAAATTTTGCTGTTTGGGAAAGGGTTAAACGATTCACATCCAGTGGTGAGAAACAAATGACTTTCTTCAAATGTCATCAGAAAGGATATTGGCCAAGCCAGGGTTCGATCTCGCGATCCCTGGATTGATAGACTCTGACATTACCTACAGAATTATCCAGGCTCGGCGAAAGACCTTCTGTCTGTCGCTGTATGTGTGACCCATTACAGCACAATGACGCCTTTTGACTACTCCACAAGAAAAGGCTTGGGAAAACATTGTGGAAAATAAAGAAATTGCTTGTGACAAGCAATTTCTTCATTTTTCACAATGTTTTCTAGACCAAAATGAAAAGATTTCTAAAATTTCATCAACTTGAAATTGTCGTCTGCAACACCTTCCAAATTGGAACAATCCAAAATTTTGTCGTCTGGTAATGGGTTAACAAAATGCAACTGTATTTAAGAAGACCTCAGATAATTTCTGGAGTAACTTATAAGATCTCCCCCACTAATTCTTTCCAAAACAAGACAGAGTTTTGATGTCCCTATTAGAAGAGGCTTGGGAAAAGATTGAGGCAAAAGAAGAAAATGCTGATAACAAGAATTTTCTCTTTTTGTCTAAATATTTTCTGGGGCTTCATTTTACACAAATCCTATCTTTATCAACTAGAATTTTGTCATCTGCAATTCCTTTCAAATGGGACAAGTCTTAAATTTGTCGGGGCCGCGGCCTTAGCGCAGTTAGTAGCGCATCTGACCCTCATTCGAGAGGTCCCAGGTTCGATACCCAGCCGCGGCTAATACCCTTTCAGACAAAATTGTCACCCACCAATGGGTTTGAAATTGTTAACCTAAGTGGGCGAGCAGCTGGAGGTTCGGTAAGGTTGTTGTGGTAGTACTGGTTTAAGAAACAACAGGAATCCATGGGTAGGTGCTCCAGCCGCCGCGATATGACCCTGGTAGTTGAAAACGGCGTAAAACCCCAATAAACTCAAACTTAAATTTGTCATTTAGGATAGTATGCCAGTATGCCCTGCTACCTCCTGCCTTCCAAAAATCATGCAGAATAGAACCGTTTAAGAATACCTCTGATAATTTCTAGAGTAACTTATTAGATCTCCTCATTAATCCATTCCCAAACAAGACAGGGTTTTGATGTCCGTAATAGAGAAGGCTTAATGAAAAGATGGAGGAAAAAAATGCTGATACTAGCATTTTCTCCTTCTGCCTCAATACTTCCTGTGTTATACCGTACCCAAAAACAATCTCAAACAACACAAATTCTGTTTTCTGTAGAAGCTCTCCAATTGGAAAATTCTTATTTTTTGCCATTTAAGAAGACCTCGGATAATTTCCAGAGTGCCTTATTAGATCTTCCCATTAATGGACAGAAAAGCCAGGGCCGATTCAATAACCTAAACAAGATGCAAGATCACTGATGTTTGGACTGAAAACACGACCTTTATCCTAACAGAAACGATTATCCCTTCCTCAATCCTCACTATTTTATTTTCTCCTACATTGAAACATAAGGACCCAGTGCAATGTTGCAGAGTGCAACAAGAGCTGTCACTGTAAGATGACAATGCCCCCGACACCGCTTTGATTTTAAATTATGGCCAATCTATGTTCAAGGTCAAGGTCATCCAGGGTTCAAGGTCACCAAAGTATGTGCCTACAGAAAGGTAATGTACCAAGGAATGTTGTGGTAAAGTATGAAGCGAATATGTTAAGTAATAAGGAAGTTATGGCCAATGTTAAAGTTTTTGGACGGAATGACGGACGGACGGACGGACAGACAGACAGACGGACTGACGGACAGACAGACGGACGGACGGACGGACAAGTCAAATTTATGATGCCTCCCTATCGGGGGCATAAAAATGATTTTATCCTATCAGGGTTTTACACCGTTTTCAACTGCCATGGTCATATCGCAGCGTCTTTAGCACCTATCCGTGGGTTCCTGGTATTTCTCTCACCAGTACCACCACAATAACCGAAACCGAGTGCTAGAATGAGTTCTGACATAAAAATACTATTCATAATAGAACATCAGTCCTATTCTTTAGAGTGAGATTTTTTAAGACTTCTTAAGGTGTTTTGGATAAAACATTTTTAAGACCGAGACTTTGACCGAGCTGTTCCGAATGCTCCATATGTATACAAATGACGTCATCATGACGCCATTTGTATAAAGTATGGAGCATTCGAAACACCACGGTTTATGAATAATGAGTGTTCGGAACAACTCGGTCAAATTTCTTTTATATTGTTTGTACAGAGTTGACCGAGGGGTTCCGCACGAGGTATAGGGTAATGGCGCCTCCAATTGAGTGTCTTAAAAATCTTGCTCTAAAGAATGCTTTATCCTAAAATATTTTAAGAAATCTCACGATATCTCAAGAAATCTCGCTCTAAAGAATGCACCTTTGCCTTGTTATTTTACAAACAAATTTCAATTATGCAAATTTAGCCCATTACCTGACTAGACAGCAAAATTCTAAACTGGTCCAAATTCAAAGATGGTGCAGATGACAATTTTAAACGTATGGAATTTTACTTATTTTTGGTCTTTCTGAGCAGAAAACATTGTGGAAAATGAAGAAATTGCTTGAGACTATCAATTTCTTTGCAAACAATTTCTTGATTTCAAAAATATTTTCCCAAGCCTGTATCCTGTGAGGTGGTCAAAAAGCACTATCATGTGGTAATAGGTTAACCCTTTCCCAAACCAATCCTGCCGGTTTTGACGTCCTTGAGAAAATAAGACTGGTAAAAACATTGAGACAAAAGAAGAAAATGCTGATCATCAGTATTTTCTCCCTTTGCCTCAATATTTTGAACATTGTATTGTACACACATCGTGTCTCATCAACATCCATTTTGTTGTCTGCAGCAGCTTTCAACTTGGAAAAGTCCAAAACTATAACATTTGGGAAAGGGTTAAATTTTCAGGGCGATCCACTTCATAAACTGCCACAAATGACAAAAGGAAAGTTATCAAAGATAGAATTTGTGTAAAAATATGGTATAGAAAATATTGAGACAAAAGGAGAAACTGCTGGTTATTAGCAGTTTCTAATTTTGTTTCAATGTTTTCTCAAGCCTTTTCTATTAGGGACATCAAAACCAGGTCCTGTTTGGGAAAGGGTTAAACCAATTCAGCAGTACTTTTAGTCTTCATAATTCTACAATGAAAGTCTTAAGTCTTAAGATTCAGACCCAGGGAAGTCTCAAAATATTGAGAAGGAGGCCTTCGTAAATATGCAAGGAATACTAGAAAATAAGTCCCCTATGCATAGTTACTGAAATATTTATTTCTATTGTCAAGGAGAACAGTCCTGTCAATTTCAGATCTAGTAAACAGATGCCATAGAAACACTAACAAAATTCCATCTTAACCCAAACAATGACACTTTTTGACGCCCCACAAGATAAAGGGTTCATAGAACATTTTGGAAAATAAAGCAATTGCTTATGACAAGCAATTTCTTCATTTCCCACAATGTCTTCTAGCTAAAAAGACCAAGAAATGTAAAATTGTATTCATTTCATTTGAAACTGTCGCCTGCAACAACTTTGAATTTGGACATGTCTAAAATTTTGCATTTATTTAATGGGTTAAATTACTGCATAGTGCAAAACTGTTGTAGTTGTGTAATGAAATTGATCACGTATTTATTACAGTTTCGTACTGCGATAAAGTGTAGACATATTCAATTTGGCAAAGGATTGGGACAATCAATTGTATGAAACAAGAGTTGTCCGCGGACAACGTAGGTTGCCTATACGAGAGATTGTCACACAAACAGCTAATTTTTTAAAAGTAGGTCAAACTCCAAGGTCAAGGGTCATGGTCCCAAATGAAAGGTCTTGGCAGGAGGTGTCCATGTGTGAAATATGAAGGCTTTATCAATAATAGTGCATGAGAAATAGGCCAGGTTAAAGTTTTTCAAATGTAGGTCAAACTCCAAGGTCAAGGTCACTAGGTCAAAGGTCATGGTCCCAAATGAAAGGTCTTGTCGAGATGTATCTATGTATGAAATATCAAGGCTGTATCTCTAATAGTGCCTGAGATATAGACCAGGTTAAAGTTTTTCAAGTGAAGACAGGACGGGACGCCGACACTAGGGCTGTGACATTGTCTCCGGGACATAAAGTCCCGGCTCGCTAAAAATGATCATCTTTCACTTTTCAATACCTTGAAATCAAGCACTTTGTTTCGGAAAAGGTTTACTGAACCATTTCCCCAATGATAAAACATACATCAAGACAAGTTACATGATTAATTTAAATGAGCTCTGATCTTGAAAAGGTTGAAAAGCAATTGAGGCTAACTTGCTTCAAGATCAGACTGTGTATAAATGTAGGCCAATCTCAACCTAATCCAACCAAGGCCTGATCTGACCTATGATGTTCTCTTGAAATTGTTACAGGGTCATAAAGATTCTATCCCATTACCAAGCAACAACATTTTAGATTGATGCAAATTCAAAGATGCAGCAGACGACAATTTAAAGTAAATAATATTTTTATTTTCTGGTATTTTGGGGTAGAAAACACTGTGGGAAATGAAGAAATTGCTTGTGACAAGCAATTTCTTCATTTACCCCAATGTGTTCCAAAGCCACTATCTTTTAGGGAGTCAAAAAGAGGCACTGTGTGGGCTATTAGAGAACATTCAACAACTTGGATCTTGATCAGACTGTGCATATGCAGCACAGGCTAATCTGGATCCATGTTGGTCTCAAATGCTATACTAACCCCTTTTTACAGATCCCAAATGAAAAAGGATCAATCAATATTCTAGCTGAGCTTAGTTCATTGAACCCTAACTTTACGACATTTTTCAACACATAACTAATTGGTTATTACCAATGGAATCTTAATTACGAGCCATTTATAACCTACAATAAAATATGCAATTGCACTAATGATTTACGTTACATTTGTTATTTATTTATAAATAAGATTATGATCTTGCTGGGTACATGTATTTTACATTTCATTGCATTTCAACGAAAACCTCATTAACTGTGCTAAAACTAGCTGCATTTACGAGGTTTTCTTTAAACAGCGATAACTTATTCTAGTCACAGAATATCAACTAGTATAAGAAATTTAAAGAATCAATGGTACCTCTTTCAGTCATATTTCAGTCACTGGACTGGTGCACCTTACAATGGATTTCTGGTATTTTCTAATCAAAACTTCCACATCCATTCTGAGCCTCCAGCTGCTCTTACGGTAATACCAAATAAGTTTGTTATTATCTTTAAGATTTAGTTTATTGGAGTTTTAAGCCATTTTCAACTGTTATGGTCATATTGCAGCAGCTGGAGCACATAACCATTGATTCCTGTTGTTTCTCATACCATTACTAAAACAACATCCTAAACGAGCCTCCAACTGTTTCCAACATACGTTAACGATTATCAAACCATCCGTGGGTTGCATTTACATCAGAAAGGATATTTGCCACAGCCGGGATCGAATCCAGGACCTCTCGAGTGAGAAGCACGTGCACCACCAACTGCGCTTTGGCTGTGGCCCTGATTATCGTTATGAATATTCATCGTGGCCTTTGGTTTAACCCTGGTTACGAGTCTGACACACTACCTTTTCATGGCTGCAGCCTAGCTGCAACATAGGGGGTAAAGAGGGAATAAAGACACTCTAAGTTTTATTATTAAATACCAAACTCTAGGTTAATGAGTCAGTCGATTGGGGTTTAACAGTTTTCGACTATGGTCATATCGCAGTGGCTGGTCTTGGAGCACCTAACCATTTATTCCAGTCATTTCTCATACCAGAACTACCACAACATCCTTACCAAGTCTCCAGCTGCCCATGTAAGTAAACAATTATCAAACCAGTGATGAGAGCATGACACAATTTTGTCTGAAAGGAAATTTGTCACAACAAAGGATCCAACCCATGACCTAAAGAATGAAAATCTGATGCACTACTGTGCCACTGCCACAGTCTTTTTCTACTAGGGAGCTCTGTGAATTGTACATAGTACTACATACCTAGCAAAGCCTGGAATAAGCGACTTTTGAAGATTCTAATGACCCTCTCAATGGCATTCTTCAATGGTTTATCTTGTGGATTTGTCAACCTTCCATGGTAGTCTTCCAGTAGTTCTAGGGCCCTATGGGCGTCTGAAAATATAATGTTTCATTTCATTTTCTCATTGAAAAAGTAGGTCATTGTAATCAATGGCTGTTCAGGTGAGGGTTTTTGCAAACATTGCCTATAAACCTTTTAGAAATACATTTTGGTCTTAATTTTTCACCAGGCATGACATGGTACATTGATTGGTATCAATCATAAGGCGTTTTAAGGATATCGGTTAAAGGGGCTCATTCTATGTTTTTATGCTTCCGAACTGTTCGGGAACTCATATTTGTGCATGGAAAAACAATTAGCAATGCATAAAAACCTCAATCTCGGCGAAAAAACATCTTTCCTTTGCTATAGATCAATCCTTTACAAGCGTGTTTACACATTCTATTTTTACTTCAAATCAAGACAAGGTCAAGGTCAACGAGACACACCTCTGCGGTATTATAACACACCGTACAACCGGCTGTGTCGATGACTGTGACCTTATTTGCGAGGAATACGTGAAAAGGTTTATTTTGTACAAGCACTGAACATTTATACGCGTATTTATCAACTATAGAATACCAAAGATCCTTTCATTTATTTATATAAGTAAATTCATTTGACCTACCATGCACATGACATCAGATGCCGAATCTGTCTTCGCTGACTTTCTACGCAGCCGGTTGTACGGTGTGTTAAATCTCACTGAGCACAGATGAGGTATCTCTGACGTAATTGATTTTTGAAGGTTAGGCATATGTAGCCGTTACAAAACAAAAACAAGGACGACCAGCATGTTATTAATTGACTTGGATTTTAATACTTAATAAAGCTCGACGAGTGGTAACAATGGACATAAATGATCTACCCCTTCAGGTTGGTAATTTCATATGTTATTTCTGGTTTGTAATTATTGTGCCATTTGCATTTTCGAGAGCCTAGCTCGTCCCCCTTTAAGACCGGAAGGTGAAAAAAGCGCCACAACTTGTGTCAAACTTTCTGTTGTTTTTGAATGGTGGTATGTTCTGAAGCATCTTCGCTAACCAAGGTTGAACCCACCTATGTTTGTATTCATCCTTGGCGGATTTAGTCAGATTTTCTTGAAATCACGAAGCGCTGTCTAGCGGTTGTTCTGCTGGTTGTTTACGTCCATTATTGATGACGTCATTAACGTGTGTTGTCTTTCGCGTCATACATTATGCCTATTATAACAAGAGGCCCAGGAGGGCCTGAATCGCTCCACTGGTTAAAGTGGAAGAATTATCCCATGATTTCTTGTAAGCCTTACATAGCGGCAGCCAAATCTTGATATTTGTGAATAAATTTTGAAGAGAGACTCAAAGAACATTCTTGCAAAGTCTGGTTCAAATTGGCCTTATGGTTGATTTTTAAAGAATTTTCTTATGATTTCTTTAAGTCTGATAAGCCCTTTTCTCCCTGCCACGGCCACATTTTTTTGACAAATATAAAAATTTGTGAACAAATTTTAAAAAGAACGACTAAAGGCACATTCCTGCAATGTTTGGTTCAATTGGGCACACTGGTTGATTTTTTTAAAAAGAATTTTCTTATGATTTCTTTAAGTCTGATAAGCCCCTTCCTCCCTGCCATGGCCACATTTTTTGACAAATGTAAAAAATTGTGAATAAATTTTGAAAAGAGAGACTCAAAGAACATTCCTGCAAAGTCTGGTTCAAATTGGCCCTATGGTTGATTTTCAAAGAATTTTCCTATGATTTCTTTAAGTCTGATAAGCCCCTTTCTCCCCGCCACGGCCACATTTTTTGACAAATGTAAAAATTTGTGAACAAATTTTGAAAAGAATGACTCAATGCACATTCCTGCCAGGTTTGGCTCAAATTGGTCCAATGGTTGATTTTTAAAGAATTTTTTATGATTTCTTTAAGTCTGATAAGCCCCTTTCTCCCTGCCACGGCCACATTTTTTGACAAATGTAAAAAATTGTGAATAAATTTTGAAAAGAGAGACTCAAAGAACATTCCTGCAAAGTCTGGTTCAAATTGGCCCTATGGTTGATTTTCAAAGAATTTTCCTATGATTTCTTTAAGTCTGATAAGCCCCTTTCTCCCCGCCACGGCCACATTTTTTTGACAAATGTAAAAATTTGTGAACAAATTTTGAAAAGAATGACTCAATGCACATTCCTGCCAGGTTTGGCTCAAATTGGTCCAATGGTTGATTTTTAAAGAATTTTTTATGATTTCTTTAAGTCTGATAAGCCCCTTTCTCCCTGCCACGGCCACATTTTTTGACAAATGTAAAAAAATGTGAACAAATTTTGAAAAGAATGACTCAAGGCATATTCCTGCCAAGTTTGGTTCAAATTGGCCCAATGGTTGATTTTTAAAGAATTTTCTTATGGTTTCTTTAAGTCTGATAAGCCCCTTTCTCCCTGCCACGGCCACATTTTTTGACAAATCGTCGCCTTATTCTTATAATGTTCTAACCCGACTTTTTACACTTTCGAGAAAATCGAGTTTGAAATTTCAACCTTTAATAACTTTTTTACTATGAATCCGATTTTGATGGAAAAAATTTATGTGATTCAAATATTTTTGTTCTCTCTTATTCTATTAAAATTGTAATTTTTGGTTAAATACAACTTTTATTATTTCGATTTTTTTATTTTCAGTTAGAAAAGAAATGTGATATTTTATTCATTTTTGTTAATATTATAATGTTCTATCTATGCCTATCAATGCCAGTTATTCATCAATAAAGATGCAGTTAGAACATTATAATTGTAAACATTGATGGTGGACAATACGGGACGGAAAACATTCTTTTATTTCATTTTCTAATAGAACACTTTAATACTCAAACTTTTGAATCACGTGACTTAAAAAAGCTGATATCATTGATTTCATTGGACGATATTCACTTAGAACATTATAATGTTGACAAAAAGGTGAAAAGGGCACAGATAGAACATTCTGTTACTGGGAATCTATTGAACCAGACTGAATTTCAACAATCTGTAACCACCATCCGATAGAACACTCCAAGACGATTCCAACGGTACCAAAATCTCAATTTTCACAAAAAATGAGTTAGAACATTATAAGAATAAGGCGACGAAATGTAAAAATTTGTGAACAAATTTTGAAAAGAATGACTCAAGGCACATTCCTGCCAGGTTTGGTTCAAATTGGCCCAATGGTTGATTTTTAAAGAATTTTCTTATGATTTCTCTAAGTCTGATAAGCCCCGCCCTGCCACGCCCACATTTTTTGACGAATCAAAAATTCACGAACAAGTTTTGAAAAGGGTCACCCAAGGAACATTCCTGCCAAGTTTGGTCAAAATTGGCCCACTGGTATAAGAGGAGAAGATGTTTAAAGAAAAAGTTAACGGACGGACGCACGCACGGACGCACGACGGACACAACGCCATGACAATAGCCCGCTGGCCTTCGGCCAGTGGAGCTAAAAATTAGCTGCTTTTTTTGGTAGAATTGTCGAAAGTATAATAATTTGTCAATTAAAGTTAGGGAATTCCTGTCTATTGCAGTGAAATTCTTAGGAAAAATCGCCCATTTTCGCATTTTTGAGTTGCAAATGCAATGCTTTTTCCCGCCCGTTGTCATGATTTGGTTACTCATAACAAATGTATCAGTCGGCAATCTGATTGGTTCCAGCAAGACCTCGCTGGAACCAATGAAACCGCTTTCAAGCAGACCAAGAGAATCGGACTAAATACGCCAAGGGTGAATACAGAAACGACGTTACGTCGTAGATGTCACCCTTGGCTTGCGAAGATGGTTCTGAAGTATACTACCACTTCTCTGTATCGGTCTATCCACTGTATCGGTCTATTAGCAAATCTCGTAATACAGTGATCGTAGAGCAACCTTCTGATTATTTACATTAACAACTAGGTCACTGAATCTTTCCAGCACTGATTTTGTAAAATATCTGTTCATCAGGTAATAATTATTCAAACATTTTAAAACTGAACTGACGAATGGAAGTTTTTGGTTAATTTAAAAAGGTAGCAATTGTTAAACATGATAAAAAGTATTGCAACTTCGTTACTTTCCAAAAATGTGTACACCTATGTGTCAAAAAGAAACTACAGATTCAATTTAAATACTTTTTGATGCTGTTTGTCAGTCATTATTTTAATTTTTTCGACCTTCAATTACAATGCACTGATATAATGGGGTGACGCCATTATTCACAGGATTTGACATGGCTGCCGATTTTTGACATTTTTGTACTATAGAACTGGGATTTTGACAACGATTTTTTTATATGACAGAAGCAAACATGTTATTTTACAAGATGACATGGTATGAGTTTGGGAAAATTATTTATTTTCATAGCTGTCATTAGTTTTAGATAATTAGACCGATACAATGGGGTTCCAGGCTAAATGAGCGACGTCATCAACATATCAAAGAGCGAATTTTATCAGAGAAAACTCGGATTACTTCGAGCAGCCATCACAAATTTCTACTCGAAATCAAATCTCCATGAT
This sequence comes from Fragum sueziense, assembly GCA_963680895.1. Taxonomy (NCBI): domain Eukaryota; kingdom Metazoa; phylum Mollusca; class Bivalvia; order Cardiida; family Cardiidae; genus Fragum; species Fragum sueziense. Next base: position 19,247,362 of record OY804607.1, on the reverse strand, counting down.
TTGACATAGAGATATGGGCTAGAATGCACTTTACCGGTACGTCTCCAATATGCATGCTCAGTCCTATCCTATTTCATATGGTTTGGGTTAGGGTTTGAGATAAAATTCAAAATTTATTTAAAAGACTTTAAGTCAAGAAAAAAGAGCAGGGGGTGTGGGGGACGGCAGTCCCCCATAATGAATTAGCCCAGGAACATAAGCAACGTAAATGTTACTTCCGGTTCCTCGTACCGGTAAAGTGCATTTGTCCCGAGATATGAAACAAGAACACCCAGTCAGACCTGCAATAGTGTTCATCTTCAATGGTGACCTAAACAACTATGCAAGGTTCAGGGTTGTAAACAAGGGTGTCCGGATATCCGACCACCTGTCATTCACAAAATATTGATCATGTTCATCAACATACACTTCATATTGAACTTAGAAATTAAATCTAGCTAAATGACAATACTAGAATGGTTGTTTATCGTAAATAATTGTTATCAAACATCAACATACCTTGTTTCCTGACCGGCATTTTTCAAATTTCTGAAATAACTCGGGATATTTTTTGCACGAAGCTCACACCCACTCGTCCAATTCAGTGGTTTGTCGCGGATTACACGATGATGCAATGTCAGTCCAGAATCTTTGTCGTGTAAAAATACAATCTGTAATGTCACACACTTTCTATCGTGAACGATAAAGGTATAATCACATTATTTTGATTCGAAGGTTTTAGGGATTCCCCACTTTGATTTCAATATGGCGAATCTTTGAATAGATTTGGTCACGTGACATAGAGAAATTGAAAATGTGTTTCCGGTTAGCCAGGTCAACACAAAAATGGGTCAAATCAATCTTTAAGCCTGCGATTGACAAAATAAAAGAGATATTCTACTCTAAAAGTAATTAAATGTTATAGATTGATGTGCAGATTCGTTCGTTTCAAGGGAAATATTCTAATAGTAAAGATTGGTTCTCTGACAATGTACAGTGTGTGTTCAAAAGGTGTGTCACACATGGGCTGAGATAAAAAAAAAAAAAAAAAAAAAAAAAAAAAAAAAAATGGCGGGAAATTTCCAACTCAAGTTCCTTACAAGTGACAAGCAATTTCTTCATTTTACAATAATTACACGACGTTTACTTTTTCTACCCCAAAAGTCATACATTTCAAAAAAAAAATATCACATTGAAAGTGTCGTCTTCAACTTCTTTGAATTTGGAAAGGTATAAGATTTTGTCGTTTGGTAATGGAAAGAAATTAGGCTAATGATTGCTATCTAGAGAATAAGATTTCAAAGACCATGCAACGATTTCATTTTTGCTCTATTTTTTAGCTATAGACATAGATGTTATGATACTAGATCTATCTAGTGTCGCATAAATTATTCATGTGTAGGGGACTGTAGACTGGGGTACTCTGGGACACGGGGAACTCTGGGACATTGGGGATATACCATAGATCTACTTGAAATGCTTAAATTTTACCCATACTTGTACATATGATTGCTTCTATCAAGCCTCGCCACCCACAAAAATCATTCAGCGGCAATGTTATAGAAACGACTTATAGAGTAACGGAGTCTAATGTCGACCCATGTCAATTATCGACCCCTTTTCTAGTTTAGTTGGTTTTGTGAGAATAGCAATTGATTCCCAGAAAAAGTAGTACATGGGATGAATACTAGTATTACGTTATTTTATCGTCATTTTAATTGCACAATCTTTCTCTTCAGGGTTGGTAAGCGGGCCTGTTAGACATTTTTGTCCGGGCAGTCCAAACTGTATTTTCTGAAAATTGTGCTGTTACGAGCGCCCATAAGGAGGGTGGTGTGTTTCATTTTATCACTGGTGTTCAATCTTTTGTATTCTGATCGGGTTTTGAGCATTTATTATGAATATGATATGATCAGTAATAAAATCTAAAACTGTTTAAGCGTACTTCTTACGATAGCGATCGGGTCTGCATGGGGGTCGACAATAGCAGATGAAATCTCTTCACTCTGCAATTATCGACCCCCACGTATCATAATTGCTATTTTAAATGAACTAAATGAATTTCACATGCAAAACAATGAAGCACAACTGTAATATAACTAGATTAGCTATTTAGATCTTGATTAGATAAAAAAAAATATGACAAAAATGAAAAAAAAAAACATTTCGGTTCACAGTATTTGTGGTGTAGGCATTTATCATTATGACCGCCAGACGCTCGACTGTTTTAAAATGGGGCTAGTTTGCTATCAATTAACTTTCTGTCACTAGTATATCTCTAGTTACGCTTCCGAGAGACATAACTGTTCGATTCAAAAGCATAATCTCGTATTTATTTAAATCTGAGCTCTCTTAAAAAAAAATCATAAAGGGGTCGATAATTGCCTCTCTGGGTCGATAATTACAGAGTCTGGTAACCTAATATATCAGTAAATAGAACCTAGTAAGCACCTTGTTACGCAGCGTATTATTGGATATTTCTGACCAATGAAAGTTCTAGTTTCATTTAGCAATTTGAATCAGGTCAAACGTCACACACTTTTGAAGCTAATTCAAATATACCCTTAAAGGGTCGATAATTGCCGACGTTACTCTATTATAATGAGTAAAAATCTATTTTTTATAACCAGAGGTAGGTTTCTTAAAAATGAATTTTGTCTCCCAAATTCTTTGGTAGTAAACTCAAGCCCATACTGCATCAGCTTAACGTCTATGTATCAAAGTAACTTTATTTTGCAATAGAGAGAACATTAATTTTGAATGTGATTCCTTTTTCGGTTGTATTACCTCAAAGTTGGTAGGGAGGGGTCGGGGTACTCTGGGACAGTGACCTCGGGGTACTCTGGGACTGTATGTTACACGAACCAAATTTAGAGCATGAAAAAAACTGTAGTTTTACTATGATTTGAGTCGCTATTTAAGCTTATTTATCATAAAGTAGCCTAAGTTAAGCATTTATCTGATGACAGCTGCAAATCCAGCTTTATGTAAATAGATATCATATTCTAAACATATTACGACGATCTTTCCATTGAGATGTTAACAAGTTTAGTATAATGGAATCAATCTCTTGAATTTAGATTATGTTTCTTTAAATGCTCTTCTAACATATGCTCATAATTCATTAGTTAATACATTTATAGAAAAAAATATACATTCAAATAATGTGAAGCCTGTCCCAGAGTGCCCCTAGTAGTGTCCCAGAGTACCCATACACTTTTTTGATAAATTTCAATCCAATATATCTTTCTTAATAAGAACAATAGAGGAAAACAAAAATATCCATTTCATAAGTCTTTCAATAAGCTACCATTGAATACTTTGACATTTGGGATAATCTCTATATTGGCCTTTACAGTAAGGAAAATGTGTTTTTGTCACAGAGTACCCCAGTCTCCCCTAATATCAGGATCCATGAACAAAAACACATTTTCGGTATACTCTACATTTCATGACTAAAAGCAGATTTGAAATAAGGAAAATTTACATTTGGGACAGCTTTAAAAAAAAATCTGTTATCACAGTAGATCTAGTACATGTACCCTTTGAATGCTATTTTTGGTGTTGTATTGGTGTTACATGCGTAGGCCTACAGCGAATATAGGGAGCCGTGCCTAAAACCAATTTTCTGGTAGGCCCTACATTCTTTGGCTAAAAGAAGACTTGAAATACGCAATATTATTGTTTACAACGTACGGGAAACATTTTTTCAAAAGAATTTTTTTCAATGCGCTGCCTTTCAAATGGTAATTTTGTATTGAATTACTGTTATATATAAGCCTACGTGCAATATCAGAATCCATGACCAAAAACACTTTTTTGGGAACATTCCATAGCTTAAACAAAATTTGAAATATGGGTTATAGGTCTAAACCGTTTGGGAAGGATTTTCCCCAAAAAATATCTATTTTCCAATGCAGTACCTTTCGAATGCTATTTTGGTGTATTGGTGTTACATCCGTATAATACATGTATAAGGACCCGTGACTAAACCCCCATTTTTGGTACATTCTATAGCTAAAAGAAGTCTTGAAATACGAAAAATTCATGTTTACATCGTTTGGGAAACATTTTTGTAATGTATTACTGTTACTTACGTGCAATATCAGGATCCGTGACGAAGAAACACTGTTTGGTAAATTCCATGGCTAAAAGAAGATTTGAAATAAGGACAATTGATTTTACAACGTTTCGGACAGATTTCCCCCCAAAAAATTCTATCTTTCAATGTAGGTACCTTTAGAATGCTATATTGGTGTTGTATTGGTGTGCATACAATATAAAGCCCTGTAGCTAAGCACCCATTTTTGGTACATTCTAAGGCTTAAAGAAGTTTTGAAATACGGAAAATTCATGTTTACACCGCGTGGGAAATATTTTTCAAAAAAAATATATTTTCAAAGTGTTACCTTTAAAATGGAATGGAATTTTTGTGTTGTATTACTGGTACAAACGTGAAATATCAGGAATCATGAACCAAAGACATGTTTGGTACATTTTATGGCTAAAATAATTTTCCAAATAAGGACAATTGATTTTATACCGTTTGGGACAGGTTTTTTTTCCAATAATTCTATTTTTTCGATGTTGTACATTTCGAATGCTATTTTGTTGTTGTATTGGTGTTTCATACTGACAATATAAGGCCCTGTAGCTAAAACCCCATTTTTGGTACATTCTATGGATAAAAGAAGTTTTGAAATACGGAAAATTCATGTTTACACCGTTTGGGAATCATTTTTCAAATAATCTATTTTTCAAGATGCTACCTTTAAAATGGTATTTTTGTGTTGTATTACTGTTACATACGTGAAATATCAGGATCCATGCCAAAAAAAAAAAACACCTTTGTCGGTACATTCCATGGCCAAAAGAAGATTTTAAATAAGGACAATTGCTTTTACACCGGTTGGGACAGATTTTTCCAAAAATTCTATTTTTCAATGTAGTACCTTTAGAATGCTATTTCGATGTTGTATTGTTGTTATGCATGTAAAAGAACATGTGGCTAGAAACCCCTTTTTGTAGACTCTGTGGCTAATAGAAGTTTTGAAATAAGGAAAATTCATGTTACCCCGTTAGGGAAACATTTTTCATAAAAATCTTCCTTTCCAGGTGCTACCTTTAAAATGATATTTTTGTGTTGTATTACTGTTAGATACGTGAAATATCAGGATCCATAAAAAACAACACACTTTTCGGTACATTCCATGGCGAAGAGAAGATTTGAATTATGGACAATTGATTTTACACCGGCTGGGACAGATTTTTCCAAAATTCTACTTTTCAATGTAGTACCTTTTTTGGTGTTGTATTGGCGTTATACACGTATAAGGACATTTGGCTTAAAGCCCCTTTTCGGAACATTCGACACCTACAAAGGGATATGAAAATCCCCTTTTAGACCGTTAGGGAAACATTTTTTTTTCAGAAAAATCCTATTTTCAATGTACTACCTACAGAATGGTATTTACGGTTGTACTGTTTTTACGCACGTGCAATATAAGGATCTTATCCTAAAAAGCCCCTTTTTGGTACATTCGATACCTACAAGGGAATTTGAAGATCAAGAAAATCCCCTTTTACACCGTTAGGGAAACATTTTTTTAAAAAAATCCAATTTTCGATGTACTTGACATAAAAACCCCTTTTTGGTACATTCATAAGGTACAGGAAGACTTGAAACAAGGGACATTATTTTACACCGTTTGGGACACATTTTTCCAAAATTTTCTATTTTTCAAAGTACTACAGGTCTACAGAATTGTATTTTACGGTTGTAATATTGTTACGTACGTGCACTATACGGATCTTATCCAAAAAGCCCCTTTTCGATACATTCGATACCTACAAGGGGATTTGAAAATCAGGATAAGGATCTGGACCTAAAAAACCCCTTTGTACATTCAACACGCACAGGAAGACTTGAAATAAGGAAATTATTTTACACCGCTTGGAACAGATTTTCCAAAAATTTCCATATTTCAATGCCCTACCTACAGAAAGTTATTTTACGGTTGTAATATTGTTACGTACGTGCAATATAAGGATACTATCTTAAAAAGCCCCTTTTCGGTACATTCCATACTTACAAGGGGATTAGAAAATCAAGAAATTCCCTTTTACACCGTTAGGGAAACCTTTTCAAAAAAAATCCTGTATTCGATGTACTACCTTAAGACTGGTGTTTTTGTATTGTTTTGCTGGTATATACCTACAATATAAGGATCTTGACCTAAAAACCCCTTTTTGGTACATTCAGCATGCACAGGAAGACTTGAAATACGGGACATTATTTTACACCCTTCGGGACAGATTTTTTAAAAAAACCCAATTTTTCAGTATACTACCTACAGAATGGTATTTAACGGTTGTACTGGTGTTACGTACGTGCACTATAAGGATCTTATTCTAAAAAGCCTCTTTTCGGTACATTCGATACCTACAAGGGCATTTGAAAATCAAGAAAATCCCCTTTTACACCGCTAGGGAAACATTTTTCAAAAAAATCCTGTTTTTGATATACCACCTTAAGACTAATGCTTTTGTGTTGTTTTGTTGGTACATACCTACAATATAAGGATCTTGACCTAAAACTCCCCCTTTTGGTATATTCAACACGCACAGGAAGACTTGAAATAAGAGACATTTTTTACACCGTTTGGGACAGATTTTTCCAAAAATGTCTATTTTTCAATGTACTACCTACAGAATGGTATTTTACGGTTGTAATATTGTTACATACGTGCAATATAAGGATCTTATTTTAAAAAGCCCCTTTTCGGTACATTCGATACCTACAAGGGGATTTGAAAATCAAGAAAATCCCCTTTTACACTGTTATGGAAACATTTTTCAAAAAAAGCCTTTTTTTGATGTACTACCTTAAGACTGGTGTTTTTGTGTTGTTTTGTTGGTACATACCTACAATATATTGATCTTGACATAAAAATACCTTTTTGTACATTCAACACGCACAGGAAGACTTGAAATAAGGGACATTATTTTACACCGTTTGAGACAGATTTTTCCAAAAATTTCTTTTTTTGAATGTTCTACCTACAAAAGGGTATTTTACGGATGCAATGTTGTTACGTACGTGACTTATAAGGATCTTATCCTAAAAAACCCCATTTCGGTACATTCGATACTTACAAGAGGATTTGAAAATCAAGAAAATCCCCTTTTACACCGTAAGGGAAACATTTTTTTTCAAAAAATCATATTTTCGATGTACTACCTTAAGACTGGTGTTTTTGTGTTGTTTTGCTTGTTCATACCTACAATATAAGGATATTGACCTAAAAACCCTTTTTGCACATTCAACACGCACAGGAAGACTTGAAATAAGGGACATTATTTTACACCGTTTTGGACAGATTTTTCAAAAAAATCCTATTTTTCAATGTACTACCTACAGAATGGTATTTTACGCTTTTACTGTTGTTATGTACGTGGCATATAATGATCTTTTCCTAAAAAACCCTTTTTCGGTACATTCGATATCTACCAGGGGATTTGAAAATCAAGAAAATCCACTTTTACACCGTAAGGGAAACATTTTTCAAAAAATTCCTGTTTTCGTGGTCCTACCTTAAGACTGGTGTTTTTGTGTTGTTTTGCTGGTACAGATACCAACAATATAAGGATCTTGGTTTAAAACCTCTTTTTGGTACCTTCAACATGGAGAGGAAGACATGAAATATCGTACAATATTTTACACCGTTCTGGACAGGTTTTTTTTCCAAAAATTTCTTATTTTTCAATGTACTACCTGCAGAATAGTATTTTATGGTTGTACTGTTGTTAAAAACGTGAAAAATTAGGATATTATCTTAAAAAGCGCATTTTCTGTACACTCGATACCTACAAGGGGATTTGAAAATCAAGAAAATCCCTTTTACACCGTTATGGATATCTTTAAAAAAATCCTCTTTTAGATGCACAACTTTGAGACTGGTGTTTTTGTGTTGTTTTGCTCGTACATACCTACAATATAAGGATCTTGACCTAAAATCCCCCTTTTGGTACATTCAACACGCACAGAAAGACTTGAAATAAGGGACTTTATTTTACACCGTTTGGGACAGATTTTTCCAAAAATTTGTATTCTTTTATGTATTACCTACGGATTGTATTATACTGTTGTACTGTTGTTACGTACGTGCAATATAAGGATATTATCCTAAAATGTCCCTTTTCGGCACATTCGATACCTACAAGGGGATTTGAAAACCAAGAAAATTCCATTTTACACCGTTAGGGAAACCTTTTTAAAAAAAATCTTATTTTCGATGAACTACCTTAAGATTGGTGTTGTTTTTGTGTTGTTTTGCCGGTACATACCTACAATATAAGGATCTTGACCTGAAACTCCCTTTTTTTTATTACATTAAAGAAGCACATGGAGTCTTGAAACAGGGGACATTATTTTACACCGTTTTGGACAGATTTAAAAAAAAAAACTCTATCTTCCAATGTACTACTTACAAAATAGTACTTTACGGTTGTACTGTTGTTAGGTACGTGCAATATAACGATCTTATCCTAAAAACCCCCTTTTCGGTACATTCGATACCTACAAGGGGATTTGAAAATCAAGAAAGTCCCCTTTTACACCGTTATGGAAACATTTTTTAAAAGAAATCATATTTTCAATGTACTACCTTAAGACTGGTATTTTTGTGTTATTTTGCTCGTACATACATACCATATAAGGATATTGACCTAAAACCCCCTTTTTGGTGCATTCATCTAGTACAGGAAGACTTGAAACAGGGGACATTATTTTACACCGTTTGGGGACAGATTTTTAAAAAAAAAAAAAAAAAACCCTCTATCTTCCAATGTACTACTTACAAACTAGTATTTTACGGTTGTACTGTTGTTAGGTACGTGCAATATAACGATCTTATCTAAGAAGCCCCATTTCGGTACATTCGATACATACAAGGGCATTTGAAAATCAAGATAATCCCCTTTCACACCGTTAGGGAACCTTTTTTTTTATAAATAAAATCCATTTTTCGATGTACTACCTTAAGACTAATGTTTTTGTGTTGTTTTGCTGGAACATACCTACAATATTTGGATTTTGACCTTAAAACCCCTTTTTGGTACATTCAACACGCACAGAAAGACTTGAAATACGGGACATTATTTTTACACCTTTTGGGACAGATTTTTTAAAAGAAATTTAATTTTTCAATATACTACCTACAGAATGGTATTTTACGGTTGTACTTTTGTTACGTACGTGCACTATAAGGATCTTTTTCTAAGAAGCCCCTTTTCGGTACATTCGATACCTTCAAGGGCATTTGAAAATCAAGAAAATCCCTTTCACACCGTTAGGGAAACATTTTTAAAAGATTCCCATTTTCGATGTACTACCTGAAGATTGATGTTTTTGTGTTGTTTTCCTGGAACATACCTACAATATATGGATCTTGACCTTAAAACCCCTTTGTGGTACATTCAACACGCACAGAAAGACTTGAAATAGGGGACATTATTTTTACACCGTTTGGGACAGATTTTTCCAAAAATGTCTATTTTTCAATGTAGGCACAGAATGGTATTTTACGGTTGTACTTTTGTTACATACGTGCAGTATAAGGATTTTATCCTTAAAATCCCTTTTCGGTACATTCGATACCTACCAGAGGATTTGAAAATCAAGAAATTCCCTATAACACTGTTAGGGAAACCTTTTTCAAAAATCCTTTTTTCGATGTACTACTTTAAGACTGGTGTTTTTGTGTTGTTTTGCTGGTATATACCTACAATATAAGGATCTGGACCCAAAAAAAACTCTTTTTGGTACATTTAGCATGCACATGAAGACTTGAAATACGGGACATTATTTTACACCGTTTGGGACAGATTTTTTTTAAATCAATTTTTCAATATAGTACCTACGGAATGGTATTTTACGGTTGTACTGTTGTTACGTACGTGCAATATAAGGATCTTATTCTAAAAAGCCCCTTTTCGGTACATTCCATACCTACAAGGGCATTTGGAAATCAAGAAAATCCCCTTTCACACCGCTAGGGAAACATTTTTTTTTAAAAAAAAATCCTGTTTTCGATGTACTACCTTAAGACTTGTATTTTGTGTTGTTTTACTGTGACATACCTACAATATAAGGATTTTGACCTAAAATTCTCATTTTGAAACATTCAACACGCACATGAAGCCTTAAAATAAGGGACATTATTTTACATCTTTTGGAACAGATCTTTCACAGAAAAATATTTTTTCGCCGCATTTCTTAGCTCTTTCCTCAGATATATGACTTGTTTGTAGAATCTTTGTATTTTGTCCAAAAATTGATACCGACCGACCAGAAAAACGACAAAAAATCCAGGTCCTTTTTCTAGTCGGTTGGGATGGATTTTTTAGAAAAGTACAAGGAGTTTCCAGATAAGTAATACATCTGCGACAAGGGCTCAGTAAGGCGGAGTACATGCAATAAACTGCATGAAATTGGACGCAGAAATAAGAAAGTTATTGCACAAATTCCTACCTGAAGCGTGGGTAATTTGGCCGTAGTCGTTACCATTTCGCTTTCTGGTCGATTGGGACAATATTTTGGAAAAAGTACCACGAGTTTTCTAATATGTCATACATCCGATGAAAGAGCTCTGTAAGGCGGGGTACATGCAACAAACCTTTTGATAATTGACACACAAATAAGAAAGTTATGGCAAAAAATCTTACCAGAATCGAGATTATTTTGTCCGTATTCGTTATCCATCCCATGATGCACAATATCCACCGTGTACAAACAGAATGGTATTTAACGGTTTTACTGTCGTTACATACATGCAATATGAAGATCTTGGCATAAAAAAATCACTTTTTAGGTGCATTCTTTACCTACAAGGAGAATTAAAAAATAGGAAAATCCCCTTTTACACTTTTTGGGAAACATAAAAAAACCCTCATATTTTCGATATACTACCTTTAGACTGGCGTTTTGTGTTGTATTGCTCATACCTACAATATAAAGATCTTGACCAAATAATCCCATTTTGGTACGTTTAACAAGTACAGGAAGCCTTGAAATAAGGGAAATCATTTTACACCGTTTGGGACTGATTTTTCTCCCAAAAAATATTTTTTCATTGTACTACCTACAGAATTTTATTTTACGGTTGTACTCTTGTTACATACGTGCAATATAAGGGTCTTGTCCTACAAAGCCCTTTTGGTACATTCGATCCTACAAGGAGAATTGAACATAACAAAAAATCCCCTTTTACACCGATTGGAAAATATTTTTCAAAAAAATTCATAGCGGACGAGAATTGACCTGGCAGAGCATTCCATTCGCTTAGCATGGGCTGCTCTGCTAGGTCATTTATCGTGAGGTATACTATGTACTACCTCTAGGCTGGTGTTTTGTGTTGTTTTGCAGTTACATACCTACAATATAAGGATCTTGACCGAAAATCCCATTTTGTTACATCACACACGGGAAGGAAGCCTTGAAATAAGGGACATTATTTTACACTGTTTGGGACAGAATTTCCCCAAAAATATTTTTTCACTGTACTACCTACAGATTGGTATTTTACGGTTGTACTCTTGTTAAATACGTGCAGTGTAAGGATCTTGTCCTAAAAGTCATCTTTCGGTACATTCGATACATACAAGGAGAATTGAAAATCCAGAAAATCCCCTTTTAAACTGTTTGTGAAACATTTTTTCAAAAAACTCTTTTTTTTCTATGTACAACCTCTAGACTGGTGTTGTTTTTGTTGTTTTGCTGTTATATACCTACAATATCAGGATCTTGACCGAAAATTCCATTTTGTTACATTCAACACGTACAGGAATCTTTGAAATAAGGGACATTATTCTACACCGTTTAGGACAGATTTTAAAAAAAATCCACTGTACTACCTACAAAATAGTATTACACGGTTTTACTGTTGTGACATATGTGCAATATAAGGATCTTGTTCTAAAAAAACACCTGTTCGGTACACTCGATACATACAAGGAGAATTAAAAATCAGGAAAATCCAATTTTACACCGTTTGGGAAACATATTTTTCAAAAAAAAAAAATCCTATTTTCGGTGTACTACCTTTAGGCTGGTATTTTGTACTGTTTTTGTTGTTACATACCTACAATATAAGGATCTTGACCTGAAACCCCCATTTTGGTACATTCAACACGCACAGGAAGCCTTGAAATAAGGGACATTATTTTACACCGTTTAGGAAAGAATTTTCCCCAAACTATATCTTTTCACTGTACTACCTACAGAATGGTATTTTACGGTTTTACTCTTGTTACGTATGTGCAATATAAGGATTTTGTCCCAAAAATACCTTTTCGGTACATTCAGGCATGAAAAGAGAATTGAAATTCAGGAAAATTCCCTTTTACACCGTTTCGGAAATATTTTTAAAAACAACCATCCTATTTTCGATGTACTACCTTTAGATTGGTGTTTTGTGTTGTGTTGCTGTTACATACCTACAATATAAGGATATTGACCTAAAAACCTATATTTTGTATATTCTACACGCACAGAAAGCCTTAAAATATGGGGCATTATTTCCCACCGTCTGGGACAGATTTCCGCTAAAACATATGTTTAACTGTAAAACCTACAGAATAGTATTTTACAGTTGTACTCTTGTTAGATTCATGCAATATAAGGGATTGTCCTAAAAATACCTTTTCGGTACATTCGATACCTTAAAACTAGTAAAAAGATAATTAAAAATTCTGAAAATCCTAGTTTACACCGTTTTGGGAAACATTTTTCAAAAAAATCGTTTTTTTCAATGTTATGCCTTAAAGTGACATTTCACGATTATTTTTACATAAATTTTACTTTTATTCTATCTGAAAGAGCATGTTTTCTCATGAAAATTCTGAAAATATATATTTTTGTGCTAAAATTAAACAAATTGTTGTGGACAACAGTTCAGATTTACATATAATTTTTCATTTCTGTCTCCACTTTAAAGGCGTATTTTTCGCTTATAAATAACAACTTCAAAAAACTGATAGCACATCCTACGTATTAGAATAATCAATCTTTGCATCATTTTTCGCTTATAAATAACAACTTCAAAAAACTGATAGCACATCCTACGTATTAGAATAATCAATCTTTGCATCAAGACATGCTTTTAAAAAATGAAATAAATGTGAAATGTCACTTTAAGCTATGTTTTTTGTGATGTTTTGCTGTTACATACCTATAACATAAGCATCTTGACTTAACACCCCCCCCCCCATTTCGGTACAGCAACACGCACAGGAAGCCTTGAAATAAGGGACATTATTTTACACCGTTTGGAACAGATTTTTCCAACAATATTTTTTCACTGTACTACCTAAAGAATGGTGTTTTACGGTTTTACTGTTGTTACATACGTGCAAAATAAGGAACTTGTTAAAAAATACCTTTTCAGTACGATACCTTCAAGGAGAAATAAAATTCACAAGAATGCCCTTTTACACTATTTGGGAAACATTTTTCAAAACCCCTCCTATTTTCTATGTACTACCCTTAGACTTGTGTTTTTGAGTTGTTTTGCTGTTAGATACCTATATTCTAAGGATCTTGACCTAAAAACCCCATTTTTGCACGTTTAACACATACAGGAAGCCATGAAATAAGGGTAATTAATTTTACACCGTTTGGGACAGATCCCCCCCCCAAAAAAAAAAAATCCACTGTACAGAGAATGTTTTTTTTATGGTTGTGCTGTTTTTTTCATACGTCCAATATACGGATCTTGTCCTATAAACACTTTTTCGGTACATTCAATACCTACAAGGAGAATTGAAATTCAGGAAAATCCCCTTTTACACCGTTTGGGAAATATTTTTCAAAACATTTCTCTTTTCGATGTACTACCTTTAGACTGGCGGTTTTGTGTTGTTTGCTGTTACATACCTACAATATAAAGGTCTTGACATAAAACCCCAATTTTGTTACATTTAACACGTACAGGAAGCCTTGAAATAAGGGACATTATTATACACCATTTGGGACAGATTTTTCTCCCAAAAATATTTTTCGACAGTTCTACCTACAGAATGGTATTTTACGGTTGTGCTGTTGTTGCATTCGTACAGCATAAGAATCTTGTTCTAAAAAACACCCTTTCGGTACATTCGATACCTACAAGGAGAATTGAAAATCAGGAATATATCCTTTTACACCGTTTGGAAAACATTTTTTAAAATGCTCCTACTTTCGATGTACTACATTAAGACAGGTGTTTTTTGTGTTGTTTTGCTGTTACATACTTACAATATTAAGATCTCGACCTAAAAAACCATTTTTGTTACAGTCAACACGCACAGGAGCCTTTGAAATAAGGGACATTATTTTACACTTTTTGGGAAGGTTTTCCATCAAAAATATTTTTTCACTGTACTACCTACAAAATGGTATTTCACGGTCGTACCGTTGTTACATACGTGCAATTTACGGATCTTGTCATAAAAACAACAACACTTTTTCGGTACATTCAATACCTACAAGGTTAATTGAAAATCAGGAAAATCCACTTTTACACTGTTTGGGAAACATTTTTCAAAAAACTCCTATTTCGATGTACTACCTTTAGACTAATGTTTTTGTGTTGTTTTGTTGTAATATATAAACAGTATAATGATCTTGACCTGAAACCCCCATTTTGGTACCTTCAACACGTACAGGGAGCCTTGAAATGAGGGGTATTAAATTTACACTGTTTGGGACAGATTTTCCCCCAAAAGATATTTTTTCTATTGTTCTACATACAGAATTGTATTTTACTGTTGTACTGTTGTTACATACTTGCAATATACGGATGTTGTTCTAAAAAACACATTTTTGGTACATTCGATACCTTCAAGGTGAATTGCAACTCAGTAAAATCCCCTTTACACCGTTTGGGAAACATTTTTCAAAAAACCTCCTTTTTCGGTGTACATTTACTTCCTTTAGACTGGTGTTATTATGTTATTTTGCTGGTACCTACAATATATGGATCTTGACCTAAAAACCCCATTTTGCTATATTCAAGACGCACAGGATGCCTTGGAATAAGGGACATTATTTTACCCCAAAACATATCTTTCCACTGTACTACCTACAGAATGGTATTTGACGGTTGTACTGTTGTTACATACGTGCAACATAAGGATCCTGTTCTAAAAAACTTCTTTTCGGTACATTCGATGCCTACAAGGAGAATTTAAAATTTGCAAAAAATCCACTTTTACACCGTTAGGGAAACATTTTTAAAAAACTCCTATTTCGATGTACTACCTTTAGACTGGTGTTTTAGTGTTGTTTTGCTGTTACATGCCTACAGTATAAGGGTCTTGACCTTAAACCCATATTTTTTTTACATTCAACACGCAGAGGAAGCCTTGAAATAAGGGTTAATAATTTTACACCGTTTGGGACAGATTTTTCCCCAAAAAATATTTTTTCACCGTACTACCTACCGAATGGTATTTCACGGTCGTTCTGTTCAACTGGCAGCTGATGTAGATTACAAAATGGATGTTTATAAAGATAGTGTTCATGTACAATTTGGCAGAGAAAATATTGAGGCTTAAGGTGAAAATAGTGATTCTCAGCATTTTCTTCTTTTGACTCAATGTTTTCAAAAGCATTGTCTATGAAAGATGTCAAAATCAGGTCAAATTGAATGTATTCAATTACATGTGAAAATTAGAGTAATCGATTATTAATCAATTACATGTTTTTCCCAATGTAATTACGAACGAGCAACATAAGGATCTTGTCCTAAAAACACCTTTTTGGTACATTCGATACCTACAAGGAAAATTGAAAATCAGGAAAATCTCTTTTTACACCGTTTGGGAAATATTTTTCAAAAAACACATTTTTTCCGATATCCTACCTTTAGACTAATGTTTTTGTGTTGTTCTGTAGTTATAAACTTACAATATAAGGATCTTGATCTAAAAAACCCCATTTTTTACATTGAACACATACAGAAAGCCTTGAAACAAGGGTTAATATTTTTATACCGTTTGTAACAGATTTTTCAAAAAAAAAAAAATTCCACTGTACTACCTACAGAATGGTTATTTTAGGTTGGACCGTTGTTACATACGTGCAATATACGTATCTTGTTATAAAATACACCTTTTAGGTACATTCGATAACTACGAGGACAATTGAAAGTCAGGAAAATCCCCTTTTACACCGTTTGTTTTTTTTTCTCAAAAACTCCTATTTTCGGTGTACTACCTTTAGACTGGTGTTTTTATGTTGTTTTGCTGTTACATGTATACCTACAATATAAGGATATTGAACTAAAAAACCCACTTTGGTACATTAAACATGCATAGGAAGCCTTAAAATAAGGGACATTATTTTACACCGTTTTGGGCAGATTTTTCCATAAAAAAATATTTTTTTCACTGTACTACTTGCAAATTGTTATTTTATGGTTTTACTATTGTTGCATGCATACAGCATAAGGATCTTGTTCTAAAAACACCCTTTCGGTACATTCGATACCTACAAATTCAAATTGAAAATCAGGAAAATCCCCTTTTACACCGTTTGGGAAACATTTTTCAAAAAACTCCTATTTTCGAAAGACTATCTTAAGACTAATGTTTTTGTGTTGTTTTGTTGTTCTATTCCTACAATATAAGGATCTTGACATAAAAATTGCGATTCTGTACATTCAACGCGCATAGGAAGCCTTGAAATAAGGGTCATTATTTTATACCGATTGGGACAGATTTTCCCCAAAAATATTTTTTCACAATACTACCTAGAAAATGGTATTTTACGGTTGTACTGTTGATACATACATGCAATATACGGATATTGTCCTAAAAACACCTTTTCGGTACATTCCATACCTACAAGGAGAATTGAAAATCAGGAAAATCCCCTTTTACACTGTTTGGGAAACAGTTTTCAATAAAATCCTATTTTCGATGTACTACCTTGAGACTGATGTTTTTGTGTTTTTTAGCTGTTACATATCTACAATAAAAGGATTTTAGTCTAAAAACCCCATTTTGGTACATTCAACACGCACAGGAAGCCTTGAAATAAGGGACATTACATGTATATTACACCATTTGGGACAGATTTTCCCCCGTTTTTTTTTTTTTTGTTTTGTTTTTTTTTTTATTGTAGGCCTATTACCTAAAAATGGTAATAAGTGGCATTGAACACACACAGGAAACCGTGGAATAAGGGACATTATTTTACACTGTTTCGGACAGATTTTCACCAAAAAATATGTTTCCACTATACTACATGCAGAATGGTAGCCTAATTTACGGTTTTATTGTTTACATACGTGCAGTAAAGGTAAAGGTTTGTTTATTATAGTGTCACCCCTATATAAAGGGCCAGCCAGTTTTGGCTTATGAGACACTCTCTTTCTCAATACGCAGTACCTCCCGATTCCCCACTCATAATGCCGGGCGTCTGGCAGAGATGGGTCTACGGTAACCATTAATTTAACTAGCTGGCGGCTCACCAACCGGTCAAATCAGTTCTAATCCGGCAGGCCGGCTTCCACCGGGATTTGAACCTTCGACCTCCCGCTTCCAAGGCGGACGCCCTAACCACTAGGCCACGGAAGCAGTATGAGGATTTTGTCCTGAAAAACACCTTTTTGGTACATTCGATACCTACAAGGACAATTGAAAATCAGTAAAATCAACTTTTACACCGTTTGGGAATCATTTTTCAATGTACTACCTTTAGACTAATGTTTTTGTGTTGTTTCGCTGTTAAAGGCTTACAATACAAGGATATTGATCTTAAATACCATTCCGGTACATTTAACACGTACAGGAGGCCTTGAAATTAGGGTTATTAATTTTACACCATTTGGGACAGATTTTCCCCAAAAATATTTTTTCACTCTATTACTTATAGAATGTTTTTTTACGGTTGTGCTTTTGTTACTAACGTGCAATATAAGGATCTTGTCTTAAAAACACCTTTTCGGTACATTCGATACCTACAAGGAGAATTCAAAATCAGGAAAATTCCTTTAACACCGTTTGGCAAACATTTTTCAAAAAACTTATATTTTCGATGTACTACCTTTAGACTGGTAGACCTTGAGCCACCAATAACCCCTGCTCTCCCCCCCCCAGGGGGAATTTTGAAGGGTATGATTTTCTGAAAGCTTATAACAAATGCTACAAGATGAGCGTTGTTTGCACTCTGGCCGTTGGGGCTTTTGGCTGTAACCCTTATCCAAAACCCTTAACCCTTTTAAAATTTTCATTCAAATATACAAACAATTATTTGGTCATATCTTCATTGAATTTTGACCTATATATGTCAAAATGGTATCAAATGAAAGCTTATGACTTGATCTTTCATTTGTAGTTATTTTATGCAAATTAGCTCATTTGCATATTCATGAACATTGATGATTTTCCTTAAAATTGTCAATTTTTGATTAAAATTTGGTTAATAATTTCCAAAACAAGGCGTTTCTGTACAGCAGGAATTTTGTAAACATGGTTTATCAGTAAGAACATCTTATTAGAAACATTTTGAGCCTTGTTTGCACTCTAGCGGTTGGGACTTTTTGCCGAGACCCTTATCTAAACCCTTAAACCTACCAAATTGTTCATTCAAATTTTGAAAATGAATTTGGTCATATCTTGGTTGAATATTTACACATGGATGTCAGAATGGTATCAAATGAAAGTTTATGACTTGCTCTTTCATTTTCAGATACGTTATTCAAATTAGCTCATTTGCATATTCATGAATATTAATGATTTTTCCTAAAATGGCGATTTTTGACGATAATTTGGTAAATACTTTCCAAAACAAGACATTTTTGTACAGGGGAATTGTGTAAACAGAATAAATGTGAAAGAAAATCATATAAGGAACATTTTGAGCGATGTTTGCACTTTGGCTGTGGGGGTATTTGGCCAAAACCCTTATCTCAACCCTTAACCCTGTAAAATTGTTCAGTCATTTCAAAACGTTTTCGATCATATCTTAGTTGAAAAATGACCTACAGATGTTAAAATGGTATCAAATGAAAGCTTACGACTGTCCCAATTATTTGCCATAAATTTTATGCAAATTATCTCATTTGCATATTCATGAATATTAATGACATTACTTAAAACTGTAACCTTTTTAGCAGGTATTTGGTAAATACTTTCAATCAAAGTGCTGTCAGCACTGTATATTGGGAATCACTGAGAAATTGATATTGTGACAAAAGGACAATATGCTGATTTGCAAAATTGCCCCATTCTCTATTCGATGTTTTTTAAGCATTTTCTATGAAGCGAGTAAAAAGGCGTCATCGTTTGGAAAATGGTTAATTAATGTGTAGGCAAACGTGCATAGGTGATAAAAAAGTTGAATGTACACTCTCGAGGTGAATCCAAAATGTGAGGCTGTTTGGGAAAAGGGAAAATGTTACACTTTACCGGATTTTACATTAAATGTTGGATTATTTCTTATTCTTAGCTAATCAGAATAATACCAAGTACGGACCCATTGTAGAGGCTTAGGCTAACTGATCTCTTATCTGCAAACATATTTCGATTTAATAGAATGCACTTGTTCATTGGTCCAAATGATCAGTCTAAGAACAGTATATGAGGTTAAAATGTTAAAATTCTAGAAAACGGCAAATTTAAGATGATGATCTTACTTTGATCAAAATATTTTAAAATCACAGTGTCTAAACTCTATAGGCTAGCCTCTAACCATTCGTCCTTTTCCAAACAAGACATTGTTATGAAGCAAATAATATGAAACATACAAAGATAACCGGAATTTTCTCCTTTGTCGCAATATTTTCTGTGCTTCATTGTACATGACATGATTTCATCTTTATCGTCACCCGTTTCGTCGTCTGCAACTCTTTCTAATTTGAAAAACTCTAAGATATTGTCGTTTGGAAGAGCCTTCAACACAAGAGTTGAAAAAAAAAACAAAGATAAAGTGAATGCAGATTCCTTAACCAATTACCACACAACGACTCTTTTTGACTCCTCACAAGATAATGCCATGGGAAAACATTGTGGAAAATGAAGAAATTGCTTGTGACAAGCAATTTCTTCATTTCCCACAATGTTTTCTACCAAAAAAGACCAAAACATTTTAAATTTCATGCACTTAAAATTGTCGTCTGTATCTTCTTTGAATTTGGACTAGTCCAAATTTTTGCCGTTTGGTAATGGGTTGACCAATTATCAGTCGCCGATTTCAAGCAAATAAATCGTTACATTGTTTGGTCTTTCTAGGACGAAAATATTGTGGGAAATGAAGAACTTGCTTTTCACAACCATTTCTTTCATTTTCTACCATGTTTTCTAAACACATATATTTCATGGGAACCTAAAGGGGTCAGAATATAGGAATGGGTAAAGCGCACACATTGTATCTAGGGAATGGGTTAAGGGTACACAGTTGTAGTAGGTCAACCAGTGACCCAGTTAAACACCTGTTGACCAGTGCTTTCACTGGTAGGCTAAATGACCGTAGAAAAAATCAGAGCAGTAATATTTTAACTACATTGAATTTATCTTAGAGTTACACTTATTTGCTTTCAAGCTCCTTTACTCAACCGAAAAGATTGTAAAAACGCTGAAAATTTTAACAGGTATTCAATCTAAGCGAAAATTTCATCAAATGTAATTATTAACCCCCTCCTTATTTGTCGCAGAAGTGAAAAAGATGAAAAACGTTGAAGGTGGTGAATGATAAAGGACGTTTCTGTGGTGTTTGAAATAACGTAGTTTGGCTTGAACACATAGCTCAGCGGATTAGAGTTAGAATGTAGTGTCTGGAGTGATGACTGGAGTGAAAAACTGGTTATAATATATTGGGCTATGCCCAATATAAAAACACTGTGTTTCTACTCAAGGGGAATTATGTAAACATAGTTTAACTTAAAGAACAATTTATTAGAAACATTTTGAGCAATGTTTGGTGGTTGGGGCTTTTGGCCGTGACTCTTATATAAACCCTTAACCCCATCAAATTTTTCATTTAAATTTTCAAAACGTTTTTGGTCATATCCTAATTGAACAGTTACTAACAGATGTCTGTACCGTATCAAATGAAGGCTTATGGATAACTCTTTCATGTGCTATTGTTTTTTATGCAAAATAGTTCATTTGCATATTCATGAGAATTAATACTTTTCCTAAAAATTGTGATTTTTCAGCGAACAAGTGTTAAATACTTCTAGAAAATACTTTCAGAAACAAGGCGTTTCTGTTCAGGAGGAATTATGCAAACATGATTTATCTTAAAGAACATAATATAAATAACAATTTAAGCGATGTTTGCATTATAGAAGTCGGAGCTTTTGACAAAACCTCTTATCTAAACCCTTAACCCTATCAAATTGTTTATTCAAATTTTCAACATGTTTTTGGTCATATCTTGATTAAAAATTGACATACAAACGTCATAATGGTATCAAATGAAATCTAGTGAATTGCTTGTATATTGACAATTTGCTCATTTGCTTATTCATCAATATTATTGATTCTTTAAATGTTTGGGATAAAACAACATTTATTGCGGAAAATCCATAAAATGTATTTCATTTGACAGTGCTATAGTATATGTGATATAGTAACGTTTTGATATTAAGTACATAGTAACTCTATTATGTTTAGTGCATTTAAATGTTGATGGTTCTTTGCATTAAATAGATATTCTAGTGTTGATCTAGGTCGGTTTTCATCATGATAACCTTGCCAAACTCCCAGAGTGTAAGTAATTCCAAGATTGCCAACAAGTGTGATGTAAATCATTTTTGGTCAAATTGTCCTAGAACAGTGAAATAAAGTAGGTGTCTTAATATGGTATTTCATATGCTGATCTAAACCACGTTTTAGTTGTAGCATTTTTAAAAATATTAGGAAAGTATTGATCTGAGGATATCTATGGCTATCTAATGCCATCCTTGAAAACATATGCCATATTGAAAGATATTGTATATGTATCGCAAGGGAACTATTTTCAATTCATCGTGAGGTTATACTATGCTGAAAGCACATATAAGAAATATGTATAGATTCGGAAGAATATGAATGTACATTCAGCATGGGCTGTCGGTAGAATGGATCAGCTTACATCTGTTCTGATCTGATAGACAAATAAATGCATCGTAAATAATTGCAATAATCTTTTGATCGCAACCGGTTATTGTCTTTACTCTAGCTACATACATAAAGCGCGTACATCTTTTGATTTTATGCATCTGATACATAGGCTTTACATATGGCACCCCAAGCTTAAATTATCTGAAGTAAAAATACCTCAATAGAGCATAAAGGAATGGTAACACCAATGTCCCTGATCTGTCAGCCACATATCAAATACACTTAAGGCCAACAAATTGACTTGGCTATGAGGAATACACAAGGAAGGGCTTTCCAGATGGAACACAATCCTGCTGTTTTCTCAATGTGAATGGCAAAAATAGGGGCTTGACAATTGCTTAACAATGTTATTCTGCTATATGTATGCAATTTGTCTACATTCCAGGATCTCTATTCAGCCATAAAAATTACAAAAATAATTGAAATTATTAATTGTATATGTGTATTAGAATAAAGTCCCGCAGGTTAGACACCTTTTGTATTATTCTATGGCATTTGATAAAATGTTTATGTTCAAAGTCCTATTTTACGGCAATTTTGGATTCATCAAAGGATAAGATTCTGTCAACTAAACTAGATATAAGCAAGAACACCAGTACAATACATGGAATCAATTAAACTTATTTGCACTTAAAGACTAAAAAAATCAAATGGAAACTAAATACACACATTGATAAGAAGATTTATAGGAACGAAATATGATGGGTTGCACACTTTAAAATTGCAGTAACTTCCAAACGAAACATCAAATAGATCTCAAACACGGCTTAGATGTTGTTAAAAGAGTGACCATGGATATCAGATGGTTAAAAACTCATGAGAAAGAAAATATCCCACCTTTTGGTAAGAATTTAACTTGAAAACAATCACAAATTGTAGAGAAATCATTAATATACATGTATATGCAAATGAGCCAATTTGCATAAAATAACTGCAATTCAAAGAAAAAGTCCTTAGCTTTCATTTGATACCATTCTAACATCTGTAGGTCAATATTCAATTAAGCTATGACCAAAAACGTTTTGAAACTTTGAGTGAACAATTTTATAGGGTTAAGGGTTTAGATAAGGATTTTGACCAAAGGCCCCAACCAACAGAGTGCAAACATCACTCAAAATGTTTCTAATAGAATGTTCTTTAAGATAAACCATGTTTACATGATTCCTCCTGAGTAGAAACATACTTTTTTTTAACTTATTTACCAAATATTAGCAAAAAGGTCACGTTTTTAAGTAAAGTCATTAATACTCATGAATATGCAAATGAGGTAATTTGCATGAAATTGATAACAAATTATTAAGCAAGTCACAAGCTTTCATTTGATACCACCATTCTAACATCTGTGGGTCAATATTCAACCAAGATATGACCAAAAACGTTTTAAAATGATTGAACAATTTTACAGAGACACCAGTAACAGAGTTAAGGGTTTTGATAAGCGTTATGGCTAAAAGCCCCAATGGTCAAAGGTCAAACATTGCTCAAAATGTTTCTTATATAATTTTCTTTAATATTGATCATGTTTACATAATTCCCCTGCACAAAAATGTCTTGTTTTGGAAAGTATTTACCAAATTATCGTCAAAAATCGCAATTTTAGGAAAAATCATTAATATTCATGAATATGCAAATGAGCTAATTTGCATAACATATCTGAAAATGAAAGAGCAAGTCATAAGCCTTCATTTGATACTATTCTGATATCAGTGTGCAAATATTCAACCAAGATATGACCAAATTCATTTTCAAAATTTGAATGTACAATTCGGTTGGGTTAAGGGTTTAGATAAGGGTAACAGCGAAAAGCCCCAACTACCAGAGTTCAAACAAGGCTCAAAATGTTTGTAATAAAATGTTCTTACTGATAAACTATGTTTACAAAATTCCCCATGGACAGAAACACCTTTTTTAAGAAAGTATTTATCAAATTTTTGCCAAAAAAAATGAAATTTTAAGGGAAATCATTAATATTCATGAATATGCAAATGAGCTAATTTGCATAAAATAACTAAAAATGAAAGAGCAAGTCATAAGCTTTCATTTGATACCATTTTGATATATGTAGGACAACATTCAACCAAAATATGACCAAATAAGTATTGTAAATTTGAATGAAAAAAATGATAGGGTTAAGGGTTTTAAGCCAAAAGCCCCAACGGCCAGAGTGCAAACAATGCTCAAAATGTTTATAAGATATTGTACTTTATGAAAAACTATGTCTACAAAATTCCCCCTGGGGGGGGGGAGCAAACATGTTTCTGGCTCAGGGACTATGGTGTTTTTGTGTTGTTTTGCTGTTACATACCTACAATATAAGGACTTTGACATAAAAATCCCATTTTGGTACATTCAACGAGCACAGAAAGCTCTGAAATAAGGGACATTATTTTACACCGTTTGGGACAGGTTTTTCACAAAAATATTTTTTCACTCTACTACATGCATAATGATATTTTAGGGTTGTACGGTTGTTATATACATGCAATATGAGGATCTTGACCTAAAACACCTTTTCGGTACATTCGATACCTAAAAGGTGATTTTAAAATCAGGAAAATCTCCCTTTACACAGCTTGGGTAACATTTTTCAAAATTAAACGCATATTTTCAATGTACTACCTTAAGTCTGGTGTTTTGATGTTATTATGCCGTTATATACCTACAATACATGTATATGGATCTTGATCTAAAAATCCCATTTTGATACATTCAACACGCACAGGAATCCTTGAAAAAAGGGAAATTATTTTACACCGTTTGGGACAGATTTTTCCCCAAAAAATATTTTTTCACTGTACTACTTACAAATTGTCATTTTACGGTTTTACTATTGTTGCATACGTACAACAAAGGATTTTGTCCTAAAAAACACCTTTTTGGTACATTCGATACCTACAAGGTCAAATTGAAAATCAGGAAAATCCCCTTTTACACCGTTTTGGAAATATTTTTCAAAAAACTCCTATTTTCGAAATACTATCTTAAGACGAATGTTTTGTGTTGTTTTGTTGTTCTATTCCTACAATATAAGGATCTTGACATAAAAATGCGATTCGGTACATTCAACGTGCATAGGAAGCCTTGAAATAAGGGTCATTATTTTATACCGATTGGGACAGATTTTCCCCAAAAATATTTTTTCACAATACTACCTAGAAAATGGTATTTTACGGTTGTACTGTTGATACATACGTGCAATATACGGATCTTGTCCTAAAAAACACCTTTTCGGTACATTCCATACCTACAAGGAGAATTGAACATCAGGAAAATCCCCTTTTACATTGTTTGGGAAACATTTTTCAATAAAATCCTATTTTCGATGTACTACCTTGAGACTGATGTTTTTGTGTTTTTTAGCTGTTACATATCTACAATAAAAGGATTTTAGTCTAAAAACCCCCATTTTGGTACATTCAACACACACAGGAAGCCTTGAAATAAGGGACAATATATTACACCATTTCGGACAGATTTTTCCCCCGATGTTTTTTTTTCATTGTAGGCCTACTACCTAAAATGTTAATAAATGGCATTTAACACACCTAGGAAACCGTGAAATAAGGGACATTATTTTACACTGTTTCGGACAGATTTTCACCAAAAAATATTTTTCCACAATCTTACCTACAGAATGGTAGCCTATTTTACGGTTTTATTGTTTACATACGTGCAATATGAGGATTTTGTCCTGAAAAACACCTTTTTGGTACATTCGATACCTGCAAGGACAATTGAAAATCAGTAAAATCAACTTTTACACCGTTTGGGAATCATTTTTCAAAAACTCCTATTTTGGATGTACTACCTTTATACTGATGTTTTGTGTTGTTTTGCTGTTAAAGGCTTACAATACAAGGATATTGATCTTAAACACCATTCCGGAACATTTAACACGTACAGGAGGCCCTGAAATTAGGGTTATTAATTTTACACCATTTGGGACAGATTTTCCCCCAAAAAATATTTTTTCACTGTATTACTTATAGAATGTTTTTTTTACGGTTGTGCTTTTGTTACTAACGTGCAATATAAGGATCTTGTCTTAAAGGGTGAGGGTAACAGATGGTCTAATTGCAAAAAATGAATTTTTTTGAAAAAATATGCAAAACTTGTGTTGACCACCTCGGGATGGTTAATAATATGCGATTCAGACAGAGAATGAGCCGAAATTACAAGACAGATAGCTGAATTTAGGGAGAATCCAAACCTAAATTCAACCCCATCACTGATGGGGTTAGAATTATTTTTAAATTGTTGCACATGCGCATACAGCGCGGACCAAGATTCAATCGCGATTCTTACTTGAATTTCAATATGACGTCATCATGTATGTTGTGACGTCATGAAAGAAAGTCGCGTGTCCTACTGCTTTTGACCTACATTCGACATCGCTTCATGAATTTGGTATCAAATTGCGAAAAAATGAGTCGTTGCTTCAATAGTTTGTCGTAATCATTTAATCATGTCATATAAAGCTTAAAAAGTGTACATTTCGTTTGTTTTTGCAAATTTTGGGTCGAAATCTGGGAAATAGTAGCTTTAAAAACACCTTTTCGGTACATTCGATACCTACAAGGAGAATTCAAAATCAGGAAAATTCCTTTAACACCGTTTGGGAAACATTTTTGAAAAAACTTATATTTTCGATGTACTACCTTTAGACTGGTGTTTTTGTGTTGTTTTGCTGTTACATACCTACAATATAAGGACTTTGACATAAAATCCCATTTTGGTACATTCAACAAGCACAAAAAGCTCTGAAATAAGGGACATTATTTTACACCGTTTGGGACAGGTTTTTCACAAAAATATTTTTTCACTCTACTACATGCATAATGGTATTTTAGGGTTGCGCGGTTGTTACATACGAGGGTTGTCCCAATAAATCGTAGACACATTAAATAACTTATCTTTTTGACGTTGCATGATGTTTATATTTTGTGTGAATATAGTTTGCCCATTTTCAAATTAATCTTCACTCGTTTTACTTAAATATACTTTGCTTATATGCTGTTTTAGCCGATTTCTTTAAGCGCATAATGGCCATGCGGCGCACGTTAAAAATGACGTCTTTTCCGTTCATCGTACCTGGTTAACTGGTGTGATTTAATACATTGGTTTCTATTTTCAGTCAAAAATGTTTACATAGCCGTATTGAGCAAATAATGTATTTTAGATTTGCCAAATTTCAAAGCGTTGATGTTATTTGTTTTCCAACTAAGATATTTTAAGCGAAAATGCATAAGAATTTCATTGACGTAAAAAGACGGTATTTTTGAAATTGGCGGCGCACTGAAAAGTTATCCCTTTATCGGCGTGAGGAGCAGTATGCACCTAGGACTCTTTAATGAAGATGAAACAAATAAAAATACATAGCCCAGTGTCCAGGGTGCATTTATGGACATTTTTTGAAAGAGACATTTTGATTTTGCTTCTCGGAGAATTCCGAATTTGTGTAGAAAAACAAGCGTTAAAGAGTAAAGAAGACTTCGCCCATTCGGAAAAACGGCAAACGGTATAGGAGATGGCGAATAAAATGGAATGAGATTATAAAGGTTCAAATTGGATTTAAGATGCTTTTAACATCACAAGTACCCAGTAGACGTGTGCAATGTTCAATAATAACATAAGAAAATTCGGTTTGGATGGAAGCATCCGAGCTATTTCTGTGTTCATTTCCCTATGGAAATGGAGCGTTATTAGTATATGACGTTGTGACGTGCGCCGCGGGTCGGTATTTGCCTTTACGAAAAAAAGTATATCTTTTGTATAAAATAAACGTTCAACTTGATTTTTTGTCAAAATGGTGTCAACATGTGTGGGCTTAATCTATGAAAATATTAGAAATATCTATTGAGCGGTTTTTTGTTTTATCGACGTTGTCTACGATTTATTGGGACAACCCTCGTACATGCAATATAAGGATCTTTTCCTAAAAACACCTTTTCGGTACATTCGATACCTAAAAGGTGATTTTAAAATCAGGAAAATCTCCCTTTACACTGCTTGGGTAACATTTTTCAAAATTAAACGCCTATTTTTAATGTACTACCTTAAGTCTGGTGTTTTGATGTTATTATGCCGTTATATACCTACAATACATGTATATGGATCTTGATCTAAAAATCCCATTTTGATACATTCAACACGCACAGGAATCCTTGAAAAAAGGGAAATTATTTTACACCGTTTGGGACAGATTTTTCCCCAAAAAATATTTTTTCACTGTACTACTTACAAATTGTCATTTTACGGTTTTACTATTGTTGCATACGTACAACAAAGGATCTTGTCCTAAAAAACACCTTTTTGGTACATTCGATACCTACAAGGTCAAATTGAAAATCAGGAAAATCCCCTTTTACACCGTTTTGGAAATATTTTTCAAAAAACTCCTATTTTCGAAATACTATCCTAAGACTAATGTTTTTATGTAGTTTTGTTGTTCTATTCCTACAATATAAGGATCTTGACATAAAAATTGCGACTCGGTACATTCAACGCGCATAGGAAGCATTGAAATAAGGGTCATTATTTTATACCGATTGGGACAGATTTTCCCCAAAAATATTTTTTTACAATACATGTACTACATAGAAAATAGTATTTTACGGTTGTACTGTTGATACATACGTGCAATATACGGATCTTGACCTAAAAACACCTTTTCGGTACATTCCATACCTACAAGGAGAATTGAACATCAGGAAAATCCCCTTTTACACCGTTTGGGAAACATTTTTTCAATAAAATCCTATTTTCGATGTACTACCTTGAGACTGATGTTTTTTGTGTTTTTTAGCTGTTACATATCTACAATAAAAGGATTTTAGTCTAAAAACCCCATTTTGGTGCATTCAACACGCACAGGAAGCCTTGAAATAAGGGACAATATATAAGACCATTTGGGACAGATTTTTCCCCCGATTTTTTTTTTCATTGTAGGCCTACTACCTGAAAATGGTAATAGGTGGCATTTAGCACACACAGGATACCGTAAAATAAGGGACATTTTTTTACAC
The DNA here is from genome assembly GCA_963680895.1 of Fragum sueziense. Classification (NCBI taxonomy): domain Eukaryota; kingdom Metazoa; phylum Mollusca; class Bivalvia; order Cardiida; family Cardiidae; genus Fragum; species Fragum sueziense. The sequence goes on along the minus strand of OY804607.1, from coordinate 19,218,209 downwards.
TGTTTCGGAGAGATTTTCGCCAAAAAAATATGTTTCCACTATACTACCTGCAGAATGGTAGGCCCATTTTACGGTTTTATTGTTGTTACATACGTGCAATATGAGGATCTTGTCCTGAAAAACACCTTTTTGGTACGTTCGATACCTACAAGGACAATTGAAAATCAGTAAAAGGGGGTGTCTCAAATTTGCCCACGCACGAATTTTCTTTTAATTCTGCGTGGTGATAAAGGACCATATACAAGCTATGAAAATGCAATTAGTATCTTAGATAATCCAAACTGGATTCAAAAAAGCCACCTTGACTTATTCCCACTATGACGTGAAACATGGCCCCTTTTTCATGTGTCCAAAAACCTTAGATCTGTCAACTGAATTTGCTCCGAGACACATAAGGCATTACATTTATACCAGAAAAGGTATTTGAGGAAATTATTATGAATGTTTTTTTATTGAATTAATCATTAAAATATGCATTTTTTTCTGTAAAATTTCGGAAAAGAGCAAAATTGAATTCTAAAGTAAAGTATGTTGGGGCTTTTGTCAAGATTCCATATTATCACAAAAACATGCTGCATGTTTCCTCTTACTATGAGCTAAATTATATAGAAATCCAAAACCGGTAACAATGTCATATAACACATTATTATTGATGAAGGTGGTATTTTGGTCCAAAACTTGATTTCAGTAAAAATTTGATTCTGCTCCTAAAAACATTTTTTTATTCGGTAAAATTAATTGTAGCACACAGTGCAAACCTAAAGCAATATTCATGCCCAAAAACTTATTGAAAAAAACATACATTCTAAAAATATTACTTTTATTTACAAATTTACATGTATGGAAGCCAAAAAAGGCACACGCATACACATTGCCAATTTTCTTTACTATTTGGTCACAATATCTATGCACCACCCCATGATTCAGCAAAAGACTGTTATAGCAGTATAGCCTTTTCAGTTACACAGTTGAAAATGTACTTGTTTATTTCAAAACTTAGCCCTATTGGGATAAGACAGGGTGCAATTATTTCTGCAAATTATTTTTCTGACCATAGCTTAACCTGTATTGATACACAATTTATGCACATTTCAATGATGTGATATGATTCACATGTGGTTTAGCAATCAATAGCCCTTAATAGTCATACGGGAGCTGGATTATCTGTTTCTGATGCATTACAACAATAATTTTACTTTTGCAAGATAATCAAATGCCATAAAAGAAATCGGTGCTTATCTGATTTGCTTTCCCATGTTTCAAAAGATCTATAAAAACCTCTTGCTTGTAGCTTTCATTAATAATGGCTGACTTGAATAATTTAAAATGATTTTTAAAGAAAATTTCCTCTCTTTTTTGTAAAGTAACCTGTACACCTGGGACAAGACCTAAGGTGACCCTGGACGAAAATATTGTAACCAACTTTAAAGTCTACCCCTTAGCAAACTTACATGCAAAATTTAGAAACCTCATGGCTGTGTAAAGCTTTACAAAATGAGCATTTTAGTTATTTGAAATATTGCCCCTTGTATGCTGCCGCAACAACAAAAGTTTATGACAAAACGAAATTCTTATACATATTAATTTGGGAGAACAAGAATTTTTGAGAAAGTTCCATCAGACAGACACACACACAGACAGTTGACAGGAAATGACCGAAAACATATCTTACATCTTGATTTGTCCAAAGGTAATCTAAATTTACCAAAAAAGAAAACAAAACATTCAAAAATGTCATTTTTTTAAAAAATCTTAACTTTGTCCATTCTTGGAAGTGTGTACCATTCAGGTGGAAATTCCAAAAGCAACCTGTTACCGGTTTTATTTTTTCTTGATATTTCACTATATTTGTGGGCAACTTTTACATGACTTTTGTATCTTGACAAAAACTGGAACAAAGTAAATTTTAGAACAGAATTTGCTCAAATTATTTAAAAACTATGAATTTTTGGGTTGACCCCTAACATCAGTTGGTATAAAATAGTTTTCTGTCCATAATTCTATGTATTTTTGTTTCGTACAGGATCACGGACTACTTGGCATTATTTTTAGAATAAATTACGCGATGAAACTAACAACCAGAACGCTTGCACACTGTTTTAATCAGGGTACCCTCTTTTTTCATGGTGAAAACTTAAAATTCCGAGAAAATTGTTTTCTGGAATGTGCGATTTGAAACATTTCATGAATATGAACTGTTATCTAGTGTGCTAACTTCACGCCAAATTTCATTAAATTCCGAGCGTGGGCAGACTCCCATGATATTTTTCCTATCCGTGAGACATCCCCTTTACTTTTACACCGTTTGCGAATCATTTTTCAAAAACTCCTATTTTGGATGAACTACCTTTAGACTGATGTTTTTGTGTTGTTTTGCTGTTAAAGGCTTACAATACAATGATATTGATCTTAAACACCATTCCGGTACATTTAACACGTACAGGGGGCTTTGAAATTAGGGTTATTAAAGGGGGACGAGCTAGGCTGTCGAAAATGCAAATGGCACAATAATTACAAACCAGAAATAACGTATGAAATTACCAACCTGAAGGGGTAGATCATTTATATCCATTGTTAGGACTCCACGAGCTTTATTAAGTATTAAAATCCAAGTCAATTAATAACATGCTGGTCGTCCTTGTTTTTGTTTTGTAACGGCTACATATGCCCAACATTCAAAAATCAATTACGTCAGAGATACGTCATCTGTGCTCAGCGAGATTTAACACACTGTACAACCGGCTGCGTAGAAAGTCAGCGAAGACAGATTCGGCATCTGATGTCATGTGCATGGTAGGTCAAATGAATTTACTTTTATAAATAAAGGAAAGGATCTTTGGTATTCTATAGTTGATAAATACGCGTATAAATGTTCAGTGCTTGTACAAAATAAACCTTTTCACGTATTCCTCGCAAATAAGGTCACAGTCATCGACACAGCCGGTTGTACGGTGTGTTAATATACCGCGGATGTGTGTCTCGTTGACCTTGACATTGTCTTGTTTTGAAGTAAAAATAGAATGCGTAAATAAGCTTGTAAAGGATGGATCTATAGCAAAGGAAAGATTTTTTTTCGCCGAGATTGAGGTTTTTATGCATTGCTAATTGTTTTTCCATGCACAAATATGAGTTCCCGAATAGTTCGGAAGCATAAAAACATAGAATGAGCCCCTTTAATTTTACACCATTTGGGACAGATTTTTCCAAGAAAATATTTTTTCACTGTATTACTTATAGAATGTTTTTTACGGTTGTGCTTTTGTTACTAACATGCAATATAAGGATCTTGTCCTAAAAATACCTTTTCGGTACATTCGATACCTACAAGGAGAATTCAAAATCAGGAAAATTCCTTTAACACCGTTTGGGAAACATTTTTCAAAAAACTTATATTTTCGATGTACTACCTTAAGACTGGTGTTTTTGTGTTGTTTTGCTGTTACACACCTACAATATAAGGACTTTGACATAAAAATCCCAAAACATATTTAAAAAAAAACCGCCTATTTTCGATGTACTACCTTAAGTCTGGTGTTTTGATGTTTTTGTGCTGTTATATACCTACAATATATGGATATTGACCTAAAAATCCCATTTTGGTACATTCAACACGCACAGGAATCATTGAAAAAGGGAAATTATTTTACACCGTTTGGGACAGATTTTTCCCCAAAAAAATATTTTTTCACTGTACTACATACAGAATGGTATTTTACGGTTACACTATTGTTACATACGTGCAATATAAAGATATTGTCCTTTTAGGACACATTTTCGGTACAATATAAGGACCTTGTCTGAAAAAAAAACACGTTTTACTAAATTCGACACCTACAAGGATAATTTAAAACCAGGAAAATCCCCTTTTACACCGTTTATGAAACATTCTTTAAAAAACTCCTATTTTCGATGAACTACCTTTAGATTGGTTTTTTGTGTTGTTTTGCTGTTACATACCTACAATATAATGATTTTGACATAAAAATCCCATTTTGGTACATTCAACAAGCACAAAAAGCTCTGAAATAGCCTAAGGGAAACAATTTTACACCGTTTGGGACAGGTTTTTCCCCAAAAAATATTTTTTCACTCTACTACATTCAGAATGATATTTTAGGGTTGTACATTCGATACCTACAAGGTGATTTTAAAATCAGGAAAATCTCCCTTTACACTGCTTGGGAAACATTTTTTCAAAATTAAACGCCTATTTTCAATGTACTACCTTAAGTCTGGTGTTTTGATGTTATTATGCCGTTATATACCTACAATACATGTATATGGATCTTGATCTAAAAATCCCATTTTGGTACTTTCAACACGCACAGGAATCCTTGAAAAAAGGGAAATTATTTTACACCGTTTGGGACAGATTTTTCCACAAAAAATATTTTTTCACTGTACTACTTACAAATTGTTATTTTACGCTTTTACTATTGTTGCATACGTACAACATAAGGATCTTGTCCTAAAAAACAACTTTTTGGTACATTCGATACCTACAAGGTCAAATTGAAAATCAGGAAAATCACCTTTTACACCGTTTTGAAAATATTTTTCAAAAACCTCCTATTTTCGAAATACTATCTTCAGACTAATCTTTTTGTGTTGTTTTGTTGTTCTATTTCTACAATATAAGGATCTTGACATAAAAATTGCGATTCGGTACATTCAACGCGCATAGGAAGCCTTGAAATAAGGGTCATTATTTTATACCGATTGGGACAGATTATCCCCAAAAAATATTTTTTTACAATACTACCTAGAAAATGGTATTTTACGGTTGTACTGTTGATACATAAGTGCAATATACGGATCTTGTCCTAAAAAACACCTTTTTGGTACATTCCATACCTACAAGGAGAATTGAAAATCAGAAAAATCCCCTTTTACACCGTTCGGGAAACATTTTTCATTAAAGTCCTATTTTCGATGTAATACCTTGAGACTGATGTTTTTGTGTTTTAAGCTGAACATTATATATCTACAATAAAAGGATTTTAGTCTAAAAACCCCATTTTGGTACACTCAACGCGCACAGGAAGCCTTGAAATAAGGGACATTATATTACACCATTTGGGACAGATTTTTCCCCGATTTTTTTTTCAGTGTAGGCCTACTACCTAAAAATGGTAATAAATGGCATTTAACACACACAGGAAACCGTGAAATAAGGGACAATATCTTAAACTGTTTCGGACAGATTTTCCCCAAAATAAATATTTTTTCCATTATCTTACCTGCAGAATGGTAGCCTATTTTATGGTTTTATTGTTTACATACGTGCAGTATGAGGATTTTGTCCTGAAAAACACCTTTTTGATACATTCGATACCTACAAGGACAATTGAAAATCAGTAAAATCAACTTTTACACCGTTTGGGAATCATTCTTCAAAAACTCCTTTTTTGGATGTACTACCTTTAGACTGATGTTTTTGTGTAGTTTTGCTGTTAAAGGCTTACTATACAAGGATATTGATCTTAAACACCATTCCGGTACACACGTACAGGAGGCCTTGAAATTAGGGTTATTAATTTTACACCATTTGGGACAGATTTTCCCCAAAAAATATTTTTTCACTGCATTACTTATACAATGTTTTTTTACGGTTGTGCTTTTGTTACTAACGTGTAATATAAGGATCTTGTCCTAAAAACACCTTTTCGGTACATTCGATACCTACAAGGAGAATTCAAAACCAGGAAAATCCTTTAACACCGTTTGGGAAACATTTTTCAAAAAACTTGTATTTTCGATGTACTACCTTTAGACTGGTGTTTTTGTGTTGTTTTGCTGTTACATACCTACAATATAAGGACTTTGACATAAAAATCCCATTTTGATACATTCAACATACACAGAAAGCTCTGAAATATGGGACATTATTTTACACCGTTTGGGACAGGTTTTTCACAAAAATATTTTTTCACTCTACTACATTCATAATGGTATTTTAGGATTGTACGGTTGTTACATACATGCAATATAAGGATCTTGTGCTAAAACATCTTTTCGGTACTTTCGATACCTAAAGGGTGATTTCAAAATCAGGAAAATCTCATTTTACACTGCTTGGGAAACATTAAAAACAAAAACAAAAAAACCGCCTATTTTCGATCTACTACCGTAAGTCTGGTGTTTTGATGTTATTATGCTGTTATATACCTACAATATATGGATCTTGACCTAAAAATCCAATTTTGGTATCTTCATCACGCACAGGAATCATTGGAAAAGGGAAATTATTTTACACCGTTTGGGACAGATTCCCCCCCTTTTTTTTTCACTGTACTACCTACATATTGTTATTTTATGGTTTTGCTATTGTTGCATGCGTACAGCATAAGGATCGTGTCCTAAAAAACACCCTTTCGGTACATTCGATACCTACAAGGAGAATTGAAAACCAGGAACGTCCCCTTTTACACCGTTTGGGAAACATTTTTCAAAAAAACTCCTATTTTTGATGTACTGCATTTAGACTTGTGTTTTTGTGTTGTTTTGCTTTTACATACCTACAATATTAGGATATTGACCTATAAATCCCGTTTCAGTACATTCAACACGCACACGCAATAAGCCTTTAAGTAAACGACCTTATTTTACACCGTTTGGGACAGATTCCTCCCCCCACTTTTTTTTCACTCTACCACCTACAGAATGGTGTTTGGTACATTCAACAAGCGCGGAAAGCCTTGAAATATTTGTCAGTATTTTATACCGTTTCAGATAGATTTTCCCAAAAAATATTTCCCACTGTACTACATACAGAATGGTATTTTACGGTTACACTATTGTTACATACGTGCAATATAAAGATATTGTCCTTTTTAGGACACATTTTCGGTTCAATATACGGACCTTGTCTGTTACAAAAAACACGTTTTACTAAATTCGACACCTACAAGGATAATTTAAAACCAGGAAAATCCCCTTTTACACCGTTTAGGAAACATTTTTCATAAAAACTCCTATTTTCGATGAACTACCTTTAGACTTGTGTTTTTGTGTTGTTTTGCTGTTATATACCTACAATATAATGATTTTGACATAAAAATCCCATTTTGGTACATTCAACAAGCACAAAAAGCTCTGAAATAGCCTAAGGGACATAATTTTACACCGTTTGGGACAGATTTTTCCCCAAAAAACATTTTTTCACTCTACTACATTCAGAATGATATTTTAGGGTTGTCAGTTTATTGCTTTACTCAATGTTTTATGTTACCGTCGTCTGCTAGATTTCAAGCTTTAGTGTCATGTTGCAAATAACTATTATTGTTATATTAAGTTTCGGCAAAATGTCGTCTGCTTCAGTTTATGTTTATATTTTATTGTAAGCCAATGTTGCATGCATTTATTTATAGCATGAGTTCATTTGTTTGTAATGCATGTAAATGTTTAGTTAGTTTACACTGTTGTTGTAAAATTGCAGTATTCCTTGCCTCTCCTTATACATAAACGAAGTCAGTGTACGTCGGGTGTACGTCGAGAACAGTGTACGTCGAGAACTGATTTGTATTCGGCGCAAAGTGGTGTTCATCGGCTCATATCGTTACCTGTCAGTTTGATAAGGACAGGACGTTTACATAAACAACGCTACAGTACAAAAACATTAAGCACGGTATGACAGTTGGTACATCGGATCTGCAGTACAACGTGGTAAAGATAATAGAACTGTGGACGCTCTGGTGTCGTTATAGTTTCTCTGCTGTTGTGGTTGCTATTACAGCCCTGTAAATTGTTTGTTTGTCTGACATCATGACGGATCACATTTGTTTGAGTTAGATTTGTTCATTAAAATATCTTTAATGTTTTACACACTTTAACTCACGTCTTTACAATCTAAAAATCCCATTTTGGTACATTCAACACGCACAGGAATCCTTGAAAAAAGGGAAATTATTTTACATCGTTTGGGACAGATTTTTCCCCAAAAAATATTTTTTCACTGTACTACTTACATATTGTTATTTTACGGTTTTACTATGGTTGCATACGTACAACATAAGGATCTTGTCCTTAAAACACCTTTTTGGTACATTCGATGCCTACAAGGTCAAATTGAAAATCAGGAAAATCTCCTTTTACACCGTTTTGGAAATATTTTTCAAAAACCTATTTTCGAAATACTATCTTAAGACTAATGTTTTTGTGTTGTTTTGTTGTTCTATTCCTACAATATAAGGATCTTGACGTAAAAATTGCGATTCGGTACATTCAAAGCGCATAAGAAGCCTTGAAATAAGGGTCATTATTTTATACCGATTGGGACAGATTTTCCCCAAAAATATTTTTTCACAATACTACCTAGAAAATGGTATTTTACGATTGTACTGTTGATACATACGTGCAATATACGGATCTTGTCCTCAAAAACACCTTTTCGGTACATTCAATGCCTACAAGGAGAATTGAAAATTAGGAAAATCCCCTTTTACACCGTTTGGGAAACATTTTTCAATAAAATCCTATTTTCGATGTACTACCTTGAGACTGATGTTTTTGTGTTTTTTAGCTGTTACATATCTACAGAGTGTCCCAAAAAAACGGAACCCATCTTTGAAAGTACAGTTCTCATGTGTCATGTAATATTTCTTCACCAAATTTACATATGCAATAGCAATGACAGTTTCCTATTAGCAGTTAAAATTTGGTTGAAAAATAACCATTAGTTTTAAAAATATTGGTATTCAAATGAATATACCCGGAAAAATTATTTTAACACGATATCGATCTTTTCGTTTTGTAGCGCGCGCCTACAATCATTTAATAATTTGACGCCTCACAGTTGGTTAATATATTCAATACAATACAAAAATGATTTTGAAACATTGTATTTACAATAGTACATTTTCATTTCACCTTTTTTGCTAATAAATAAACTGTTAAAGAAGAGCTGCGATGTTACTAAAATGAATACAAACAAAATATCCAAGTACATCACAGACTCATGAATAATAATCATAGGCACTTATTTAATATCTGACCAACATGCCGGTCATCGCTCAATTGAAAAGTGTTACGGGTTTCATTTGACCTGACACTGACCTTGATGCAAAACATGTTCATATCTGACAAAGAACACGAAATTCACAAAAGAAATCATAGTCCACAGAAATGTATACTATGTAAGAATTAAGACTGGACTAATTTTAGGAAACATACCAAGCTTGTAATTTATGAAAATAAAAGTTAAAACTGCGCCATGTTAAATGAATCACAAAATAATTTGAAATTAATTCAAACAATTTGAACGTACAGCACGTGTACATATTAAATTTTGAGAAAATCGCTACATACATGTACAGTGGTACAGAATTCAACAGCTGACCGTTAGTGCGCTTTCACGAACAAACAAGACGCCAAAATCAATATTATGTCAGATCGGTTTTTAAGTGTCATTATTAATTTGCTTACAACTTTTGAACCGATGCATATTTTTAAGTGAAATTTGGAACACAAATGCAAAAATAATGTATCTTGAGTACTGCAAATTCAAAAATTAGATTCTTTGCTTACGCTTTAAAATATTTGACTTAGAATTAGGGTTCCGTTTTTTTAGCTCCACTGGCCATCAGGCCAGCGGGCTATTGTCATGGCGGTGTGTCCGTCGTGCGTCTGTCCGTCCGTGCGTGCGTGCGTCAGTGCGTCCGTCCGTAAACTTTTACTTTAAAAATCTTCTTCTCAGAAACTACCAGATGGATTTTAATCAAACTTCACAGGAATGATCCTTGGGTGACCCTCTTTCAGATTCCTTCAAAGAATTTGGATTGAATTAGAATAACCTGAGTTATCTGCCCTTGAATGTCAAAAATAACTGATTTTGACTTTATTTTTACTCCAAAATCTACAAATATGGCACAATCAACACAAAACTTTAACAGAATGATGGTACTTATAAGATCTTGCCTTGGTATAATTTTCAGCTTGATCTGAATTTTACATCATGAGTTATGTGCCCTTGAAATTGACAAAATTGCCATTTTTGGCGCTATTTTGACATTGTTTTCACTTTAGCAACTACAAATATTAAACAATCAAGACAAAACTTGTACAGAATGTTGGTGACTATGAGATCTTGCCTTGGTATAATTTTCAGCTTTATCTGAATTTTACATCATGAGTTATGTGCCCTTGAAATTGACAAAATTGCCATTTTCGGCTTTATTTTGACTTTGTTTTTACTCTAGCAACTTCAAATATTAACTGATCAAGACAAAACTTGTACAGAATGTTGGTGACTATAAGATCTTGCCTTGTCATAATTTTCAGTTTTATTTGAATTTTACATCATGAGTTATGTGCCCTTGCAATGGACAAAATTGCCATTTTCGGCTCTATTTAAACATTGTTTTCACTTTAGCAACTACAAATATTGACTGATCAAAACAAAACTAGGACAGAATGTTGGTGACTATGAGATCTTGCCTTGGTATAATTTTCAGCTTTATTTAAATCTTACATCATGAGTTATGTGCCCTTGAAATTGACAAAATTGCCATTTTTGGCTCTATTTTGACTTTGTTTTCACTCTAGCAACTACGAATATTGACTGATCAAGACTAAACTTGTACAGAATGTTGGTGACTATAAGATCTTGCCTTGTCATAATTTTCAGTTTGATCTGAATTTTACATCATGAGTTATGTGCCCTTGAAATTGACAAAATTGCCATTTTCGGCTCTATTTTGACATTGTTTTCACTTTAGCAACTACAAATTTTGACCAATCAAGACAAAACTAGGACAGAATGTTGGTGACTATGAGATCTTGCCTTGGTATAATTTTCAGCTTTATTTGAATTTTACATCATGAGTTATGTGCCCTTGAAATTGACAAAATTGCCATTTTCGGCTCTAGCTTGACATTGTTTTCACTTTAGCAACTACAAATATTGAACAATCAAGACAAAACTAGAACAGAATGTTGGTGACTATGAGATCTTGCCTTGGTATGATTTTCAGCTTGATCTGAATTTTACATCATGAGTTATGTGCCCTTGTAATTTACAAAATTGATATTTTCGGCTTTATTTTCACTTTTACAACCATTTAGTATTTACTAATCAATACAGAACTTTTACAGAATCTTACTGACCATACAATCTTACTTGCTTGTAATTTTTAGCTCGGTTATGCATTTGCTTGTTTGGGCAGCCTGGACCTTTGAAATTGCATTCAACAAGACAAACAATCAGGCCTGTGGAGCGCTTCCAGACCGCCAGGGCTGTCTAGTTTTTTTTTTTTTTTTGACACTCTGTACAATAAAAGAATTTTAGTCTAAAAACCCCATTTTGGTACATTCAACACGCACAGGAAGCCTTGAAATAAGGGACATTATATTAAACCATTTGGGACAGATTTTTCCCCCGATTTTTTTTCATTGTAGGCCTGCTACCTAAAAATGGTACTAAGTGGCATTTAGCACACACAGGAAACCGTGAAATAAGGGACATTATTTTACACTGTTTCGGGCAGATTTTCACCAAAAAAATATGTTTCCACTATACTACCTGCAGAATGCTAGGCTTATTATACGGTTTTATTGTTGTAACATACGTGCAATATTAGGATTTTGTCCTGAAAAACACCTTTTTGGTACATATGATACCTACAAGGACAATTGAAAATCAGTAAAATCAACTTTTACACTGTTTAGGAATCATTTTTCAAAAACTCCTATTTTGGATGTACTACCTTTAGACTGATGTTTTTGTGTCGTTTTGCTGTGAAAGGCTTATAATACAAGGATATTGATCTTAAACACCATTCCGGTACATTTAACACATACAGGAGGCCTTGAAATTAGGGTTATTAATTTTACACCATTTAGGACAGATTCTTCCCCAAATATACTGAGGGAAAAAAGTTTAGCAATTTCCTAAATTGAAGCTTATCTCTCAATCATCTTTGTTCGGATTTGAATCAATTTTATAGACAATAATATTTGATATCTTTACATCAATAATTCAAATTTTTGATTTAATTTGAGAGCTGACACGTCTGGCGCGTGACGCCAAACAAGGTAGGGGTAGCACTCTCAAAATGACACACGGAATCAGTACCTTGCATGTCCATTATTTTCCTTTATAACAGCATCACAATGTCTGTTAACCAAGTTCTTATGAGTCCTCAACTAAAAGCCACTAGAAAACGCCAAAAATTGCAGAAGCGGAACGCGTGTGAGATCTTTTACGTTATTGACGTCAAAGCTGTCTCTTTCTCCCGTTTTAACATCTTCCTTTTACAATTACGCCTCCACAAAGGTAAATTTCAAACGGTTTTAATCTGCAAAAGCGACTTGATTGCACTGCCATCCTACCAATGGACAGTGTACCCGTGTCCGACTCAGTCTGGTCTGTGAGCACAAGACAAAGGAACGCAAACGTAAGGTGGACGTACACGTAAACGCAAAGTACGCAGCTTGTTCCTAACAGCATGTGCACTGTTTCATGTCTCTGTCGCGTTTCTGATCCAAGTGGCTGTACTTGTGCTGATGAGAAACGATTACGTCGTGAATACGTTAAGTACGTTATTGTTCTTACGTCGGCTTGTTTTAGGCGGCCAGCTAGAGCGTGGCCTGTCTTGGGTGTTGCCTTATTGACATTTCTTTATTCTCAGTTGAGAAATGACACTTTGACTTACATCAAAATGTTTATCTACCTCCTTGACCGTCACGCCACGAGTAAGCATGCTGATAGCCTTATTCCCTTGATCAAAGGTTAGTCCTGGGCGACGTCCCATTTGAATCGCCCAACATTTCTTTGTGGTTTATTGTTTGCTTGGAAATTACCATTATGCTGAAATATGTATTGTCGATATAAAATACATGCTCATGTGTGTGCTCGTGCAAGACGTCATTTTAGCACTATTACGTCAAAGAGCGTTACGCGAGGATAAACACGTGAACAAACTGCATCATTAGTGAGTTAGCTTCTAAAATTGGAAAATGATACTCACTTAAGGAATTCTATGTCTTTGTGTTTCAAAAATATTTTGGTCAAAAAAAATTGCTAAACTTTTTTCCCATAGTATATATTTTTTCACTGTATTACTCATAGAATGTTTTATACGGTTGTGCTTTTGTTACTAACGAGCAATATAAGGATCTTGTCCTAAAACACCTTTTCGGTACATTCGATACCTACAAGGAGAATTCAAAATCAGGAAAATCCTTTAACACCGTTTGGGAAACATTTTTCAAAAAACTTATATTTTCGATGTACTACCTTTAGACTGGTGTTTTTGTGTTGTTTTGCTGTTACACACCTACAATATAAGGACTTTGACATAAAAATCCCAAAACATTTTTTTTAAAAACCGCCTTTTTTCGATGTACTACCTTAAGTCTGGTGTTTTGATGTTATTGTGCTGTTATATACCTACAATATATGGATCTTGACCTAAAAATCCCATTTTGGTACATTCAACACGCACAGGAATCATTGAAAAAGGGAAATTATTTTACACCGTTTGGGACAGATTTTTCCCCCAAAAAATATTTTTTTCGCTGTACTACCTACATATTGTTATGCCCCCTTTCGAAGAAAATGGGGGTATATTGTTTTGCAAGTGTCCGTCGGTCGGTCGGAAGGTCGGTCGGTCGGTCGGAAGGTCGGTCGGTCCGTAGGTCGGTCGGTCTGTCCGTAGACCAAACCTTGTCCGGAGCATAACTCGAAAAGTATTAAAGGTAGAATCATGAAACTTCATAGGTGGATAGATCTCATTATGGAGAGGTGCAGTGCACAATAAGCGTAACTCTGCCGATCAAATTTTTTGAGTTATTGCCCTTAGTTGATTTTATAACTTGATTCTTGTCCGGAGCATAACTCAAAAAGTATGTAAGGTACAATCATGAAACTTTACAGGTGGATAGATCTCATTATGGAGAGGTGCAGTGCACAAGAACCGTAACTCTGCTGATCAAATTTTTTGAGTTATTGCCCTTTGTTGATTTTCAAACTTGATTCTTGTCCGGAGCACAACTCAAAAATTATGTTAGGTAGAATCATGAAACTTTACAGGTGGATAGATCTCATTATGGAGAGGTGCAGTGCACAAGAACCGTAACTCTGCCGATCAAATTTTTTGAGTTATTGCCCTTTGTTGATTTTATAACATGATTCTTGTCCGGAGGACAAATCAAAAAGTATGTAAGGTAGAATCATGAAACTTTACAGGTGAATAGATCTCATTATGGAGAGGTGCAGTGCACAAGAACCGTAACTCTGGCGATCATATTTTTGGAGTTATTGCCCTTCGTTGATTTTCAAATTTGATTATTGTCCGGAGCATATCTCAAAAATTATGTTAGGTAGAATCATGAAACTTTACAGGTGGAAAGATCTAATTATGAAGAGGTGCAGTGCACAAGAACCGTAACTCTGCCGATCAAATTTTCTGAGTTATTGCCCTTTGTTGATTCTATAACTTGATTCTTGTCCGGAGGACAACTCAAAAAGTATGTAAGGTAGAATCATGAAACTTTACAGGTGAATAGATTTCATTATGGAGAAGTGCAGTGCACAAGAACCATAACTCTGCCAATCAAATTCTTGGAGTTATTGCCCTTTGTTGATTTTTACAATTAATTCTTAACCTTGCCTATATCTTATGTCATTTTACACATACAGCCTTGATATCTCACACATAGATACCTCCTATCAACATCGTTCACATTTAACCATGACCTTGGACCTTGTGACCTTGACCTTGGAGATTGACCTACTTTAAAAAAAATTATACCAGGCATATATCTCATGACCTTTTACAAATACAGCCTTGATATTTCACTCATGGACACATCTTACCAAGACCTTTCACAATTGACCATGACCTTGGACTTTGTGACCTTGACTTTGGAGTTTGACCTACTTTTAAAAAACTTCAATCTGGCCGATATATCATGTCCTTTTACACATACAGCCTTGATATTTGACACATGGAAACCTCCTACCAAGACCTATCACATACGACTATGACTTTGGACCATGTGGCCTTGACCTTGGAGTTTGACCTACTTTTGAAAAAAAATTAAACTGGGCCTATATCTTATGTGCTATTACACATACAGCCTTGGTATTTCACACATGGACACATCTTACCAAGACCTTTCACATTTGACCAAGACCTTGGACCTTGTTACCTTGACCTTGGTGTTTCACCTACTTCAATGATACATTAACCTGGCCTATATTTCATGTCATTTTACATATGCATCCTTGATATTTCGCACATGGTCACTTCCAACCAAGATATTTCACTTTTGACCATGACCTTGGACCTTGACCTTGGAGTTTGACCTACTATTATAAAACTTAAACTAGGCCTATATCTCATGTCCTGTTACCTATACAGTCTCAATATTTTACACATGGACACCTCTTACCAAGACCTTTCACATTTGACCATGACCTTGGCCTGTGTGACCTTGACCTTTGATTTTTACATACTTTTAGAAATCTTTAACCTAGCCTTTATCTTATGTCCTATTACACCTACAGCCTTGATATTTCACACATAGACACCTTCTACCAAGACCTTTCAAATTTGACCATGACCTTGAATATTGCAACCTTGACCTTGGAGTTTGACCCACTTTTAAAAAGACTGAAACCAGGCATGTATATCATGTCCTTTTACACCTACAGCCTTGATATTTCACACATGGACACCTCCAACCAAGACCTTTCACATTTGACCATTACCTTGACCTTGGCATTTGGCCTACTTTCAAAAACTTTAACCCGGCATATGTTTCATTTTACTTTTACATATACAGCTTTGATATTTCACACATAGACACCTCCTACCAAGACCTTTCATATTTGACCATGACCTTGGAACTTGTTAACTTGACCTTGGACTTTGACCTACATCAAATGTAGGCCCTTGAGGAGGCATATATGTTTTACAAACATCTCTTGTATCACTTCACTCAACATATTTCCTTCATTTATGCTTGTAAAATAAGCAGAAAAATGTGATTTTATGCTTATTGGTTGTTTTCGTGTTGCCATGGAAACCAAATTAAGAAGGAACAATCAAAATTTTAGTGTGCACATTTGAAGGTATGAATCAATCCTTTAAATGCATATTAAATGATGCTAGTTTTCATGTTTTTGTTTGCAATTTTACAGCTTAAAATATGTCAAAGGGGGTGTCTCACGAATAGGAAAAATAACATGGGAGTCTGCCCACGCTCGGAATTCAATGAAATTTGGCGTGAAGTTAGTTCACTAGATAATAGTTCATATTCATGAAATGTTTCAAATCGCACATTCCAAGAAACAAATTTCTCGGAATTTTAAGTTTTCACCATGAAAAAAGAGGGTACCCTGATTAAAACAGTGTGCAAGCATTCTGGTTGTTAGTTTCATCGCGTAATTTATTCTAAAAATAATGCCCAGTAGTCCGTGATCCTGTATGAAACAAAAATACATATAATTATGTACAAAAAATTGTTTTATATCAACTGATGTAAGGGGGTAACCCAAAAATTCATTGTTTTTAAATATTTTATTCAAATTCTGTTCTAAAATTTTCTTTTTTCCAGTTTTTGTCAAGATTTGAAAATTATGTAAAAGTTGCGCACAAATATACTGATGATCATCATGAAATATCGGGAAAAAATAAAACCGGTAAAATGTTGCTTTTGGAATTTCCCCCTGAATAGTGCACATTTCCAAGAATCGAAAAAAATAATGTTTTTTAAAAAATGACTTTTTTCAAATGTTTTGTTTACTTTTTTGGTTATTTTAGTTTACCTGAGGATAAATCAAGATGCAAGGCATTTTTTTCGGTCATTTTCTGTCATCTGTCCGTGTGTCTGTCTGTCTGTTGGCATTTTTTCAAAAATTCTTTTTCTCCCAATCTAATGTGTAAATCTTTTTGAAACTTGATAAAAAATATCCTTGGCTTAACGGAGTACAACTCTGTGTATTAGAATTTCTTTTTGTCATAAACTTGTTGCTGTGGCAGCATAAAAGGGGAAACATTTCATATAATAAAAATAGGCTCGTTTTGTAAAGCTTTACACAGCCATGATGTTTTAAATTTTGTATGTAAGTTTGCTAAGGGGTAGACTTCAAAGTTGGTTACAATATTTTTGTCCAGGGTCACGTTAGATCATGTCCCAGGTGTACCTACTTTACAAAAAAGAGAGGAATTTTTTTTTAAATCATTTTAAATTATTCAAGTCAGCCGCGATTCATGAAAGCTAACAGCAAGAGTTATTTATAGATCTTTTGAAACTTGAGAAAGCAAATCAGAAAAAGTACCAATTTCTCTGATGGCATTTGATAATCGTGCAAAAGTGAAAATATAGTTATAATGCATCAGAAACAGATAATCCAGCTTCCATGTGACTATTAAGGGCTATTGATGGCTAAACAACATGTTAATCATATGATATCATTGAAATGTGTATAAATTGTGTATCAATACATGTTCAGCTATGGTCAGAAAAATAATTTGGGGAAATAATTGCACCCTGTTTTATCCCAATAGGACCACGTTTTGAAATAAACAAGCACATTTTCAACTGTGTAACCGAAAAGATATAATGTTGTAACAGTCTTTAACTGAATCATAGGGGCCTTCCATATCATGTTAGTTTATTAGTAGCGCTTAGAGCAAAAACATTTGGTTATGTATTTGTTACCTGGAAGGGCAACTTTTGATGCTTTACCGTACCGGTTCTAAGCGTCTTTTCAATTTCATAACATTTGGCATGACATTTATTGCATAGTCTCACTATAAATTGTGCACATACAATGTGACCAAATAGTAAAGAAAACTTGCAATGTGTATATTTATGAATCTTGGCTTCCATACATGTAATTTTGTAAATAAAAGTAATATTTTTATTCAACCTATGTTTTTTTTTCAATGAGTTTTTGGGCATGAATATTGCTGTAGGTTTTCACTGTATGCTACAGTTGATTTTACTGAATAGAAAAATGTTTTTGGAGCACAATCAAATTTTTACTGAATACAAGTTTTGGACCAAAACATCACTTTCATCAATAATATGTATGATATGACATTGTTACCGGTTTTGGATTTCTATATAATTTAGCTCAAAGTAAGAGGAAATATATAGCATGTTTTTGTGATGAAATGGAATCTTGACAAAGACTCCAACATACTTAACTTTGGAATTCAATTTTACTCTTTTCCAAAATTTTGCTGAAAAAAAAATGCATATTTTCATGATTAATTCAATAAAAAACATTCATAATAATTTCCTCAAATACCTTTTCTGGTATGAGTGTAATGCCTTATGTGTCTTGTATCAAATTCAATTGACAGATCTTGAAAATACACAAAACTAAGTTTTTTGGACACATGAAAAGGGGGCCATGTTTCATGTCATAGTGGGAATAAGTCAAGGTGGCTTTTTGGAATCCAGTTTGGATTATCTAATATACTAATTGCATTTCATAGCTTGCATATGGTCCTTTATCACCATGCAGAATTAAAAGAAAATTCGTGCGTGGGCAGATTTGAGACACCCCCTTTCCATTTTTAGTGATTCTATGTTACTTTGGTTACCATGGATACCATGAATCTGAAACATTTTCAGACTTTTTATTTTTTCATGTCGGACATGAGACATCAGTGTATATTCCCAATGCTGTAACTTTGTATCCTAGCCATGCTGTTAGGAATAAATTTGAACAAAAATTTGCTCACTTCATATAGTAGCGAAAATGCAATCAATAGCCTGTGTTTGTTGCCATGGTTTCCAAATAAATGAAATAACTTGAGTATATTTTTATTTTTCATTTTGTAGGCATAATATGAAAGGATATTTCTCTGCTTAAATTACCTCACTTCACTCAACATATTTCCTTATTGGTTGTTTTCGTGTTGCCATGGAAACCAAATTAAGAAGGAACAATCAAAATTTAGTGTGCACATTTGAAGGTATGAATCAATACTTTAAATGACATATTAAATGATGCTAGTTTTTATGTTTTTGTTTGCAATTTTACAGCTTAAAATATGTCAAATTTCCATTTTTAGTTATTCTATGTTACTTTGGTTACCATGGATACCATGAATCTGAAACATTTTCCGACTTTTTATTTTTTCATGTCGGGCTTGAGACATCAGTGTATATTCCAAATGCTGTAACTTTGTATCCTAGCCATGCTGTTAGGGGATAATTTGAATAGAAAACTGCTAATTTAATACGGTAGCGAAAATGCAAAATACAGTCTGTGTTAGTTGCCATTGCAACATATTATGTGAAAATATGTTCGCTTTTCCATTCGTGAAATTTATAGCTAACATAAGCATAAAAGTTCTGGATTAGAAAAACTCATTGTGTATCAAAGGGTAAATATACACTACTATCTTCAAAATGTACATTTTTCCTTGTTTCAAAAACAGAAAATCTTGCCTTCGGGGAGAAAATCTTCTCTGGCCGTTGCCATGGTAACGGTACAGCTACAACACTTTCCTTTCGGCTTTCAAACTTTTATGACAAAAGGAATCAATTGGGCAAGCAATTTTTTGAATTCTGAAAAAGTCACTTATCACCTTTTCTATAGAGCCTGCATGATTCTTAGGACGCAATCCCAGTTAAAGGGGACAATTGATGTCTCCGGCCTTTAATATGTTCTAGTTGCAAATAGTCAACATTATATAAATGCCCACCACATTTATTTTCATCCAACACCTATAACTAAAAAATTAATCTATAATTAACGTTCGTAAGAACCCCATTTCTTATGAAAATCTTGTGACAATCAAACAAGGGGGTACGAAAAACCGATGTCTCCGGGTATAAATTCTAACTTTCAAACCAAAAATGTCAATTTCAACAATTAATTATCTTAACAGAACTGTCCCAATCCTGTACAGAACACATAGAGCTCCAAAACGATACCAAGATTTATATAAAAAATGTAATCCAACATTTGTAGAAAAGCCTCGAGTCGTTGTCTCGAAAATTCAAAAACGTACGGGACACTTTCTTTAAAGCTAAGAAACACTGACATAAATATACATCTAATGCATCAATCAAGCGTAATCTACTTCAGTATAAATATATAATATCAAAATAAAGTCGTATTTTGATATACCTTTGTCAGTATTTTTACAAAATCAACATGATTCTTACACAATTTACCGTAATTTTAACCCCGTAACGTACGAGGCAAGAACTAAAGTAACTGTAGTTAAAAATGTGTAGTTATAAATAGTTTAATTCTTCAAGTAACATCACCATTCGAAGTCTCTTCAAATATGATAAAAAGAATTATACCGATTACTATAATAACATTGATACAGTAGGCCAAATAAAGTTTGGTACACATTAAAAAGTGACGTACGAGTCCATAACGTTCGAGGCAATTTTTAGTTTTCAGTTTTTTAATTGCTAAAATGGAACATTTCCTGTGCTTTATTTATGTACTTTGGGTTCCTTAATGGCTCCAGTTTAAGCAAAATAGACTTTTAATGCACATAATAGACTGTACGCGTACTCGTACCAGTCTCGTACGTAATGGTATTATAATTACGCTTAATTGAAACTATTTTTACAATATTGAGGAAAGTTCCTCAAAATATGCCGGTTTTTGTTGATATATATAGGAATATATTCATATCCATATACATTACACTAGATTAATGCATTAAAATAGATTATTTCAGCGTTTCTTACCTTTATAAAAAGTGTCCCGTACGTTTTCGTAAATTGGATCCATCAAATTTAAGGATGTCTAGCAAATTTTGGATAACATTTCACTTAATTAAGCAGTTATTACACATACCTCATGTGTCAAAACAATACGAACATCTCAACTTTTATAAATTGAAATTAATTTGGTTAGGAAGTTTTAATTTGTAAAACAACACACCCAGATGGCTTATAGAGTTGTATTTATTTTCATTTATTCATTTCATTATAATTTTTTTGACAAAGTGTCTGGCAAATGGATATTGCCTGATAATATTATGATTTGATTGAAAAGGTAATAACACAGAGGTTGTGGTATTAAATAAAAGAAAGCACATTACGTACGGGACAATCTGTAGTTACGTTCGGGACAGACCAGTTTTAAACTATTGTTGATTTGTAATAAATCATTGACTTTCCATTTCTGCATATCGATTAAGGGAATAACTCATTGCTTTTGTTTAATAATACAAGAGAAAATTAAAGGTTGTTTGGTGTATTTTAGAAGAGTTGGAAGTAGCCAACGTTCTAAAATAAAGGAATTGTATAAGGATAGCTGTTTTGTATTTTCATTCGCATAGGTACAATTCACCATTTTCACCCATATTGTCAATTGATTCACATTTTACAAACAAATACTCATCAAAATGTATCGGATTTATTATTCTTTAGGCATAACTTAATGGGAAATTAGACACACATTTCACAAAGGGGTCTATCTAAAATACGCATTTTTTTATGCACACATTCGATCATTTAACATTCTATAACTCCAAAACTAGGCAAGCCCACTTGACAAAACAAGAGAAATTTGCGCAGAAGATGTGATCCATGAAGAAAATTTGTCCAGAATGAGTGAATGGTAGAATGAAAAATTTCGAAAAAAAATTAGTCAATTGTCCACTTTAACTGGGATTGCGTCTTAGGGAGAGTGCTAATTAAAACTTTTAAAAAGGAAGGCATAGTGAAAATTTAGAGAATAAAAGAAAATGCTGATAATCAAAATTTCTTCCATTTCCCTTCATATTTTCAGTGATCTAAGTTCATAAATTTCCCTTTTGCTATGGTTCATTTCGATGGTTGCATTAATTTCAAATTGGAACAATTAAAATGTTTGTTTGACATCACTAAGTGTAATGCCTTGCGTTTTTTTTTTTTTTTTTTTGTTTTTTTTTTTTTTTGAGAAACGAAGAAATTGCGGATGCTCAGCAATTTCTCCTTTCTCGTAAATATTTTTTAACCCTTTCCCAAAACGGCAAAATTTAAGGGTGATCCACTTCAAAAACTGCTACAACTGACAAAATTGATGTTATTAAAGAGAGGATTTGTGTAAAATATTGCATAGAAAATATTGAGACAAAAGGAGAAACTGCTGGTTATCAGCAGTTTCTTCTTTTGTTTCAATGTTTTCCCAAGCCTTGTCTATCATGGACGTCAAAACCAGGTCTTGTTTGGGAAAGGGTTAAACAATAGTTCTCTCTAAATGATTTTTATTTGCACAATCATTTTTAATTGGACGTCTTTCGGACGTCCAATTCTTATGACCGCTTTTCGACAGGCGAAATGGGTTTTCATTACCAAAAAACCCTTCTCAGACTCAATTGCCAGTTGACCAAAATTCAAAATATACTGAGAGGCAAAAGAAAGTATACACTTTTTGATTTTCTATATCTCTCTTAATTTCCATCATATCGACTCAAAATTTTGCACTATTTATTCCTACTTATAGACCAATAATGCAGTCTTGTTAAGTTTTACCTGGAATTACTTGGCTACCTGTACTTTTGCTACATGCCGATCTTGCAAATTTTGCAAGTGCGACTTAGTGGAGCATCAAATATTGCTGTTAATCCTTATTGGAATTCTTTATTAATAATCAGAACAAATCACAACGTTAAATTTTCTCTAACATCATAACACAATTCTCGGTGGCTGGTAGAAAGCGATCGACATACCCATTTTTGCCATTAAGACCCATTTTTCTATGACGCAGCGTAATACGAAAGAAACGTGACACAATATACACTTATTCAGGTAGCATAGGAACATCCTGTGCAATTTTATCAAAACCCGTCTATAAATTTAGAAGGAGTTATGTCAGATAATTTGCTTGCATCAATCCCCCTTTTGCCATGACGCATCATGATATGGAAAGCACTAACAATATACGCATGGTCCTAGGTAACTAGGCTCTTTCTGCGAACATTTTATCCAAATCCGTTCATAAATGTAGGGCTTGTGTCAACGTGAATTATTTTGTTAATTTATTTCTTAAATCCCCTTTTTCGATGCCAATGTATGATAGGAAAAACCCTTCGCATCGGAAGGAATGACAGATAGACGGGCAGGCGAAGAAGTGTACATAAAACAAACGATCTTCATCAGTGGCGTTTAGAAATCGTAATAATCTATACATCATTTTCTTAGAATGTGTGGAAGAACTAGGGTGTATACTTATTTTTGCCTCTCAGTATAGATTTTGAGACCATACAGGAAAACTGTCGTATCTTTTCCTGCTTTCTATGTGTTCTCTAACAAACACTTAAAGATTCATTGGCCGATGCAATTCATGCCACGTCTTAACCAACTTTACGATCTTTTTTCGATTTAACAATTTTCTTGTAGTGATTTGACTTTCGTAATATTGTGTAAAGGGTAAGATCTTTAGAAAGCGATACATGCATACACTATGTTAATAAAGTTAACAAACGCCATTTATGATCATCAGCAGCGATAGCTCAAACGGGAAAGGATTAGCCTCGTAACCTTTTTTCAGTATGAAATTTGGAACGCCGTTGGTTCGAAACCAGTTCGGATTATTTCTTCTGTATAAAGTTTGTTGAAACGTTTGTTTTTCTTGTTATACGCCGCCGGAGGCGGATGTATATTGGCGTCATCTTCTCCATCCGTCCATCCGTCCGTCCGTCCGTACGCCCGTCCACTTTTCTTGTCAACGCAAGTCCTAAGTTTCTGGCTGGATCTTCTTGAAACTTGGTCAATGTTATCACCTCAATTGGTAGATGTGCATGAAGGAAGGATTTTATGGTTCATTGATTTTTGCCTGAGTTATGCCCCTTAAAACTTAGTCTCTGGGGCTTATTGAAATTGCAGCCTTGTCAACGCAACTCCTCCTAAGTTTCTGGCTGGATCTTCTTGAAACTTGGTCAATGTTATCACCTCAATTGGTAGATAGATGTGCATGAAGGAAGGATTTTATGGTTCATTGATTTTTGCCAGAGTAATGCCCCTTAAAACTTAGTCTCTGGGGCTTGTTGAAATTGCAGCCTTGTCAACGCAACTTCTCCTAAGATTCTGGCTAGATCTTAATGACACTTGGTCAATGTTATCACCTCAATTGGTAGATGTGCATGAAGGAAAGATTTTATGGTTCATTGATTTTTGCCTGAGTTATGCCCCCTTAAAACTTAGTCTCTGGGGCTCATTGAAATTGCAGCCTTGTAAACACAACTCCTCCTAAGTTTCTGGCTGGATCTTAATAACACTTGGTCAATGTTATCACCTCAAATGGTAGATGTGCATAAAGGAAGGATTTTATGGTTCATTGATTTTTGCCAGAGTTATGCCCCCTTAAAACTTAGTATCTGGGGCTTATTGAAATTGCAACCTTGTCAACGCAACTCCTCCTAAGATTCTGGCTGGATCCTAATGAAACTTGGTGGATGTTATTACCTTAATTGGTAGATATGCATGAAGTAAGGATTTTATGGTTCATTGATTTTACCTGAAATATGCCCCCTTCAATCTTAGTCTCTGGGGCTTAATGTTATTTCAGCCTTGTGAACGATATTTCAGCCTTGTGAACGCAATTCCTTCCAGGTTTGTGACTGGATATTTATAAAAACCTTTTTGTGAACACAACTTTTTACAGGTTTTTGAGTGAATATTTATAAATCCTTGTCAATGTCATTTTTTTTTGTCTCAAGTTTTATAAGTGGCGGCGTATATTGTGACCATGGCACTCTTGTTGTGAAAGCAGACATTTTAGGATGATTACTCAATTTAATGCACGTATTGTGTATGATAAATTCTTTTTCTTT
The DNA here is from genome assembly GCA_963680895.1 of Fragum sueziense. Lineage (NCBI taxonomy): Eukaryota > Metazoa > Mollusca > Bivalvia > Cardiida > Cardiidae > Fragum > Fragum sueziense. The sequence continues at coordinate 19,193,457 of OY804607.1, read as the reverse complement.
GATTATTGTTGTTTATGTCTTTGACATATTTAAAGAAACGCGGTTTCCACGAGACGTATTTTGGAAACAGGGTTTTAAAATTGATTATCGGGGAGTGAGTTCATTTCGCAACTCGGGTTCGACTCGATGACAAATCGGGGTTCCATCTGAACAGCCTCAGATGAGACGCTACTGATATCCACCTATTCAGAAAAATATACTGAAAAGCAAAAGAAACTATAAACCTTACTTTCATTTGAATTCATCAAAATTTAATCACAGCTCGTGAAATTAATTATAATGTAGATATATGTTTGCCATTTGGCATTAGAAATATGGGGTTAGAAGAGAGTGTTCACATTTTCTTGATGTTGCTATTGCCGTGTCATTCATAAAGGGGTGAAATTGAAAATTCCGGGTAATGTTTTATCCCCTTTATTCGAATAAAAATTATCAGAAATTGTAATAGACTTTATCTAAACTCAATATGTGTGTGTCCCTAGTTGCAGTATTGACTGAAAGAAAACACTTTCATATGGATAAGATCAGCTGTCTGATCTTGAATTAGTGAATTATGAAACAATCATCCAGTGAAGAATTCTCCAATTTATACACGTTATTCTGTACACACGTCTTATACTGCCTACGACACTTACATTAAACCGTTTCCCGTCATAAAAGTGGGAGTTACTCAGTCAGTTTGTGTCAAACCGACTGATATGTTAGTCAAATTTGAGTGATGACGTCATGTTCGTCTAGCACTGACGGCCTCAGGCTGTCAGACGCCTAGCACCGATGCTAATGTTTCAAATTAGACGTTGAATGGTTCTGAATTAAAAATAATGATCTCGCGTGCATTTCCTGCAGCTGTCTGGACAACGTTACGTTACGTCACGTTAGTGCCAAACACGAATTTATCGGTCTTGTTTATGGTTCGTCCTTTTTTCTCACGTTTTAAGCTCTGTAGGTGTCGAAATGTGTTTAAGAAATTAACTATTGTTTGATTGCATCAGTCCACGAACTTGGAAACGTAAAACGTTATGGTTCCGGTCTGAACAGTGTAACTACCCAGTTTTTGACGGCGTCTAGGGGCTTACCTTTTTACAGAAATTGGAATATTACTCTGATTTATCATATGCTTAGCAACGAAGACTACATATGCAGAAAAAGATGACAATATCTTGAACACCGTTATGTGGGTGGGGTATTTAAATGAATTTAATAATATGCATGTGCACGTGGCTGTTTGGCAAATTAAACGGACGTATTCATTTATCATATTGAAAAATAGATATACAAATTGAAAGTTGGAAAAACTATACAAGTTTGCTTTGAAATAAGAAAAATAAATTTAATCTAAAACTGTATAGTTTCTTTTGCCGTTCAGTATAGTTGCTCTTACGAGTTCTATTTTTTTTCTCCATCTTTTGTATCACTGATATTCGACAGTATCATGACCTATTTACATACTGATCAATGATCATGACAACATTGATTATTACTAGTATAAGATCGAGTGGCAGCGATCTGTATTTATTACGTTTTAGTGACCCGTTTACGTGTATTGTACTAAGAAGATGAAGCAATGGATCTACAACAGTGACGAACGGTAGACCTGGATGATCGTATGAATATTATGTGTACAGATAGGGGAATTGCTATTCTGAAATGTTCGTTGATAATGATATGAAAATTTAAATTGCGTATTGTACTCCACTGCCATTTTCCCGACGGCACGTTCGCAATTTCTTCTTTGTGTGCACATCTGTAGATGTAAGGATGCTGCGGTAGTACTGGTATGAAGAATCCATTGTTAGGTGCTCCAATTCATCTGGTATCTTGTTTCAGGAAAAGTGTGTATTGAATTTGATTGTTTTGTAACCACAACCAGGGAAAACTGCTGCCGTGTTTTTTTTAACTCTAATACTCTAAACACGAACAAAAATCAAAGTGCTTGGAGCACTATATTTAGACGTCTCTGATTGATTGAGCGGAATTGTATGTAAATGATCGGCGTTTCATTACTTTATTTCGTTGAATTTGTGTTTAGATCGACTCTAAATCACTTCGTTAGTTTTTTTCCATAACGATGGTGGAGATAAAAGTCGAAAGAAAGATGTTAAATAAAGACCAATGTCTAAGTAGAATTCGAACCCAGGGCCTTCCAGATATAGACATGTGTAAAGAGTACAAGGTGAGTGCTCTTCCAAGTGAGCTATCGCTGCTTTCATTTATGTAGCGCGTTGGCTTACATTTTGAATTAATTGCTTAATTATAAAATAAACGAAATGTGTAACTGACGACAATACTCATAGTTAAACCGAAACAAGAAGACAAAATTGCTAATCACATGGCCTTAATTGAATTTGGTAATCAAATTAATAGTGGTTATTTATAGAGACAAATCAGTTGTCTTGAAACGGCAATCAAATCAATTTGCAGCCTGAGAGGGGTTTTCTAGTAATAAAGCCGATTTCGTATGTCCGAAACCGATCTTATAGAATTAAACACAGAAGAATGAATAAAATATCTTTCGTTCATGTACAATCCTGCTCAATCAACCAGAGACGTCCAATTACAGTGCTCTCAGCACTTTTATTATTTATAGCAGCTTATGATATTTCCGAAGTAGTGAATATGCGCTGATTGCATTAGATGGTTAAAAGATCTTAGATTAAGGTAGTCCACCCCTAGTGAGAGCTACGCTACGTCGGTGTTTTTCGTTCGACCTCGTGAACATTTGTAAGGTATTCGAGTCTGATGAAAAACGGTACTTCCACCACGAATGTTTACGAAGTCCCTCGAAAAAATCCGACGTCCAGTGAATATCATTAGGCGTGGACAATCTTTTATTTCACTTTTGCAACTTTTCATTCTGGCTTGTTAGATTGTAGATTTACACATTTTTAAATAAATTATTTGATAATTTACATATCTCAGATATAAATAAACCATGTCTTACATTTTTATAACGATTATTTGTCTTTTACCCCTTAGCGAAAGAGTCAAAATAGGGAAAGGGGAACTACACTATTTCTACCGTTGTCCGCCTTTCTTTCTATCCGCCTGTCTGCACAAACTGAATGTAGGCCTAGTCGCTTTTCTACGAAAACCTTGTAACTGCAGCTTGTTTTAAGCTGCAGTTTCAAGGTTTTCGTTGAAAAGCGACGATATGAAAACTTGACATTGCAATTTTCTCCGCAATTATTTGCACTACAATGTCCATTTTTACGCCCCCGTATCGAAAGATCGGGGGCATATTGTTTTACCGTCTTTTTCTGTTCGTCCGTCTGTCCGTCCGTCTGTCTGTCAGTCCGAAACTTAACATGAAAGCTTAATATTGACCATCAGTGTTTCACTGACATAATTACGAGGGCTGTTAATAAAGTATCCGGAATGGTTTCCTAACTTTTTAATTTGTGTACTAATTATAATGATATTTTCAACACTTATACTTTAGAGACTTATGCGTTTGGTCCTGTAACAATAATTGGGTCGTTTGCAATAGGACGCGTTCTACAGTCAAAGAACTTTCAAAGAACTATTTCCGTATGTGTTCGTTTAAATAGGGATTTCTCTGGTTTTGATTTACGACTTAACACGCAGCATTTAATTGAATATCGCTCCTCAATGTCCACTTAAGCCATATCTGAAAGTAATGTATCCATCTACGGTTATTTACGGAATGTACGTCATATATCAGCCGATGACGTTATGTTTGCCAAGAATAAATTATGCTCAAACATCATGAGCATTTTGGATAATTTCTGACGTCGGAAATACCTTTAAAAGCGGTTGATAAATGACATGTTTACCAATTATCCAAAGCTGCCCCGCTCAACGTGACCCTACGTTTCCATAGCGACTGTCGAATGCGCCTTAATGCAAATAGCGTAGTTTTTGTTACAGGTATAAATGTATAATTCCTCGAAGTATTTGTGTAGAAAATATCATTACAATTAGTAAACAAATAAAAAAGTTATGAAACCATTCTGGATACTTTATTAACAGCCCTCGTATCTTGTTGGTATATGTAACAAAGTTTTGTTTGATTTTCTTTTCGTCGTTTCTTGGATTAAGAAATACTGATTTTCGAGAAAATAAAGATCGGCAATTTCTGTAAAATTGCCACGAAATGACGTCATACATTGGCTTGACTCCGCTCCCAATTTAAAACATGAGGTTTCTGACAGAAATAAAGTGTGCGACTTTTCTGTCATAAAGCAAAGTCTCAGTTTATATCCATTTCTCGATCGTAAGAGTAGTACAGACAAACTTAAACCGTTCTTTGACACATTCCTTCACTCACTAACGACATATTCTTTGACTGTTTTAACATTTTTTTAACTAACATTTACTATGTATGAATTCCGTGAATTCCGTGTTTTGAGTGTCGAATGGGGAAGTCGCTTTATGACAGAAAAGACATTTAACTTTGTCAGAAATCTCAGGCTTTCCGGGAAATGACCCACGACTTCCCGGTTTTCCCACCATGACATCTTTATTTAGCCGGTACATGTATGACGTCATAACTTCAAATCGGACGTTCAGCGTTTTTTCTTCGGTAAAGATCGGAAAAGACCAAAATATCCAATTTAAAAGACGAATTAAAAACACTTCAAATGTTTGAAAATTGTAGAAACTTTGCTATTTGGTTATCAAAAAGGTGTTTTTTCGACACAAGAGATTATTTTTGCCGATCAGCGGACACTTTAAGAAAGTGACACTGGTTTCCATCGTCTTCCCTTCCAGGAATTATACACTTTTCCCCCCAAAATGAATTTTCCCTCCAATTAATTTTGAACATTTTTGTCAAATATTTCCATAAGTATACATTAATTAAAAATTCTAAACCGTACAAAATGCTTATGTTTGTATTTGGAATGGAAATGTAACACTATTTAGGAACAATTGGCTCTTTTCAAATTTTGATTCTGGCTCTGGCGCTTTTGATAGTTTGGATACCTTAATCAAAATCCATTATTTCTTCTACAGTACCTTTCAATATGAGAGAGAGAAGGGAGAAAAGACAAGAAAAGAGGATATGAGATGAGAGATATAGCGACCTCAGTGCGTGTTTTAATCCTTTCCCAAACAAGACCTGGTTTTGACGTCCCTAATCAAAAAGGCTTGGGAAAACATTGAAACAAAATAAGAAAGTGTTGATAATCAGCATTTTTAGCTCACATGAGCACGAAGTGCTCAAGGTGAGCTATTGTGGTCGCTTTTTGTCCGTCGGCGTCCGTCCGTCCGTCTGTCCACATTTTGTTGTTAACACTCTAGCATCCACAAATATTGACCAATCTTAAAAAAAACTTGGTCGAAAAATGTATGACCATAAGTTCTCGGATGAGTTCGATTTTGGGTCAGATCGGACCAGGAACTCGGGAGTTATGTGCCCTTGAACGTCAAAAATAGCTACTTCTGGCTTTGTTAACACTCTAGCATCTACAGATATTGATCAATCAAAATAAATCTTGGCAAAATTTGTTGGTATTCATAAGATCTTGGATGAGTTTAATTTTCAGTCTGATCGGACCAGAAAATCTTGAGTTATGTGCCCTTGAATTTGACAAAATTGCTGTTTTTGGCTATTTTCGATTTTGTTTACTCTCTAGCATCTACTAATATAGACCAATCAAGATAAAACTTAAACACAATGTTGTGGACTATAAGAATTTGGATAAGTTAAATTTTCCGTAAAATCCAACGAGGAAGTCATGATTTATTTGCCCTTGAATTTGACAAAATTGCCGTTTTCAAATATTTTTGACATTGTTTACACTCTGGCATCTACAATTATGAACCAATCAAGACAAAACTTGGACACAATGTTAGAGACTGTAAGGTCTCGGATGAGAATGATTTTCAATAAAATTACACAAGGAAGTCTTGAGTTGTGTGCCCTTGAATTTGACAATATTGATGTTTTGACTATTTTTGACTTTGTTTACACTCTAGCATCTACGATTTTTGACCAATCAAGAAAAAAACTTTGACACAATGTTGGAAACTGTAACATCTCGGATGAGTATGATTTTCAATAAAATTAGACAAGGAAGTCATGAGTTGTGTACCCTTGAATTTGACAAAACTGTCGTTTTCAACTATTTTAGACTTTGTTTACACTGTAGCATCTATAATTTTTGACCAATTAAATCAAAACTTGCACACAATGTTGGGGACTATAAGATCTTGAATGAGTGTTCTTTTCATTTTGATCAGACTAGAAAGTCATCAGTTATGTGCCCTTGAATTTGACCAAATTTCCGTTTTCGACTGTTTTCGACTTTGTGTTGTACACTCTAGCATCTACAATTATTGACTAATTAAGATGAAATGTTGGTGACCATAGGATCTAAAGATGAAGTTCAAATTTCGGTTTGATCAGATCAGAAAGTCACGAGTTATGTGCCCTTGAATTTCACAAAATTGCTGTTTCGACTTTGTTTTTAGTCTAACAAAGACAAAAAATTGACCAATCAAGACAAAACTTATTGATGTTCAATGTTGATCAACATAAGATCCTAGATGATCTTGAATTTCAGTGTAATTGGACAAGAAGTTGCTGAGTTATCTGCCCTTGAATTTGATGAAATTGCTGTTTTTTACCTTTTTTTAGCTCACCTGAGCACACGGTGCTCAAGTGAGCTATTGTGATCACCTTTTGTCCGGCGTCCGTGCGTATGTGCGTCGTGCGTCGTCCGTCAACAATTTCTTTAAATGACATCTCGTCCTTAACTACTGGGCCAATTTCAACCCCCTTTCAGAATTGCTAAAAGAATTTAAATCCATAAAAAACTCTGGTTGCCACGGCACCAGAAAAGGAGAAATTTGATTGAATCTCAATACTATCTTTGAACTACATCTCCTCCGAAACTACTGGGCCAATTTCAAGCAGACTTGGCAGGAATGTTCCTTAGTTGACCCCCTTTCAGAATTGCTAAAAATATTGAAATCCATAAAAAACTCTGGTTGCCATTGCACCAGAAAAGGAGAAATTTGACTGAATCTCTATACTATCTTTGAACAACATCTCCTCCTAAACTACATGGCCAATTTCAACCAAACTTGGCAGGAATGTTCCTTAGATGACTCCCTTTCAGAATTGCTAAAAGAACTGAAATCCATAAAAAAAACTCTGGTTGCCATGGCACCAGAAAAGGAGAAATTTGACTGAATCTCAATACTATCTTTGAATGACATCTTCTCCTAAACTACCAGACCAATTTCAACCAAACTTGGCAAAAATATTCATTTCAGGAGGTCCTCTTTCAGAATTGCTAAAAGAATTAAAATTGACTAAAAACTCTGGTTGCCATGGCACCAGAAAAGGAGAAATTTGACTAATTCTCAATAATTTCTTTGAACAACATCTCCTCCTAAACTATTTGGCCAATTTCAACCAAACTTGGCAGAAATATTTCTTAGTAGGTTCCTTTTAAAAATTGCTAAAAGAATTGAAATCCTTTAAAAGCTGTGGTAGCCATGGCAACAGAAAAGGAGATTTTCCACCAAATCGCAATGACGTCGTTGAATGATATCTCCTCCTAAACTAACAGGCTAATTTCCACCAAACAAGGCAGAAATATTCCTTAGGAGGTCACTTTTAAAAATTTGCAGAATTGCAATTCATGAAAAAACCAACTCTGGATGCCATGGCAACAGAAAGAGAGAAATTATACGAAATCTGTCAGAAGCAATTTCTCAATAACTGCAGAGACAAATTTGACAAAACTTAATATTTGCATTACTTATGATATTGCTAAGAGGTACTTTTCTTTGCTTTTCAAAACCTTGTCACAGAAAAATGGGACTTCTTGTAAAAATCTGCTTATTAGGGGCATAGCATCTACATTTATGCATGGATTTAAAAAATGTATGGGTAAATGTGTTCTTTATCATGAGTAGATGTTCTATTTGAAATATATATTTAAGTTGGTTCAAGGTAATAGATCTAGGTCAATTTGTAAATTTCTGTTTGTTTGTCAGTCTGTATGTTTTATTTTAATTCCATCTGTCCAAAGCAATTTCTCCATAACCACATAGCCGAATTGGATGAAACTTCATATTTGAGTTACATATGATATTGCATTAAGGTAGTTTTCTGGGTTTTCTATGGTTTGAAATGGCATAGTGGCGTTCATATGATCTTTCACCCTTTATTGCATTACCTGTTAGAAATCTGATCTGTTATTAAACCCCATCTCAGGTGAGCGACCTAGGGCCAACGGCCCTCTTGTTTACTCTAACAACCACATATAGTATGTGACGAATCAAGACGAAACTTGGATACACTATTGTTGAAATAAGTTTGTTTCCAGTCTTAGTAACAAATATTTATTGACTCGAACATGACTTTGGCTCAGACTTGGGTCAGGTGAACGATTAAGGACCATCATGGTCCTCTTGTTTTCTTTTGTTTCAATATTTTCTGAACTTTTTTGTACACAATTCCAATCTCTAGCATTATCTGTTTTGTTGTCTGCACAAGCTTTCAAATTGGGTCATCCTAAAATTGTGTTGTTTGGGAAAGGGTTTAAAAATAAAAACAAATGGTTTAAGAAAGAATGTTGAAATGTTCACAGCCTCTACTCAAATAACTGGTCTATCTAAAATAAGATAAATTTGAGCATTTTGTTCGGCTATATAGACGCAATACATAAATTCGACGAATTATCTCAATGGCCCTCGTATTTCAAATCTCAAATGATCATACCTGGAATCAAATTATGATGTAGACCACTTTATAAACATAGATAATTAAGAATGAAATACCGAAAAATATCGATGACCAGCATTCCCCTAAATGTTTTAATCTTCATACGATTACATAAAACTACTAGAGTTACGTCCCCAAATTGATAACCATTTAGAACTCCGTTTTTCCACTTCTGTGCTGTAGGGCCTACACATATTGTCTGCATCTATTTTGTTGTCTGCATCATCTTTCAAGTTGGAACAGTGTATTTTTTTGCCTTCCGGAAAATGTTTAAAACCATTTAATCTATACTAGAGGAAAGAAGAAACGCAACAACAATTTTTTGTTATTTCTCTTAATTCTTTTATGTTATTGAGTCAAACTTGTTACTGATTATTACAGGGAACTGTATCTTGATATTGATCTTTGTGTTTACGTAAGAACCGGTCTTACATGTACCTGTGAGATAACGTCAAAAAAGACATTTGCACGTTTTGCACGTGCAAACCTTTAAATACCCAAACTTTACATAAAACTCTTTTTGATTTGTGTAGATGCACGTCGACTCGACACAATGCAATGATGTTTGTTTAGATTGAATCCCTCGTATCATTTTGCGACTTATTCAAAGACGTCGTCCGGTAGCAAATGTGATGTTTAAGAATTGAACATCTCAACCCCCAATTGCTGCTGACTTTGGTGTACATCCGTTGACAAAATATTGCTTGAGATAACATCTTAGAACGAACAGAAAAACTGAAGGTAGCTCGAAAAGCGGTCGTCAACGTCTAACGTCACGACGCCAGGACCATAACGTTCGTTTATTTTACCAACCGAAAAAATCTCTTATCGAGAAAAAATGTTGATGCTATTGATGGACAGTACAGCAATCAAATTTCAGCCAGAAATCGTTAAGGTCAAATTGGATAGCGTGCGAGATCGCATTTAACGTTGACGCCAAACCCTATCATTTAAACGCATATAATGTTACCTTGATGAAATTTTGACACTAGGAAGTCAACTGTTGAAGTTTTATACTTAACCAAACTTATAAGTACTCCGTTTTCTATTAAGCGCAAAATTTCTACGGTAAAGGAATATCAAAAGTCTTTTATTATTCCCTTACTCAATTACTTCACCGATATCATTTTGCAAAAATATTATGAAAAATGATAACTTCCGGTCAAGTATAGAAAATTGAAATATACCTCCTGTGTTTCATACACGAATCCCGCGTGCTTAGTTTACAATTTATTCTTTTATGAGTCAGCGTGTCAAACATAAAAAACATAAAATGCGTTGGAAATCTCTACAACAAAAACCCATAAAAATTGGTGTTTTACAAGGTGGTGCGATTCAAGCGTAGGTAATATTCTTATACCCACATTTCCAGTCGTTCTGTACAAATTAAATACAAAATATCGTTCATTACTGTCAAACGTCAACAATTTTGTAACATTCGTATCATTTGTCAAAAGAAATTCAAACCGTATCACAAATGTACATGCAAATGCTATCACTAAACTTGTGGCCGAGTACAGACAAACCGGAAGTGCTGCCAACCTTCCAAGACAACCACGTGATAGAAAATCAAGCCGGAATTAGGACCATAACATTTTTCTGTCTCGTATACGTGAGCTGGAGCGTTCAGTGGCTGTCACAGAAAGGGATACATTATGTCTTCAAGGGAGACCATTCAGTGTCCGAACTATCCGATAATGGCTCAATTCATCATGTCTATGTACAAGACACAAAAACCATGACCTCACAATTAACATGTTAATGTTCAGTTGGGAAGGGTGTATTAAATTTGCTCATTGTGAAAAAAGTGTTTTAGAGACAAACGATTTACTGTCAAGTATGATGAGGATCTGGTACATGCTTAGCAAGCGTAGAGAATCTTACATCGACTTCTAAAATATTAAAAAGATATCCCTACAGCTTCTTTCACGATTTTCAAAATGTCCACGCGTCACTGATGTCATGCTAATGTTTGAGCGAACATGGAACACACAAGATATTGACTTTGTGATTTTTGCTACCAATAGTGGTCTCCGTTAGCTGCTTCTTGTTCAATTCATGTTGTTGAGAAATTGATGAAAATTCAATATATGGTGGTCATAGGGTTAAAGTGAAGATGTTTTAAATTTGGTTTAGATATGTTATGCCAGTCCGGAAATATGCTCTATAATATAGTCGGAGTACTTATAAGTTTTGAGTAGTGTACTATGGATTGCAAAAAAGTACTCGAACGAAGGTGATTTTGAGAAAGACAAAAACAAAAAGTACGATCAAATTTATTTTTTGTTGCGTTTCTTTTTTCCTTTAGTATATTATTAGCGGCATCTGCCATCCTAACCATCCTAAGAATAGTTTTTTGGGAAAGGGTTTAAACAGAAACTGCGCGAAACATTCATACCTATTTATTACAGTTGCCGCACCTGCAACTTGACGCGCATTTAAAATTCAGCGTGGTAGAAAAATTTAGCTGGAGTCGACAAAGCTTTCTACTAAAACTTTTATTTTACAATAGGGTTCGTTTGTTACCGACAATGGTCTTGCAACGCTTGATAGAATCAAAATACGAATATTCTTCAAATTGGCAAAATCATGTTTTATGTTTGAATGATTACTTAAAGAATTATGATACCTGATACTCTTGTTAAACTAGCGCATGCTTAAGTTATGCATTTATTGAATTCGGGCCCGTTGATAAGACTATATTCCTGAAGAGAAAGGCAAAAAACATGGCGCATTCTTTAACATCGGACACTCTTTATGATCATCCGTGTTCTCTTTGTGCAGAGGACGACATCAATAAAGATTCTGTTGTTTTTTGTGTGAACTGCCAGGAATATTTTTGTAAATCTCATTTGAAAAATCATAACCGATTTGCTGGGGATCACCAGCTTATAAAGCAAGAAGAATTAAAAGGTGCGACGCCAGTTGCAAATCTGAAAGGCAAATTGGATCTTCCAGAGGAGAGATGTTCGCGGCATCATGGGAAACTGTTAGATATGTACTGTCCGGATCATGATGTTGTGGCGTGTAACGTTTGCGTTTCATTGGATCACAGGTAAAATTGATTAACTTAATCATTTATCAACATAACAAGATATGTTCGTGGAACATGTGTGCCAAATAGGGACCAACCTTTCATGTGGCTAACTAAGGATTGAAGCAGTCGAATGGGAGTATTTATCAAGTATGATAATCCACACAAAGAGCAATAACTCCATAAATGTGATCCACATAGTTACAGTTTTTGTACACTGTACTTTTCCATAATGAGTTCTTTCCACATAGGAAGTTTCATGATACTACTTTACAAACTTTTTGAGTTATGATCATCATTATCATCACCACCACCATCATCCTGTTTTGATTATCCAGGCCTTCGATTATTCCTCTGTCGAGGGTTGGGCCTGGCTGCCCAGTCTAGAACGAGTCTACCTCTCCACGTCTGGTGATCGTTTGAGTTGGCGTTTGTTAGTCCAACAATCTCAGAATAAAACAATAGAATTAAAAACAACAAAGGTCAATGACTCAATCCACGTTGAAATATATACTGATGGCCATAAGAAACGCCTCAGTCCTATGAAATATCCGATTTTTCAGTATATTTGATTTGAAATAACAAAAAATCATTTCCATCGGTAAATTTGATTATCTGGTGTTGAAAAATGATTGTAAAGAAATTATCAAATTGTTACAGTTTAGAAAAATAGCACATTTAAACAGAGCGGTATCAGAATTTCCATTTAAAAATCAGTTGCACGTGGTCAAAACTTTACTTGCGACAATAACAGGTGCCGTGAAACGTATGGTTTGGAGTCCATGTAGTTATTGAATACTAAATGCGACGTCGATCCCTACGTCATAAACATGAAACGCATATGACGTTAACGTGAGAAATATTCTAATATAACAGGCCTTAAACGAGGTCTACCTGACTTTTGCCGATTGGTAAAATTTCCTGCAACTCTAACTCGTCAACCAAGAAGCCTAATTGTGCAATGCAAGACGTCAAAACGTCCGACGGCTTTTTTGCGTTTCCCGTATTCACAAAATGGCTCATATACGAGCTCTATTTTCCGAATAATGTATCTGTTTCAAAGATTACTTGAAACAACAAAAAATGTCATAAAACACCTATACGGCCATTACAGTAATCGACTACTCAACACAACGTCGATCCCAACGTCACAAACCTGAAACGAACATGACGTTGACGTTAGGAATTTTCTCGTTTTAAATGCGTTACACGAGATCCAGTTGAGCGTGGCCGATGGATAAACATTAGCGAAACTCAAACGCGTCAATCAAGACTCCGAATCGAGACACACACAATGCGTTAAACTGTCTGTCGACTTGTTTGCGTATTTCTCGCATTCGAAAATGGCCATATCGTGAGCTCTCTTTTCAGAATTTAGCCTTGGCATCCTTTAATACTGACTTTTGACAAGAAAATCTTTAAAATCCTGATTGCCTATCTACTAACACATGTTACTGTGTAAAATGTGACCAATTTCATCACATGACAAATCAACACGAAGCGCACGTAGAAAACGTGACCATGTCACCGGAAATGAACATCTTGATGAATAGAAAAGCATATTTCTTATTTGACGTAACTGTTGGTCAAAAATATTATATACAGCATATATTTAACAAATATTGTAATAGGTTTAAGGAAAATAATGACAAATTTCACTGAGGCGTTTCTTATGGCAGTCAGTATACATAGTAAAAAAAGTTTAGCAACAAAATGTAAATATCTTTAGTAGCCAAAATATTTTTGTTTTAACATAAAATCAAACGTTAACACGATAGATTATAGCTAGAAAACGCAAACAAATGAATTTGATACCGCCATCGCGTGCGTCTTGCACTCCAGGTGCGTATTTCCGGTTTTCATGTCTGCCATGGTATTCATGTGTTTGGAGCATAATTCTAGAAAACATTTAGGCGTGAACATACTCGTCTTTGCCCAGAATGAAAAAGGCCACTAAAAAGACTTTTCTGCAACGCTGTTTGACTACGTCATGGACTTACGTTAGGAGGATGTTATATCGCTAATGTGTTCATACGTGGCGGAACCGGCGATAAAGATGTCTTTCTAAATTTTACGTATCTCAAAGCATGAGTAACTGTTTGAGGATGCTATATGAGCCAATGTTTGTGGTTTGAGATAGTCCCGGTCAAGGACGTCGGAGAAAAACGCCACGAGACGATGACCGTCATAATTTCGTAACGTCAAGGCAAAGATGTTCCATATTCTCACCAAAACTTTGAGTGGCTTCAACAGTAATACAAAATTAGAGTATCCTCATTTGCCATCCATGATCGTCTCCACAGACGAAGGGTTACTAGACGTTGACTATACGTTGTAATTTCCCTGACGCTACACCATGAACGTACCAGACCTTACTGGCATAGAGTCCTAAATGCTGTAAGCGTAAACAACGTTGATTGTCTCCCATTACCACCATTCTGTTTGATTTATCACCAATAGAGCTCATATGGCGCATTTGGGGGAAGACGTGAACGTGATCCTTATGACGTGAATGACGTTCAGTCTCTTGATAAAGTAGTGAATGTTGATACTGGGTACAAACTTTTTAAGTGGATAAGAAAACGTTTCAATGCTGTTCTTGCTAAAAATGACCTCATAACCGATATCGATTTTTTTTTGTGATTTCTTGTTTTGACCCCCCTCACCTACGTTAAGACACTGTTTCTCAGACAGTATTTAACGTTTCCACAAAGCAACCTTTGAATGTTGTGTGTGAATGCATATGCTAAAATATATATAATGGTGGTGAAATAAATATCACAGAAAATATATGTTTTCAATTAACAAAGTCAGTGTTGCTAAACTTTTTTTACATGGTATATGATTCTACATGGCATATTTTTTGAGTTATGTTCCGGACAAGATAACTATGGCTGACTTGGTTTGGCACTATAGCTCGCGCGATCGGGAACCATTATAGGGAACCAGCGCTGTTCTGTCTACTGAATTCCTCCCCGTTCTGAGTCAGCCAATCAAAATCTTTGTTAACCTCGACACTGGTTGGATCGCTGTTATCCGAGGTGTACCGAATGACGTAATGGCTCGGATGACCGGACCACACTTTTTCCGGTGGTCGGACTATATAGCTCGGGCTGTTCGATTGGAACTATAGCTACGGAAATGACGTCAATAGTTCGCACTATCGGTATTCGATTGGGGCGATGGTTCGAACGATGGCGCGAGCCATTGCCAATAGAAGTCAGCCTATGACAATCACTAAAGGACAATTACTCAGTAATAATGATCGGCAGAGTTACTGTTATTAGACATGTCCGATTTTTGCCGATTACGAGACGGACTACAGAGAACGGACTTTCGAAGGGGGGTCTTCTCAAATTGCCTGAGCATATGGTGTCACTCCACTGTTTAATTGACTACTTAACTAACGAGTAAAAGGGTTCAACTGTGGGTGTTCACAACTCATCTCAAAAGTTCTTCGGACCACATGACTAAAATAAGGTTATAGAACGTGGCTAAGTCTTTAATTCCATACCAAGAAAAGGGGGCCATGAGTACCTAAATCGTCGG
Organism: Fragum sueziense; assembly: GCA_963680895.1. NCBI lineage: Eukaryota > Metazoa > Mollusca > Bivalvia > Cardiida > Cardiidae > Fragum > Fragum sueziense. The sequence goes on along the minus strand of OY804607.1, from coordinate 19,178,173 downwards.
AAAATATTCAAGCCAACGCTACTACCCACTCAATTCTTAATGTCAGACTAGTCTATACAAAGTTCGTACCCTGACGGTATCCCACTAGAATTGAGCTTATTTATTTACGCTAGTTAAGTGCAGCAGTGGCGGGTCTGCCTTTGAGCAGGACTGTATGTAGGGCATTTTACGAGTCTCTGCATACAGAAACTCTGTGGGAAATGTAGGATATCAAATCTTAACTGGAACTCATTTTGGTACTACAACCTGAAGGAAATGCCATTGTGAAGTGTCTACATAGGCCAAACAAAAAAGATGCTGCTTCTTTTAACTAGCCTGCTTGATATTTATTCGAACATGGCTGAGAGATAGACACTTTTATAATGATTTGGGATCATTTCCACAACATTCATTCGACATTACAGGATAACATCACAAGATTTCTTCTTTATGTTTTTAGATCGTTATGACCTTTATGCAACGAATATTTTGCAGTTAAGTAGTGTACTCTCAAACGCATACAATTGATTTGCAGAACAAGGATTTGTTATGTCGTCTTACCTGCTGCACGGTGGTAGCTAACTCGAAAATACGGATAATAATATATACGCATCTATAATTTTATTATAGACCAAAGTAATTCGCAAGAGAATTCCGTATATGTAAAGACCATGCTTCCAAAATATTTCCTAAGGCACGCAACTAGCAAACGCTGTCGGTAAAGATACAGTTATTTATCATGAGTTAATTTTTGACGCATTATACCGTAATGCATACCCAACGTGCATGTATATACAGAAACACAATTACGTAGGTGATATGCTATGTAGCATCGTGATCATAATAAGTCATGAAAACATGTTTCATGTGCTATAGAAATTTCATACTGTTTTTAGCCCGCTCTAAACAGACGAGAGGTAGTTGTCAAAATTTCGTTGCGTCTGGAATCTTTTGCCAAGGTCACAGCCCTAGACTAAACATTTGCTGGCATTTTGAAACACCATACACTTATAGATCACTGTGTCAAAAAGTGTAAATGTCAAGAACCGTACGTTTAAATCTCATATTTATTCGGGTTGTTGATATTTTTTCTCGCTTTCATTTCTTACACACCGTTTCTATTTAAAAAGAATTTCAATTCCGAAAGATTGTTTAATGTACGAGATCTTAAATCGTCGATGTAAATGCAAAAACTCGTACCTAATTTTTTTTAAAGTTTAAAGGTAAAGAAAACAATTAATATTTTTTCCGAATCTGAAAGGTTTTACTTTAAGGTAAGAAGGGCCTAATTAGCACCAAAAAGCCAGCGGCGAAATTTGAAAAGTGCCAGTAATTCCTAAACTGTGTTACATTTCCATTCTAAATACAAATATAAGCATTTTGTACGGTTTAGAATTTTGAATTAATGCATATTTATGGAAATATTTGACAAAAATGTTCAAAATTACCTCCCTTGCATATGAATATAGAGTAAAATGATATTTGTAAATTATTTTCTTCTTGAAGCAAAATCTTGAAATCTGGCACGGTGAATCAACTTATGTGAAGTGTATTTACAAGTGTGTGTAATTTGATACATTTCGTATGGCTAGAAAGTGGTGTTTTTCATTAGGCACTTTATACCTTAATTCGGACATATTGTTCACATACAATTGATTTGTCATTAATACTGCTAAGTAAAAATATCCCCAAACATGCAAGAATTTTAATAGTTGGACATACAAGAGGTTTACTTTGAAAATTGCAAAATAATGACATACGAGGTTTTTCATTTACACAGACGATATGTCAGAGTATGCGTTAGGTTTTATTATCATATTGGAATTGATATTGCATAATTGTTATAGCGAGACAGGAATGTCTTGCTTTCTTCTTTAGAAAGAAATGCAAGACCGAAGTTATTTCCTATTGTAAATATTTTAACTCTTAAAACTTTCTCTAAACGACACAATCTTAGAATGCTGTTTCAAACCTAGCACGGACGATAACATGGGCGTTGATTAACATATAATTCATTTGTATTGCACAGAAAATGATTATGGGAAAAAGAAAAATGTCGGGTGTAAGAATTTTCTTGTGTCGCACCAATGCTTCTAGACCTGTTTCATTAGAGTTACAAAACGTAACAAAAGCCAAAAGCCTGTTTTGAATTTATGAAAACGAGTGAAATAGACTTGTTATATCCTGATTGTACATAATGTGACTCTTCTTTTTAAATTATATGTGCATGGACTGAATCGATCGATGTACGTCTTAACAGACTTCTCTCATTTACTGATGCCACGAAATTTGAAATTGTTTGAGACGACCCCCAGCGAACCGTAATCGGGTGTCCGCTCTCAACATCCGCAAAAATCGGACATGTCTATTAAGGACAGCACTTCTACATATTAAGAAGATCTATCTACTTGTGAAGTTTCACGATTCTAACTTTTCGAGTTATGCCCCGAAAAAAGTTGATCTGTAGACCGACCGACCTACTTACCAACCGACCGACATACACTTTAACAAAAAACAAAACAAACAAAAACAAAGATAAAACAAAACAAAACATAAAAACCCAAACAAAAAAAAAAAAAAAAAAAAACATTTCTTCGGAAGGAGGCACAAATAATTAGGTATTTATCATGTCATCATTATGTATTTCGAAGTTGCTCCGTAAATCTAACGCGATACAATTGACACTTGTTTAAAATATTACTAAATTGCTGTACAAGTATAAAGGAAAATAATTGACCCGGCAGAGTGACCTTAACTGTTCACAAAAGTGGAAAAGTTTATTGTCCAGTTTAGATGGGAATGGTCCGTAGTTAATTTACGTAAAAGCGTGCACTGTATCCGTTATACAACATTGTGCCGCCATGTGAAAATAAGATTTTATCTTATCTAATCAAATAAAAGTCTTAAGCTACCGTGGTGTGTTTGGATCGAAATTTTCAGTAAAGCTAATCATTAAAATAGGCGTTAACTCCAAAAAATGAAAATATTTAGATACAGTGCACATCTTGGTCATACCTTACAGATGGCACAGGCTGACCAGGGTCGGCATTTTTGCATATTCAGTTAACCAATTTACTATCCAATTACCGTTTTAAGATGACGCGACAAATGTGTGCACGTGCAAATACTGTTAAGTCGTTTCAAATAATATGATTGTTAGCTGTAAATAGCGAAGCATGCGAAGTGTTCGGCAAATCACGAGGGGTTTCGGCACACCTATCACCCCTGGACGATAAGTCTGTTGACCTTTCCGCTTGGTCTGCTCTGCCGGGTCAAATCTCGCCGTCAATACATTGGTAAGATCTAATGATTTAATAGTAATCATAAAATAGCTGCAATTTAAAGTGACATTTCAGATTTTTTTGTCATAAATTTTACTTTTATTTTATCTGAAAGAGCATATTTCCTTATGAAAATTCTGAAAATTTCAAGCCAAAATATTGCGCCGTTTACGAGAAATTTATATTTTTGTGTTAAAATTGAACAAATTGTTGTGGACAACAGTTCGGATTTATATGCAATTTATCGATTATATCTCAACTTTAAATGCGTGTTTCTCGCTTTATTGGCAACAACTTAAAAAACCAATAGTATCTATACTCATTAGAATAACCAATCTTGGCATCAAGACATACTTTAAAAAATTGAAATTGGAATGAAATGTCCCTTTAATAGAAAAAGAAGTGGAATGGCTCGATCATGCGCATTTTATTCTTTATTTCCATGTTTATCTCAAGACTTTTTTCTCGGAATAATTATGATTAGAATCGAGTTACCTGATGTCAAGATAACGATTCACATGTTCAAATTTTCAGGAACTGTGGTAAACTATTTTACGTTCCTGATATAGCAAGAGATCAGCTAACGGACAAACTGATTAGAAAAACAGAACGAAACCTGAAACAACAAATTGATGTCGTCACTGAACTGAAACAGAGCAGACAAAAACACAGGACAAGAATTGCCAAGGAAAAGGAGACATGCATCGATCAAATTGACGAGAGAAGGAAAACGATATATAGATGTCTGGATACACAACAAAACAAGCTTAAAACAAACATAAAGGATAAATATAAAGAATTTGACGGAAAACTTGAATATGAAATTAGTGCATGTGATGCCTCTATAAAGGACTTGAACGAAATCGGACAGAAACTTAGTAATACAAGCAGAACAAACGTCTCTCAGATATTTGTTACTTTGAAGCGGGCTGAGAAGCAGATTCTAGACTCTGAAGAAAAACGACAAGAATGTAATATGAATAGAAATGATTTTCTAAGGCTACAGTTTAGAGAAGGAAATGACATTCCAGATGCCGTTAAAACGGGCGAAATATTTGGAACGCTCAATTGTGGTCACAAAACTATAGATGAAATATTTGCCGACTTTGATTTTGATGATTTGATGACGCCATCGTTCAGAACATCACCCCAATCGTACAACAATAGTGCGAGTTATTGACGTCATTTTCGTAGCTATAGCTCCAATCGAACAGCAATGGCGCGAGCTATAGTCCGACCACCGGAAAAATTGTGGTCCGGCCTTCCGAGCCATTACGTCATTCGGAACTCCTCGGATAATAGCGGACCAATCAGTATCGAGGTAAACAAAGGTTTTGATTGGCTGACTCAGAACGGGGAGGAATTCAAAAGACAGAACAGTGCTGGTTCCCTATAATGTTTCTCGATCGCACGAGCTATAGTGCCAAACGAAGTTAGCCAATGTTATGTCTTTCTCAAGTGGAAGTTTAAGTTGCACCTGACATTGCGATTTCACAAGGTGTACAAAGACTTTTGTTCTTTATTTGCGTGAATGATAAATATTTGAATTTTCATGCTTATTCTACTGTTATAATATATATCAATGAATTATGATTCATGTACATGTATGTTAAATTACATATTTCAAATAATGCAAAAAGACGACATTATACCAGATGCTCTGTCAAGAGTCTAAAATTTAAAGTGTCGTTTCCTGAAAAAAGTGCATCGACTGATTACCTTTCACAAAATGTACAAACATGATAATTGTTTCATTTTTTTTTATCTTTGCACTTTTGATCATATATTACTTTTGTAAATATGTTATCATATAATATGTATTGAATAAGAAAAAAAAAGTTTTACTTTATAAACCTTTCTTTTTTCTTTCAAGGGGGAAAGTGTTATGTATGCACCTATAGCATAAACATTTGTCATCTTAATTTTGGAATTTCACCTTGAATATTTTTAGAACTGGATGTTTTTGTCAAACATTGTCTTACTAAAACAATTTTTACTGTTTGCTGTTATTATTAAAAAATATTCTAGAAACTGATAGAAACTTTAGAATGTTTATTGTTAGAGTCAGATATTTAGTAAACACGTTGTTTATGTTTCATTTAAATTGTAGAACATTCTAGAATGATGTATTGGAAACTTTAGAACATTCTTAACTTTCTGGGATATTCTATGTTATTGCATAAAATGTGTGTTTTCAGTCCGTTATTAGCATTGAATAACGAGACATAATCGGTCCGATATCGTGAAAACCGGTCTATATTTTCAGTGCGATATCAAACTCAAATAACCTCGATTTGACCCTTCAAAATAAACGGATGTCTCTTTTCCCGCAAAATTCTCAACGTCTTAAGTTAAATCAATTGGATCACCAAGGACAACTCTATCGAATCATACCTTGGATGTGTGTGTATGAAGAAATCTTGAAAAAAATTGGATTTCTTAGCCGGAAGTGGCTACGCTTCATAAAGTAGTTTTCGAGGTCAACCAAATGCACAACCATGGCAACTTGCGGGACTTGCAGGTTGTAATCATTCTAAAAAGAGAGGACACTGGAACTGCAAACAATGTATTTCAGTATCATTGTCGCGTCATTGTTGACATTAGTCACAGACGAACGTTTTGAATTGTTGTTCTATTCTATTCTATTCATAGTCTGAAAGTAGTTCTTCGAGATGCATCCAAGGTATGATTCGATAGAGTTGTCCTTGGTGATCCAATTGAAGTTAAATAAGCGACGTTCGCCTTTTGGCGCCAAATTATGACGTAACGTCGTTTCACCGACGCCACGTATAACAAAAAATTCTCGGAAGATTTATCAGAACAAAACAAAAATGGTGGACATTTTCTTATCTCACCTCGGTTTAATTTTTCGCACATATCAAGGGGTTTGGGGTAAGTAATCTTTGGAATGTTATGCTTTTTATGCAATAATAGCGTCAATTCACGCATTTTTCGGTCGTTAACATTCGCAGAGGCCCGCAAAATACGAAAAAGACCCTCGTGCTTCGCACTCGGGCGTTAACGTATTTCTTGGGCCTCTGCGAATGTTAACGACCTCAAAAAACGTGAATTTACCCTATATTATATTCATGAAGAGAACAGTCTAGAATAATCAAGTATAGTATTATTCTGTTGCTTTCTCAAACCTTCTGGAATATTCCCTAATAGCATATATACTACTCAAAATTTGCTAAGGATCACTTTTTGAAACACCAATGTTTCTTACACAATTTCAAATATCAATCTGTAACTTAGTATGTTTGATAGATTAATTATTTATGAGTAAGATTTTGTACATTTCAATGGTAATGTGTTTTAGATAAAATAGTGACGAGGCGTGCAAAAGCGGTACCCATAAAAATTAATGTATCCATGGATAGGGAGAAATTTTCGATTTTTGTCTGCATCACCAATTATCCGCTATTTCTCTGCTAAAGCTACATAAAGCCTACGATTGACAATCCCACTACCATTTAAAATGACATAGACGGTTTTATCTGCGTTTTCTTGTGTCTACAAGGCAGATATCGGGACATCATTAACCATCTTATCCCAAATTTGCAAAGTGTATCCTGCATTGGCACAGATGATCAAAACATCGACATACGGATCGTTTAATGCACAAATAACATGATCCATGGCTAAATATTGAGCTGGAGTGCCACACCCTGTAGTATCGGTCACATGAATGACGTCATTGACGTACCATAACCTTTTAAATCAGCGTTTTTGTCGATAAAAAGCGATCGATTCACTTACAAATTATGCTAAATCCATTCTTCAGTATCTACAATCTCATTCTAGATATTGCTCATAAACCAAAGTCTAGTTATCATGAGGGTGTGGGTCAGTCTTTCTCCATAGTCAAATACAGCTAAAGACTCAAAGTTACTCATGTCTAATAAAAATATTCTCAGCAATTTTCTTTATGTGCTATGGGTTCACAAGTCTTCTCAGAAGCCTACAATGAATTTCCATATGTCTTTTTGCAATTTCAGCACATGTGGGCGAACATAAATTGTGGTCAGATTTACTGACTTGATTCAGTTTCATCATATGGTCGTTTTTTTAGCTGCTGCCAAAAGACCATATGTCTAGAAAAGACAAATATGGTGTTTTACCTTTCAGTGGGTTCATTCAGTATATTTTCATTCTACCTCTACCAAAACATTACCCACAGAAAAAGTTATGATGATATCTATGGTTTTCAAACAGACTGTGTCTGGGCTTATCACCAATCAATTGGCTTTAATTTACCAAATACCAATATTTAAGACTGAGAACACATGTGAAGCATCAGGTATGAACCAATAATCAAAATTCAAACTCAACATTATGTAACATGGAACATTTATGGGCTCTAAGACGTGCTTAAAAGTGCATTTTCCTCTGTGCCCATGTGAACATTTTGCTAATGCTTAGGAAGTCTAAAAGAGCATGAAAAGGCTGAAGGAGACTACAGTTATGCTCTAAAGTATTGTAGAAGCACACTCATTAGAAAATTTCGCATTTTTGAAAAATTTGGAAGTTTTGGCCTATCTACGAAAATCTTCAGTTTTAAGGGTACCCTTTTTCTATGCCACACAACTATGGATATAAGAATTGAAACAGAACAATCAATGCTGATTATTATTCAGAAATCATAACTCTAATATTCAAACCATTTTGCTCATTGGTTGGGATATTTGTACAAAAATTATTACCATTGAAACAAGTGATCCTTAGCAAACTTTGAGTAGTATATATTTAGATGAGAAAATCACTCATTTCGTTCATCAGTTTTCGTTCGGTCACTACTCATTAGTTCTTACTAAATTGTCAGACTAAAAGGGGATTACTAAATTACTATTTGTGTGTTAATATTCTTGAAGTGGATTATTGTGCATAGTTGATTATAAACTGGATTTAACTTTAGGACACGGGGGCCCGTTTTACTAAGATTTGCGTAAGTGTTCGCGTAACTTTACGTCTAAAACATTCTTACGCAAATTCTTAAGTGCGTTTTACAAAACTATCGTAAGAAAATTTTGAACGTAAGAAAAAAATCAAAGTGCTGTCAGCACTGTAAATCGGGCATCACTGAGAAATTGAATAGAACCAGAACTGTCCATGTTTGAATATTAAGGTTCTACATTTGGGCAATAGTCAATGAATATTTTTGATTCTTTTTTAATGTACAATAATAAACATGCAGTTTCATCCTCTACTTAATCGTATTTAGATAATGTCTTTTCTAAAGATAATTGACCAAAAGCCAGTCGATAGATCGCTCCGCCCAATGTAAAATCAAAGACAAATAATGGGGGCATTGTCATGTCGATTGTTTTGATTGTCAGTCGATAGATCGATATAATATCACGTGCAAAGAAGAATTTCAGACAAACATTGGGTGTGTGGCATATTTCGGATCGTCCATTGGCTTATCGATGGTTTTGATTGATAGCCGGCGTTTGGTAAATTACATCGCCGGTGTAAATGTAAAACCTCGTATGTCGATTTTTGCAATTTTCAAAGTAAAACCTTGTGTGTCCAGATAAAACAATTCTTGCATGTTTTGAGATAGTTTTACTAATTAGTATTTTTGATACATTATTTGCGAACAATATATTTCCAAATTTCAAGTAAAACATTTAAGTTTCGGAAAAGTTGTTTTCCCACCCCATTAAAATCTTCCAAAAACGAGATACGCGGTTTCGCATTAACACCGACGATATTATATCTTTGATGCTAGGGGTGCACATGAAAGTGTAGTCTGGTTTACCTATCACTAATACTGCGTTTTTGGGTCAGGCATATAGTAACTATGGTCACCTCCTGTATGCTAATTTTGCTTCACAGGTAAAGAGCAAAGTTTGTTAATTTTGAAAGCAAAGATATTACATTTATGAATTGGTAAACGGAAAGAAAGTAACAGAAAAAAAGTAACGGATAAAAGTCACTATGTTGTCTAGGAAAAAAAGTAACTGGAAAGAAAGAAACAATTTATGTTATTTTGGCTTTATCTAAGGTTATATTTGAGATGAGTTGTATTTTGAAATGTGTTTTGAAAAGTATTTTGTATTTTGATTAATTTATTGTCTACAATGTAGATAAAAAATGATTAAATGTAGAATTTAACGGATTATAATTATACTTAGGGCATTTGATTAACAAAGAGCTGTTTCAGATAGAATAAAGGATTAAATCTTTCGCTGCCTATGTCGCCGATAAACGAACCATAGGAAGACTGCCAATATCGCCGATCGGCGACTTTCAAACAATAGCTTAATGAGGTCATTCAAGGTCACAGACGAGGTCATCTGATCAAACTGCCTGACAAAAAGTATGCTATTAGGCAAACAATTGATGTGCAATGATTCTTGAAACTTTCAGCTTATCCCATTGCCACACAGTGACTTCTTTTGACTCCCCACAAGATAATGGCTTTGGAAAATATTGTGGAAATTGTAGAAATTCCTTGTCACAAGCAATTTCTACATTTCCCACGATGTTTTCCACGTGAAAAGACCAAAAATGCAACATTTCATTCACTTGAAATTGCCGTCTGCATCATGAATTTGGACTAGATTAAAACAATTTTGCTGTTTGGTGATGGGTTAATATTATGAAACTGTGAAACAATGGTTATTACTATTCTATAAACTGATAAGCCCTTTTATGAAGTTTCCAAACTTTTGCACTGAAAATAGGACAATTCCAGAAAATTTGGCAGCGAAAAGGTTAAGTAGATCAATTTTTCATCATTTTCTAGTTTTACGTGTATATCAATGTTATCGCAAAGATAAACTTGACGTTTGACAATTAACAGACAAAAAAGTAGCTAGTTTTCAGTATATCTTAACAATAGCAGTAACAGTTTAACACGGTCTTACTCAGTCAAAATTAACATACTTTGCTCTTTACCCGTTGCACAGGCGGCGTTTGGAAAATGGTTAATTAATGTGTAGGCAAACGTGCATAGGTGATAAAAAAGGTTGAATGCACACTCTCAAGGTGAATCCAATTTGCGAGACTGTTTGGGAAAGGGAAAACGTTAACCTTTACCGGATTTTACATTAAATCAACATGTTAGATTTTTTATTCTAATCAGAATAATACCAAGTATGTACCAATTGTAGAGGCTTAACTGATCTCTGATCTGCAAACATTTCGATTAAGGTAGAAGACTAATAATGGCAAAAAACACATTTTGAAAAATGACAGTAATTCCTAAACTGTGTTACATTTCCATTCTAAATATAAACATAAGCAATTTGATCCGTTTAGAATTTTGAATTCATGCATACTTATGAAAATATTTGACAAAAATGTTCAAAATTACCTCCCTTGCATATGAATAAAGAGTAAAATGATATTTGTAAATTAACTTCTTCTTCAAGCATTATCTTGAAATCCGGCATAATTAACTTATGTGAAGTGTATTTACAAGTGTGTGTAATTTGATGCATTTCGTATGGCTAGACAGTGTTGTTTTTCATTATAGATCTTCTATCTTAAGTAGAATTTGCACTTCTTCATTGGTTCAAATGATCAGTCTAAGAACAGTATGCGTGGTAAGAAAACGGCAAATTTAAGACGATAATTTTACTTTGAACAACATATTTTAACATCACAGTTTCTATACTCTATAGCATCTGATTATTCATCCTTTCCCAGACAAGACATTGTTATGAAGCAAAGAATATGAAATATACAAAGATAACCGGAATTTTCTCCTTTGTGCCAATATGTTCTGTGCTTCATTGTACATAACATGATTTCATCTTTATCGTCACCCGTTTCGTCGTCTGAACTTCTCTAAGATATTGTCTTATGGGAGAGCTGAGCCTTTAATACAAGAGTTGAAAAAGTTAAACAATAAAGATAAAGTGAATGCAGAACAGATCCTTAACCCATTATCATACGCCAATTTCAAGCAAATAAATCGTTACATTATTTGGTCTTTCTAGGAAGGAAATATTGTGGGAAATGAAGAACTTGCTTGTCACAGCCATTTCTTCATTTTATACCGAGTTTTACAAAACATGTATATCTAATGGGGGCCAAAAGGCGTCAGAATATAGGAATGAGTAAAGCTCACACATTGTATCCATTGAATGGGCTAATGGTATGAATACACACTGGTGCATGGTTGTGCAGTGACATGTGTCAGACATCAGAGCAGTAACATTGTAACTATTACTAATTTATAACGCAGTTAACCTAGTTTACATTTCAATTCCTTTACCCAACCGAAAAGCTTGTAAAAAGCGCTGAAAATACTAATTGGTAATTACTAAAAACGAAAATTACATCATTTTGTATAAGCCTCTTCCTTATTTGTCGCAAAAGTGAATGAGATAAAAAAAAAGGTAGATTGTAACTGGAAAGGCCGTTTCTTTGTTGTTTGTCTTGAACACATAGCTCAGTGAATAACACGCAAAATGTAAGTGTCCAGCCTCGGTTAATGTAGGTTTTCAGCACGTGATAATCATAAGAGAATTTGATTGGTTGACAGCCCTACAACTGGTAAATGACCGTTCGAGCAGTAATATTGTAACTACCACAAAGGAGGGGTTTCCATAAGGCCGTTTTCCTGGGACCTAAATTTTCCAATGATATTTTTAGTATAAATAGATACATAAAGGGGACGTATTTTGCCGAAAAGTTTGAATCGAACGGACCTTTGGTTTGGTGTATATTGTATATTGAAAGTGGGTGGGGTAATTCTATTCAGGTGCTACCTAAGGTTCTTATTCATCAATTTTCTATCTAAATGTAAACAATTGGCGAAATTTTTTAAAACATTTTGTTTTGTATATGAGCCCATATTAAGATGACCTGAAATCCATTGGCTTGCTTATGATAAATATTAAAATATTTGGCATTTTATGTAATTTTTCAATTTTGTGTATATTTTCATCTCCCAACTTTGGGCAAAACATCAACACGTTTTTATAAAGCAAAATATTGGAATAATATTTTAGTTGAGAACTTGTTAATAGATCGTCATTGCAGAATTTTATTTCGTTTATTAGAAATAGTACGGTATTTAACTGAGATTGTATTCCCGCCACGCATGCGCATCAGTGCGCTTTGGAAAACGTGTGCCTTCGAACGGGGTTCGATTTTCTCAAAATTTCCAGCGTAGCTGGTTTTTATTCACTGTATTGACGGTTTTTCGATTCGTCAATTGTCACCACACACGTTTTCGGCCCGAACGTGGTTCGGACAAATTGATTCTGAGTGAAAAACGTGGTTTTTCGGATCATTCCTTCATCGCCATTTCGTCAATGGCGGACAACGAAAAATCCAAGAAGCCGGCGGCTAAAAAACCGGAGGACTCCAAAAAATCAGATGATGTGCCGGTGTAACGTAGTAAAGTGACCCCCATAGAATACTGACCCCCGGTCACTATTCTATATAGAATACTGACCCCCCGGTCATAATATTATGACCGGGGGGTCATAGTATTATGACCTACTCACACGTAGAAAAGTGACCCCTCCCGTAGAATTGTGACCCCCCATAAAATACCGACCCCCTTCTCCACATACACACAAAAAGTCTTATTCTAATATAACCTCAACTATAGTAGACGTACAACATAATTATCTTCATCGATATGCATCAGAGAGGTGCAATGACACTCGTCCGTGCATGCATCTGTACGTACATACGTTTTGAGTGTTTTGGCCGCAACTTTTCATTTATTATTGGGCGAACCCGATTCAAACTGGCTGGTTAGACGCTTCCACCGCATCTGAATTGATTTGATTTTAATTCCACGCTGTTTTCAACTGTTGTGGTCATATTGCGGCGGCTGGAGCACCTACTATGGATTCCTGATATTTCTCGCACCCGTACTACCAAAACAAACCTTCCTGCTGCTCTCTCAATTAGATGATTAACACCCATTGGTCAGAGACAAATGATTTTTGTCAAATGTCAGAATGGCTACATGCCGAGCCAGGTTCGAACTCACGACCCCTTGATTGACAGACCCCGACGTTACCAACTAAGCTATCCGGTCTTGGAGCAGCTGTATTGGTTCTTAATCGAATGCACAGTAGGCGCACAGTAGAATCATGGATCGAACTACTACCGATGTATATTTGTGTGGAAAGGGTAAATGGTTTTAAAAGGTTTCTGATCAAAAATCACTTGTCCCTCAGCGTTGTAAGTTCGAAGCCTACCAGAGTTAGGTATGTGTGTCTGCCATACGCACTTTCCTACCTGGCGGTTGCATATTAGAGTGATTATGTTAACATCTAGTCACTTTAACGAGATAGTTATCAAGGCTTCTCAATCTGATTAAAATCCTATGTTGACTTGACAGTAAATCTGACAGACACAAGCAGGTGGTCATCTTCTGTGACCCCTTTTCTGACCAACCAAATAAACGCTTCAACGATTAGCGAAGCGATTTATGATGTCACATTTCAGTGTAGAACCATGTGTTTGTCATGGGAAGGTATAAGTAACCCGTCACGCTAAAGGGGACATAATGGGAAGTCCATAAAACTTAATTTAGAGAAACACCGGTAAGTCGACCAAAAAGGCGTCAAGCAGCTGTCGCAATTGGAAAATAAAGATGTAAGTTATGAAAAAAATAATGAATCGAATATAGAATTTCATTAAATTCTATCTAGATTGAAAGAAATGTGAGAAAAACTTCTCCAATTAGGCCCCTTTTCCTATAACACAGGATCAAATTGAGAAACAGAGAGAAAAGGTTCTTGACAGAATTTCACGAAGTTCATAATGAAGTTTCGTCCAATTTGGTTCAAGAGTTGTGGAGATTTTGCTTCGGGCAGACTTAAAGATCTAGACGCAATGTTATTTTACATTTAGTCCCCTTTTCACATGACAGGATTTTTGTACATGAATTATTAATTATATAAGCTACAGAACATCTCATTCATCACTGAAGAACAAAAATTCATTATATTATCTTCATTGAATGAAGAGAAATTAGACAAACAATAATTTCTACATTAAGGCCCCTTTTCCTGTGACGCAGCCTCAATTTAAAAAAAAAGAAAAACCAAAAAACAAAAAACAAGAGGGCCACGATGGCCTTAGGTCGCTCACCTGAGATTTCTTGCCTTGATGAAACTTTGACCTATATAGCAGCAAAGTAAGAAATGTTTCAATAAAGCCCCATTTCCTGTGTTTTTAAAATGAATGTAACAAAAATTCAGCCTTTTAAAAGTTTTTGCTCTTTTGCCCTTTTCTTAGTGCTACTGCACTAATAGTTTAAATATTAATCAAATTCTTTTAACAACTTTGAAAGCCCTTTACCAAAGAATCATTCATGTAAAGTTTCAAGAATATAGGCCAACTGGTTAGGCAGAAGAAGTTCTTAAAAGATTTTGCTCTTTTGCACTTTTTCTCATGCCACCGCAGCCAGAGGCTTTGAATGAATCAAACTCTTTTAATAACTTTGAAAGCCCTTCACCTAAGGATCATTCTTGTGAAGTCTCAAGAACATTGGCCAACTGGTTAGGCAGAAGAAGATTTTTAGAAGATTTGGCTATTTTCCCCTTTTCTCATGCCGCGGCAGCCAGAGTCTTTGATGGAATTAAATTCTTTTGACAACTCTAAAAGCTCTTTACCCAAGGATCAACCCTGTGAAGTTTCAAGAATATTGGCCAACTGGTTAGGCAGAAGAAGATTTTTTTTAAAAAATGGCTATTTTCCCCCTTTTCTCATGCCGCGGCAGCCAGAGTCTTTGATGGAATCAAATTCTTTCAACAACTTTGAAAGCCCTTTACCCAAGGATCTTTCATGTGAAGTTTCAAGAATATTGGCCAACTGGTTAGACACAATTTAAGAAGATTCTTAGAAGATTTGGCAATTTTCCCCTTTTGTCATGCCGCGGCAGTCGGAGTTTTCAATGGAATCAAATTCTTTTAACAACTTTGAAAGCCCTTCACCCAGGGATCATTCTTGCCATGTTTCAAGAAAATTGGTCCACTGGTTTGAGAGGAGAAGATTTTCAAAGAAATTGTGGACGGACGACCGGACGGACAGACAGACGGACGGACGGGCGGACGACGAACAACGACCGATCACAATACCTCGAGAATACAGACTCAAAAGGTATTTAGGGATTACACATGTGAAGTTTCATTGAATTTGGCCTAAAGGTTGCTGACATCTGACTGTATATAAATGGACGGACAGACAGACGGACGGAAGGACGGACGGACGAACGAACGGAAGGATAGCATGGCGACTAAATGCTCCCCGAAACTTTTTTCGAGGAGCATGATAAACACGGATGTGATTTGTATACATGTAGTGTATGTTAAATTAGCAATAAACTAAGTGGGGGTCAGTATTTTATAGATAAAATTAGGGGGGTCGTTATTTTACATGGGGGTCAGTATTTTATAGAAAGGGGTCAGTATTCTATATAGTAAAGTGACCGGGGGTCAGTATTCTATGGGGGTCACTTTACTACGTTACACCGGCCAAAACTAAAGCTCCGGCTAAATTACCGTCAAAATCGGCGACGCAGTCGTCTTCGTCGGATCTAAATAACAATTTGATAATGGAATGTCTACGAAGCATTCAAGCCTCCCAGTCGGCTCTTGTAGCCAGAATGGACAACATAGAACAGTCCAACAATTATTTTGACGACTACGACGATGATTACGAGGATCCACCGGCGAAACGGACAAGGATGGACGAGTCTTCTTGTTCCGGTGACTTGGAGCAAAGCAGCAGGTTTACAGACCTGTCCAAGAAATTTAAGGCCTCGGAAATTTGTGATTCGGATGTAGATGACATCCTAGCCGATACAGTCACGGAGGTTTTCCGGAAAGGCATGGACCAGGATAAATATGAAACTTTAGTTAAAGATGAGGTCTGCCCTAGGCCGGCCAATTGTGAAGGACTTGTGACTGCCAAAATGAACAAATTAGTTTGGGATGTCATGTCTGCCCAAAGTCGATCTACAGACAAAAAATTACAGTGTATTGGGACATCCATAGTAAAGGCTGGTGTATGCCTCACAAAAACAATGAATCTAGCTGCCCAAATGGAACGTGTTTTGGTTGAGAAAAGGTTGGATACGGAAATAAAGATGGCAGATGTCATTAATGGATGTCATGATGCAATGGGCCTTATCGGCCATGGGAATTATCAGACCAACATGTTGCGCAGAGATCTTTTACGGCCTGAATTAAAACGGGAATATGCGCACCTGTGTACCCACTCCCTACCAGTTACTTCCGAATTATTCGGAGATGACGTGTCGAAAACAGCCCGAGAAATAGAGGACACTGCTAAAATCAGGGACAGAATGTCGGGTGTCTCTAGTCAGAGGGGTGGTTTTCGGTCCAGGCCGTGAAATCCGTGGACGTTTTCGGGGTTCTTCGAGACCCAGGTCTGGTCAGTCGTCGTCATATGCTTCTTCCCGCACAGGCAATGACCCAAAAAACTACAACAGACGGCCAGGGGCGCGTCCCTTGCTGAGAAATTAGAAAACCTGTTACAAAATGTAAGTACCGCAAGTTTTTTCTCAGCGGGTAGATTGGAATATTTTGTGTCTGAATGGGAAAAAATTACTTCTGATAGAGTCATACTTGAAATGGTTAAAAATTGTCATATAGAATTCATTAATAATTCTAAACCTATACAACATCATGTGCCCAAAAGGCAATTCAATTCTGCAGAAAGCTCCATTATTGACAAAGAAATAGATAAACTTCTGCAACAAAATGTTATCATCGAGGTTGCTTCTCAAGAAAATCAATTCATTTCGCCTATCTTTCCTCGACAGAAAAAGAATGGAGACTATCGATTAATTTTGAATTTAAAAGAATTGAATACATTTATTCCTTACCGTCACTTTAAGATAGAAACTTTTGAAAATGCACTCACTTTGATAAAAAAAGACATGTTCATGGCATCTTTGGATATACGACATGCTTATTATTCTATTAGAATTGCTGAAGCAGATCAAGTGTATCTCCGTTTTTTTATGGCGAGACAAAATATTCCAATTTACCGTTTGTCCCAATGGTATCAGTCACGGGCCGCTCTTGTTCACCAAAATAATGAAACCGGTGTATGCAAATTTACGGAACATCGGCCATATAAGTACTGGTTTCATTGATGATAGCTTGTTAGGGGGCCATTCTGAAGAAAGTTGCCACTTAAACATTTATGACACAATAAGCTTGATGACAAGATTGGGTTTTTTAATGAATTTGGAAAAATCAGTTCTTCAACCTACAAAGATTATTATCTTTCTTGGCAATGTCATTAATTCCGAGAAGATGATTGTTTATTTGCCGAACGAGAAGAAAATACTGATCATCAATGAATGTAAATTGTTGTATAGTGTCTCAGAGGCCCCTATCCGACAAGTGGCCAGAGTAATAGGGCTCATGGTTGCATCTTTCTCTGCTGTTGAATTTGGAAAATTGTGTTATCGTGCACTTGAAATGGAAAAAATTAAATCTCTAGCCAAAAATTATGGAAACTTTGATGCCAATATGAGAATTACTCAAAATATGAAAAATGATCTACTGTGGTGGATTAACAATGTTGACACACAGGTTCGTGTCATTGACAGGGGACAACCCGTGATTACCATTCAGACAGATTCCAGCAAATTAGGCTGGGGGTTCATGTGCGAAGGCAAAACGTCTGGTGGACGCTGGACAAAGTCTGAGAGCTTGGAACACATTAATGTTTTAGAGTTGAAAGCTATTCTGTTCTCCATTCATGCTCTGGACAAAAAACTGCATGGCAAGCATATAAAAAGTTTGTCTGACTCATCTACGGCAATCTGTTATGTGAGAAACATGGGCGGATGCAAGTCAGTTGAATGCAATCTTGTAAGCAAACAAATCTGGCAGTGGTGTATGGCAAATAACTCATGGATTACCATTGCTCATATTCCAGGCTCTCAGAATGAAGCAGACAAACCATCTCGACAATTTAATGACAAGCTCGAGTGGGAACTGAATAAAAAAGTGTTTCAAAGCTTATGTGATATTTGGTCAACACCAACTATAGATTTGTTTGCATCACGATTGAATTACAAGGTCAATCAGTTTTGTTCTTTCAAGCCTGATCCCTTAGCAGCACATGTAGATGCTTTTACCCTTAACTGGGATGATTTTGAACTGAATTATATTTTTCCCCCTTTCAGTATGATCAGTCGCTGCATTTGCAAGATTCAGACAGACCAAGCACAAGCTCTGATTATTGTACCACTGTGGACCACACAGCCGTGGTTTCCATCTCTTTTATCCATACTGATAGATCATCCTCACATTCTTCGGAACAACAAAACATTGTTAACTATGCCTCACTCGACCGACCCTCACCCTCTGGGGAAAAAGCTGGTACTGATCGCATGTTTAGTTTCGGGAGATCATTCCGCGACCAAGGGTTTTCGCCAAAAGCTACCAGCATTCTCGTCTCCTCATGGCGAGTCTCTACTAGAAACGAATACAAGTCATACATTTCTAAGTGGCTATCATTCTGCAATCGACGGAAAACTAGTGAAGTTTCTCCAAATGTGACAGACATAATAGAGTTTCTTACTGAACTTTTTGAGCAAGGAAACAGTTACAGTACATTAAATTTAGCCAGGTCCAGTTTATCGTCAATTGGGATCAATATTGAAAACCATTCGGCTGGATCACATCCTTTGATCATCCGATTTATGAAAGGAGTCTACAACTTAAGGCCGCCGAAGCCAAGGTACTCAAAGATATGGGACGTGAATTTAGTTCTATCATATTTACGAAAACTTTCTCCAGTCAAACAATTGTCGTTAAAAGACTTGACCCTTAAATTGGTAATGTTAATGGGTCTTACAAATGCAGCTCGTGTAGATACAATGTGTAAATTGTCAATTACAAACGTTCAAAAGTTGAAATCTGAATATGTATTGAACATCGAAGGACTACTCAAGCAGAGCAGACCAGGTCATGACTTTTCTGTTATGTCGTTTAAAGCATTTCCGCCAGATAGGCGATTATGTGTATATTTTGTTTTAAAAGAATACTTGCATAGAACTCGTATATTGCGTGAAAAGAATCACACAAGACTATTTATCAGTTACGTTAAGCCTCATTCACCGGTTACAACCAGCACAATATCTCGATGGATAAAAACAGTAATGTCTAGGGCAGGCATAGACATCAGGAAATATGGAGCTCACAGTGTGCGAGCTGCTGCTACGTCAAAAGCCAGTGAAAAAGCAGACCCTATACAAGAAATACTTCAAGTGGCTGGTTGGTCAAACGCAGGAACATTCAGGAAGTTCTACGACAAACCTCTTCATGAAGATGACACATTCGCAAAAGCTATATTGAAAGCCTAAAGGTATGTTCGTGTTTGTACCTTTTATCTCGTCTTTTTTGGTAGCTTTGAAGTCTCAGTTAAATACCGTACTATTTCTAATAAACGAAATAAAATTCAAAAATTAAACGAGACTTACCTGGAAGTTGAAGTTTAATTGTAATTTTATGAGTTAAATAGGAATAGGAGGGATTTAACTGCCTCCCTCCCACCCTACAACTCTAAAACTTCACTTCTGGGTAATTACAAAACCAAAAAAGACTCCTTAGCTTCAAAAACTGATGCGCATGCGTGGCGGGAATACAATCTCAGTTAAATCCCTCCTATTCCTATTTAACTCATAAAATTACAATTAAACTTCAACTTCCAGGTAAGTCTCGTTTAATTTTTAAATTATGAGGGATTTTTGATAGCTTGTCGGGAAAATGAGTTACGGGCCCTAGAATGCATGAAAACTCATGACAAATAGTGGAATAAATAACAAAATTCATTTTTTCTGGCTTTCCTTCATACAGAAAGGCAGAAATGTTAAGTTAGCTTAAATTTTAGCTGGCCTCAGCAAATAGTACTACAAATAAGCTATTGCGGACATTTTCGTCTGTTGTCCGTCCGTCTGTCTGTCTGCCCGTCCATAATATTGGTTTTACTCTCTAGAATCCATAAATATTATTTGATTTTCACCAAACTTTGTCAAAATGTGTATGGTTGTAAGCACTTGTTAATGAATGATTTTGGATGGAATTGCTGCAGAAAGTGCTGAGTTATGTGCCCTTGAATGTCGAAAAATGCTATTTTTGACAATTTTTACATTCTAAAAAATACAAATATAGATAAATCAATTGCAAAACCAAGTGAAAATGTTTGCATTTATAATATCTGGGGTGAGTGTGATTTTCATCCAAATCGAAATTGTGAATTTTGAGTTATCTGCCCTTGAATTTGGCAAATTTTCATTTTTCGGCTTTATTTTCCCCGTAGCATCCAAAAATATAGAGCAATTAAAACTGAAAGAGGACAAATTATTTCTGTCTATAATATATCATACAAGTAAGAATTTAAGCCAGATTGAAAATGTATATCCTGAGAAATCCGCCCTTGAATTTAACAAAATTGCCGTAATTGCCCTAGATTTGCACGAAAACCCACAAATTTGTCTAATTCAAGGGCAGATAACTTGGGGTGAGCATTTCAAATGATGCCAAGCGTTTAACCTATAAAAGATCTTAGAGACATCAACAATTTGTCCAAGTTTTGCTTTGATTTTTTTGATATTGATGTGTGCTAAAGAGAAAATCAAGTCAAAAATAGCAATTTTGCCAAATTCAAGGGCAGATAACTCAAAATTCACAATTTCGATCTGGATGAAAATCACGCTCACCCTAGATATTATAAATGCAAACATGTTCACATAGTTTTGCATTTGATTTATCTATATTTGTATTTTTTAGAATGTAAAAAATGTCAAAAATAGCATTTTTCGACATTTAAGGGCACATAACTCAGCACTTTCTGCAGCAATTCCATCCAAAATCATTCTTTAACAAGGGCTTACGACCATACATATTTTGACAAAGTTTGGTGAAAATCAGATAATATTTGTAGATTCTAAAGAGTAAAACCAATATTATGGACGGGCAGACAGACAGACGGACAGACAACAGACGAAAATGTCCGCAATAGCTTATTTGTAGTACTATTTGCTGAGGCCAGCTATAATTTAAGCTAACTAAACATTTCTGCCTTTCTGTACGAAGGAAAGCCAGAAAAAAAATGAATTTTGTTATTTATTCCACAATTTGTCATGGGTTTTCGTGCATTCTAGGGCCCGTAACTCATTTTCCCGACAAGCTATCAAAAATCCCTCATAATTTTGCAATGACGATCTATTAACAAGTTCTCAACTAAAATATTATTCCAATATGTTGCTTTATAAAAACGTGTTGATGTTTTTCCCAAAGTTGGGAGATGAAAATATACACAAAATTGAAAAATTACATAAAATGCCAAATATTTTAATATTCATCATAAGCAAGCCAATGGATTTCAGGTCATTTTAATATGGGCTCATATACAAAACAAATTGTTTTAAAAAATTTCGCCAATTGTTTACATTTAGATAGAAAATTGATGAATAAGAACTTTGGGTAGCACCTGAATAGAATTACCCCACCCACTTTCAATATACAATATACACCAAACCAAAGGTCCGTTCGATTCAAACTTTTTGGCAAAACACGTCCCCTTTATGTATCTATTTGTACTAAAAATATCATTGGAAAATTTAGGTCCCAGGAAAACGGCCTTATGGAAACCCCTCCTTTATTATACAATTAACCTATTGTACGTTTCAACTCCTTCACTCAACCGAAAAGCTTGTTATAAACACTGAAAATACTAACTGGTAATTACTAAAAGCGAAAGTTACATCAAATTTTGTATAAGCCTCTTCCTTATTTGTCGCAAAAGTAAGTGAGATAAAAAAGTTTGTAGATTGTGACTGAAAAGTCCGTTTCTTCGGTGTTTGAAAACACATAGTTTGGCTCGAATACATTGCTCAGCGGATATTGGTAAAATGCAGTGTGTCCAACTGATGGAATGTCTGAAAGCAGTATATATAAATCGGGCTGGTTCCTAGCCCGATTTAATTATCGTAACTCTAAAAATAGAACAACAGTGGCTAAAAATAAATCAACAATGTGCTCTTATCCCGGTTTAGTTTCTCGTAAATATAAAAAAATACTAGTTGTGTACTTGTTTCAAACTGTGCTTTTTTGCATTGATAAAGGTAGTTATGCTATTAAAGAATTAAAGAAATTGGATATTTTAGGCGAATGCTGAACTGTTATTGTGCTGAACACTCATACGGTTCCAAACGTATTATATACGTTCGAAGGTGTCCATTAGAATCGGGAAAACGTGAAAAATACTAGTTGTCATATTGTTGTTTTTCTGTTCTATAAATAGTAACACAAAACAAAGTGAGAAAAAGCAACGAAGTAAACATACATTTTCCGTGGATTTTCGAATTTCAACCTTTCTTTTGATATATATTTTGAATTTTTCGGTAATTCTTTAGCTTACAAGGCTTTATAAGGTAAATTGAGGCTCTGGTATTAATTACGAAAATTACTTACGTCAACTTTTTTTGATGGTAAAGTTACGCAAAAACTTAAGAAATTCTTAGCTGCAAACATATATAGTAAAACGCACTGACGCAAAAAATTTGAATTACGTTCAAATCTACGAAAAATTCTTGCGTAAGTTCGTTGATAAAACGGGGCCCTGGACTTTACATACAATTAAGGTAGTGCATCTTTATCATCTTTTAAAACAAAACTTTGAAATTATTGTTATCAAATATTGTTCATTTTAAAGTTTGTTGCTGGCTTCTTAGTTCTTGTTACCCTTCGGTCGTAACAATAAGTATTGTTGAAGACATAAACATAAAGTCAATTCCCTACAAGTCAGATTGTTTTATTAGCTCACCTGAGCACGAAGTGCTCAAGGTGAGCTATTGTGGTCAATTTTTTCCGTCGGCGTCCGTCTGTCCGTCTGTATGTCTGTTCACATTTTGTTGTTACAACTCTAGCACCCACAAATATTGACCAATCTTAATCAAACTTGGTCAAAACATGTATGACCATAAGTTCTCGGACGAGTTCGATTTTGAGTCAGATCGGACTTGGAAGTCCAGAGTTATGTGCCCTTGAACGTCAAAAATGGCTAGTTTTGACTTTGTTACCACTCTAGTATATACAAATTTTGACCAATCTTAACAAAACTTGTCAAAAGATGTATGACCATAAGTTCTCGGATGAGTTCGATTTTGAGTCAGATCGGACCAGGAAGTCTGGAGTTACGTGCCCTTGAACGTCAAAAATGGCTAGTTTTGACTTTGTTACCACACTAGCATCTACTAATATTGACCGATCAAAACAAATCTTTGCAACAATGTTGCAAACTGTAAATTCTCAGATGAGTTCGATTTTTAGTCAGATCGGACCAGGAAGTCTGGAGTTATTTGCCCTTGAACGTCAAAAATGGCTAGTTTTGACTTTGTTACCACTCTAGCATCTACAAATATTGACCGATCAAGACAAAACTATGCAACATTTTTGGTAACTATAAGTTCTCAGATGAGTTCGGTTTTTTGTCAGATCGGACATGGAAGTCCGGAGTTATGTGCCCTTGAACCTCAAAAATGGCTAGTTTTGACTTTGTTACCACTCTAGCATCTACAAATATTGACCGATCAAGACAAAACTTTGCCACAATGTTGGTAACTATAAGATCTTGGATGACTTCAATTTTCAGTGTGATTGAAGTAGGAAGTCTGGAGTTATGTGCCCTTGAATTTGACAAAATTGCTGTTTTCAACTTTGTTTACACTGTAGCATCTACATTTATTGACTAATCAAGACAAAACTTGGCCACAATGTTGGTGGCCATAAGATCCTGGATGGGTGAAAATTTCAGCTTGATTTGACCAGAAAACCCAGAGTTATTGGCCCTTTAATTTCACAAAATATAAATATGGACATAATGTTGTTGAGAATATTTTTATCAGAACAGAGTTATGTGCCCTTGACTGTGACAAAATTGTTGGTTTCTTCCACTTTGTTTTTACTGTAACAGCCACAAATTTTGATCATTCAAGATTATGAAAGCAGTTTTCAGCTGGATCATAATCTTACATCTTAAATTATGTGCTCTTGAACTTGACAATATTGTGACTTTCTTTCTATCTAGGTTCAGGTGAGCGATTAAGGACCATCATGGTCCTCTTGTTTGGAATCTTTGTCAGTTAAAGGACGGAGCAATTGTCTTTACAGACTGGAACAACGACAGCATAAAACATTGAAACACGACAAAACATACCACTGTGAGACTCACTTTCTATGTCAAAAAAGTCCTTGGGTGTTTGCTGTGTTAACCATGATGAGGTGGCCGTCACTACATGCCATATGATTGTAAAGTGGAATTCGTTAAAGTAATACCAACCTTATCTAGAGGAAGGTGTTTTAAAGTTGACTGTAGTGTAGACATCTGTGTTTTGCTACCCGACATTACAACGATAAACTCTATATATAGGACACAATTATCAGTTTATGATTTTCAAGACAATTACTTAAGGAATGGATGCAATTTTATTTTTTTCATGCAGGTATGAAAAAAATAAAATTACATTCATTCCTTATAATTTAATATTCTGGGATTTAACAAAACACGATTTTTAACCCCATTTTGAGGTAAAAAACAAAAAAAATCCTTATTATTTCCTGTCTGATCTGAGCCTTTACATTGCGTAAGAATACATGTTCTTTTGGGTATTTAGAAAAAAATGGCCGCCATTTTGTTTGAATTTTGAAGCGAGCACAACATCAAGCATAAAATACGGCTTTGAATCGTCAAATGAGACCAGGATAAAAGGGTAAAACGAAGTGAGTACAATTAAAATGTTCTAGTCTATGATAATTCCAAAATGACCAGTCTAAAGTAGTCTAAACAAGGGAGATTACTGTATCTGTATCTGGGCAAGTTTAAAAAAAATGTGACCAAAGTGTGACATTGGGGGGTCAAAATTAAACATCGTATTAGAGCTATTTTTGTTTTTCCACAAGGCTTGATATATGTTGAAATTAACATTTCTTAAGTATTTCATTTCTGCTATTCTTAGTTTTCTTTTGCCAGACCTTAGAACGCAGGCCTCGGTGGTCTTTTTCATACAATACATACCATCTTATTCATACTCATCAAACAATGATCTAAGGCCTTATGTATGTTAATGTCTACATTTTATCATGGGGTATTTGTTTTTAAGTGTTTTTAAGCCAATTCAAAATATGCTAATGTCATAATTATGAAAATGTAGGCAATTTTCAATACTTTTGGTTAGGATTTTTAAATTGCTAGAGCTAGAAGTTTTCATATTTCGGAAAATATAGCAAAAATCTAAACAAAGTATAGTAATTCTGAAACTTTTGGGAAAACAGAAAAAGAAAATATAAACAAATTTTGAATTGATCAAGTACTTTTCCAGTGGTGGATGTTATAAAAAGCAAACGATTTTTTAGGAAAATGTTTCACTCCTGACATTTACAGCTCTTTATTTCAAATTAATATTACAGTTCTTCTGTTAACAAGCAACAATCTAAAACATTTTCATACTTTTCCTGGATGACCATTCCATAGCAAAATGCCATCCCGGATAAAACTCGTGAAGGTATCAACCTTTCATAATGATTTACAGCGCAGAAAAATACCTCAAGAATGGCAACTCGGACATTTTGGGGAAAAAGGGTGACAATATGTTGTAAAAATGCTTTTAAAATGTTGTAAAATAATTGTTTTAAAAAATGAAAGTAATTGCAAAACTTGAATTGCAACAGTTTGTAGTAACATTAGTGTGTTACCTACACATATGGAAAGGACAGAAGTGTTTCACTCCTGACATGTGATAGTTTGTTGATATTTTGAATTAGATTTGATAAATGTTTGAAATATTCGGGACTATTTGGTCATTTTTTGTAACAAACATTTATGAAACTGAAACCATAATGATTATTATGGTGAATTGTGCACAATGTTCTCGAAAAGAAAACTAAGCATTTGACCAGCATCTTCAACCAGGACCTACATGGACGACATTATATGACTATAAGAAAGTATTCGATAATTACAATACAATTTTTGACAATGAACTTTGTCGGCTATTTCAATTAACAGAAATGAATACAACGCAAGAACGATGTAAAACTTGAACGATAAGTAAAACAATGAAAAATGTTGCACTCCTGACACGAAATGCCAAAATACAATTTTCTCAAAAAGTAGTTCTAACTTCACTTTATACAGCAGAAAGGGTCAAGTTAAAAAGGAAAATTCCTATTACAACTTAACTAGTGTCCTTGTTTGTAGTATATTGACCCATTATCAGACAGCAAAATTTTAAAATGGCCCTTATTCAAAGACGTTGCAGACGACAATATCAAATAAAAGGAATGGGTATTTTCTTGAATAAAACTTTGTGGAAAATGAAGAAATTGCTTATCACAATCAATTTCTTCATTATCTTTAACGTTTTACAAAGAAAACTTTGTGGGAAATGAAGAAATTGCTTGTCACAATCAATTTCTTCATTTTCCACAACGTTTTACAAAGGCATTATCTTATGGGGTGTAAACAAAAAGGTGTCATTATGAGGTAATAGGTTCAGGTGCAACACCATTTAGTCAGTTCATTACTAGTAAAGAAATACACGTTAAAAGTTTTGCTTTGCACAAATTCAATTCTCTTAAGCCAAATTTGAACTGAAGGCCCCATCCAGATAGACGTTCTGGAGTGGACACTCTCTCTATAATATCAGACTCTGATTGCCAAGAGGTATCATCTGTTGGTGGCCACACATAGATACCGTCAGTTTTGGTCGTCTTAAGATATTGCAGCTCAACATCCCCATTCTCAACTTGTAAGATCTGTCAAGAAGAAATGTAAAGTAAACCTTGTTAGGAAATAAGTAAGAGCGAAACACAAAGTTCTATCACGCGGATCATAATTAAAGAAATGGAAGCTAATTATTTTAAGCATAATATCATTTCAAAAAATTGACATTTATATTTATATCTACCATAACGCATGATTTTATGATTTAACCATAATTTACTATTCTAGTGTCATTTATGAATATATCATTTTTACCTTAGCTAAGTAGAGAACCTTTATCCTTCGGGATGATAGGCGAACAGCAACAAACTCGTCTGGAACAAACCTACAAAAGTTTCATAAGGGATTTATATAATCAAAAGTATAGCTCTATGAGATATTTATGCACTTGATAATTGATTATAACGGACCATATTGTGTGGGCATTGTCTCACACTCACATCATTCAATTTTATTTTATTTTTTTTTTCTTTTGTAAAAGAATGTATTTACTAAAAATATATACCCGTCTATATGTTCACTTAAACCTATGTTAGATATAACTAATGAAATGTGGGTACATTTAAAGGTTTCAAGCAGACATAATGTTGGATTTCAGGCAGGTAACCAAGGACCATCATCTTTGGCATCTCAGAACACAGTATGATGTCCGGCACTTCAGCATGTACAATGCGCATCCCGCATGTGAGCATGTTACACATAGCTTGTAAAACCACGTGATCAGCATAGGTTCCACCCCTTCTCATCCCCTCTAAATAATCCTCAATACTAGTTGTGAGGAACTGGCTCATTTGAACTTTCTCGACCTGCAAAGATTAAATTTCATTTTATTAAATGATATTTTTATCATTTGCCGATTTTTGTTATGTTGAAATGTACATAGTTTGGTAAAGCTAAGGTGATCGAGAGGTTAGCTTAAGAACCTACACCATTTAATGTTAATGATTCAAAATTGTGAAAGTTTCAAATATTTGCTTTCATGTTAAACCGTTTCCCCAACAAGACCTATTTTCGATATCCGTAGTTAGGATTTGAGAAACATTGAGACAAAAGAGGTGATAATCAGCAGTTACCATTTTGCCTGAATATTTTTCTTAGGACTATACTGCGTAGTCTATCTTTATCTACATTGATTTTGTTGTCTGCAGCAGTTATCAAATTAAAACACTTATTTCCGCCGTTTCGAAAAGGGTTAAACCATTACCACACAGTGTCTCCTTTTGACTCCCCTCAAGATAATGGCTTTGGAAATCATTGTGGAAAATGAAGAAATTGCTTGTGACAAGCAATTTCTTCATTCGCCACAAAATTTTCTACCCTAAAAGACCAAAATTTGTTATATTTCATTCGCTTAAAATTGTCGTCTGCAACAGCTTTCAATTTGGACCAGTCTAATTTTCTGTCGTTTGGTAAAGGGTTAAGTACTAAATAATTTTTGTAGGAAGATAATACGATTCACTGACATTAAAGCAAACATATTTAAGTTCAAAAATACCTCAGAAATCGAGCTTAATTCAAACAAGAGTGCAAAATGGTTCTATTTCGCTCACCTGAATAATTTTGCTTTGTTTAAAAGTGTTTCTCAAATGAACAGTTCTGCCAAGTTTAGACTGAATTGATTCAATGATAAAGGAGAACATGATTTTTCATTAAAAATATTCCGTGATTTTCCTAAGTCTGATAAGCCATTCACCCATTCTTTACTGAGTCAAACATTCAGGAACATGCTCTGAAAATGCATTACACAAGGAATATTCCTGCTAAATTTGGCCTAGTGCTTAAAAGATGATTTTCAAAGAATGATCTGGAGATATGTCAAGGTTTGATTCCCCCCCCCCCTCACCATCAAGAGCCCCCCCTCCCAATTCTCGAAAATCCAATATTCAAGAATAGATTTTGTAAGGGGTCATACAAGAAACATTCCGGTCAAGTTTGGTCTAAATTGGCCCAGTTGTTAAGGCAGGAATGATGTTTTAAGAAACTGTGAATGAATGGACGGACGGACAGACAGACGGACAGACGGAAGGACTGACACACATACATACGTTGGGTGACCACAATAACTCATACTGAACACGCTGTGTTCATGTGAGCTAATGATATATCATTATTAAAGACAAACAAACACTACAATTTTCTATTTAGATTAGCGTTTCACTCCTGACACAACATAATTGACCATGTGATAAATAAAACCTATATGCACTAAACAGTTATTGCCAAATATGTGGCAAGGGAGTACTTTCCTGAAAAATAACATTTGATAGATATATCCCTAAAAATGCTAACATAGTGACATATTTAAAGCAGTGCGTTTCACTCCTGACAACAATGGGTTCTAATGAAAAAACGTTTACATACCGGTTATCAGTGAAGACATGATGGCAAAATGCGTTCCAATGCACGGGTTACATGTGTATAGGTATTATTACACATTTAAAACTATTTTTAAATATATTGGCAAAGTGTAGTAAATCATTTTAGAAAGATAGCTCGTTTTTTGTATGTTAATTTTTTGAAAGGGCATGTCTATGTGATGGTCAATATTTTACATAGCCGTCGTTTTTAAAGGGACCATTCTCTTTTTTTCCTCTT
This sequence comes from Fragum sueziense, assembly GCA_963680895.1. NCBI lineage: Eukaryota > Metazoa > Mollusca > Bivalvia > Cardiida > Cardiidae > Fragum > Fragum sueziense. The sequence goes on along the minus strand of OY804607.1, from coordinate 19,148,564 downwards.
TAGGACATGTACCTCCATGAAATAAAACTATTTTAGCTGTTGTGCTGTGCCTGTGTTTATTATATTAGCGCTTTGAAATTTGCTATTGTAATTAAGTGTCACACAAAAAGCGTTTCACTCCTGACATTTTTGGGTGGTTTTTACGATATATCTTTCTTTGTAGTCAAGCGTTTTTCTTCAAATTTGGCAACCTGTTTATGGGTACCAAATCACAAAATATAGGAATAAATTTCAGGGAATCAGTTCATTTTGAAAGGCACAGGTATTAAAATAATGAATGGTCACAGTTTTTTTAAACTTGCCCATCTGTATCTGTATGTACTACGCTGCAGGGCCTTTCGGCATGTTTGCAGCGGGGGAGGCGGGAGTAATCAGTCCCGACGTGGGAGGGCACTTCTGAAGCCCTCGACTGTCTTCGCGCTAACCACACTCTGTTCTAGATTATTCCAGTCTATTATTGTTCTTGGGAAGAAAGAGTTTCTGTACAGAGTGGTTTTACACTGAATGTTTTTGTAGCACTTGTCATGGTAATTTGCTTGGTTGGATATTATATTGTTCGCTTCACAGTCATTGAATTTCTTCGGTCTTATTAGTCTCTTGCCACGGATTTGGGTCAGATATCATAGGCAGATGGGGGCATAGCAGGTATTAATCCATTGGAAATCTTGAAGAAGTAGGTGAGTCTTGCATCTTTCCTTCTGTCTTCTAGTTGAGCCAAATCTAATTGTTTAAGCGTTTGGGTGATGAATCCCTTTTCTTTGTTCTTGTAGTCTCCTGAGATAAAACGACCTGCTCTTCTTTGGATCTTTTCTATTTTATCACAGTCCTTGCGTAGATGAGGATCCCAAACTACTGAGCTATATTCCAGTGCTGATCTGACTAGTGATAGGTAAGCTGTTTTCTGGCAAGATGTAGGGCAATGTTTCAAGTTTCTTCTAAGGAATCCGAGAGTACAGCTTGCTTTATTTGTAATCTTGTTTATGTGTGTTCCAAAGTTGATTTGACACAATCGGGCAGGTCATTGATGTGACACAGGAAGACAAGAGGTCCTAACACTGTGCCCTGGGGGACTCCCGAGTCTACATGGACTGGGTCCGATGACTCACCGTCCACAACAACTGTCATCGTTCTGTTTGTGAGGAAGTCTCTGAGCCAGGTGTTTATGTTGCCATCTATTCCATACTGTTCCATTTTGTGTAGGAGGCTATCATGTGGTACTGTATCGAAAGCCTTGGAGAAGTCAAGTATCACCATGTCTATCTGTGTTCCTGTGTCGTATCGCTGTAGTAAGTCATGTACAGTAGTAAGTAGCTGAGATTCGCAGGAGTATCCTGATCTGAAGCCATGATTAAGATTTGTCAGTATGTTGTTCTTCTCTAGATGTTTAAGGATATGTTTGCATAGAATGTGTTCAAGTAGTTTACAGGATACACTAGTCAGGGATACGGGTCGATAGTTTTCTGCTGCATGAGAGTCACCTTTCTTGAAGACTGGGGACACATTTGCACTTCTCCAATCTGTGGGTAATTTGCCAGTGTTGATGGAGGACTGGAAAATATACGTGAGTGCTGGTGCTAGTTTTTAGCTCACCTGAGCACGAAGTGCTCAAGGTGAGCTATTGTGGTCACTTTTTGTCCGTCGTCCGTCTGTCTGTCTGTCTGTCCGTCTGTCTGTCCGTCCACAATTTCGTGTTTACACTCTAGCATCTACAAATATAAGCCAATCTTGACCAAACTTGGTCAAAACATGTATGGCCATAAGATCTCGGATGAGTTCGATTATGGGTCAGATCGAACTAGAAAGTCAGGAGTTATCTGCCCTTGAATGCGAAAAATACTTAGTTTTGACATTATTTACACTCTAGCATCTACAATTATGGATCAATCAAAACAAATCTTGGACATAACATTGCAGACCATAAGATCTCGGATTAGTTTGATTTTCAGTCTGATCTGACTAGAAAGACGAGAGTTATGTGCCCTTGAATTTGACAAAATTGCCATTTTCGGCTGATTTTGACCTTGTTTACACTCTAGAATCTACAATTATTCATCAATCAAGACAAAACTTGGACACAATGTTTGGGACCTTGAGATCTCGAAAGAGTATGATTTTCAGTCTGATCTGATCAGAAAGTCGAGAGTTACTTGCCCTTGAATTTGACAAAATTGTCATTTTTGGCTGTTTTTGACGATGTTTACACTCTAGAATCTACAATTATTGATCAATCAATCCAAAACTTGGACACAATATTGGGGATCATAAGATCTGGGATGTGTTTGATTTTCAGTCTTATCTGATCAGAAAGTTGAGAGTTATGAGCCCTTGAATTTGACAAAATTGCCGTTTTTGACTGTTTTCGACCTTATTTACACTCTAGAATCTACAATTTTTGACCAATCAAGACAAGTCTTGAACACAAGGTTGGATACCATAAGATCTCAGATGAGTTTGATTTTCAGTCTGATCTGACCAGAAAGATGAGAGTTATGTGCCCTTGAATTTGATAAAATTGCTGATTTCGGCTGTTTTTGACATTGTTTACAATCTATAATCTACTATTATTTATCAATTAAGACAAAACTTGAACACAATGTTTGAGACCATAAGATCTTGGATAAGTTTGATTTTCAGTCCGATCTGATCAAAAAGTGGAGAGTTATGTGCCCTTGAATTTGATCAAATTGCCGTTTTCGGCTGCTTTAGAACTTGTTTACACTCTAGAATCTACAATTATTGACCAATCAAGACAAATCTTGGACACAATGTTGGATATCATAAGATCTCGGATTAGTTTGATTTTCAGCCTGATCTGATTAGAAAGTCGAGAGTTATGTGCCCTTGAATTTGACAAAAGTGCTGTTTTCGGCTGTTTTCGACCTTGTTTATACTCCTGAATCTACAATTATTTATCAAACAAGACAAATCTTGGACACAATGTTGGGCACGATGAAATCTTGGATGAGTTTGATTTTCACAATGTTATTGACCATAAGTTTGTTTTCAGTCTTAAAGTCATAAATATTTTTTGAATTGAAGAAAAGTGTTGCTTATATCATTTTGGTTCAGGTGAGCGATATAGGACCATCATGGTCCTCTTGTTTACTGCATGTCTTCAGGATGATGTTTGGGATATTGTCTGGTCCACGGGCTTTGCTTATGTTGATGTTGGATAGCAGTTTTTCTGTGCCTTCAATTGTAATTTTCAGTGGTGGTATTGGTTGTTTTGCTTTTTTGTTAGTATCTGGTGTTGTGGTTTCATGTTTAGTGAAGACTGATTTGAACTGGTCAACCAAAATTTCTGCTTTGTCTTTACTATTGTTGAAAAGTTGACCCATCTTTTTCAGTGGTTGGACTCCAATGTTGTCTTGTCTTCGGGATTTCACATATCGCCAAAATGGTTTAGAGTTATTTTCCTCTAGGCCTTTTTGAATGGTTGAGTTAATGTGGTCTATTTCTGCTTTCTTGAAGGCTCTCTTACATTCTTTTTGGAAAGGTTTGAAGTGTGACCATGATCCCGTCTTTTTGTCATGCTTATACAGTCTAGCTTTGCGTTTGGTCATACGTTGAAGATTTCTGTTGAACCATGGTAGAGATTTCCTAGTTTTGCACATTTGATGGGATGTTCCTCTCCATAGAACTGAAGATTTTATCTTTGAAAAAGCTCAACATACTTTCAATGTCCTGCTCTTGGAAGGACTGTATTTCTTGCGATAGCAGATTCAAGTCTGATGATATTTTCTTCCAGTCTGCTTTTGAAAATAAGTAGTTTTTTCCGTCTTTTCTGTTTAATATAGTGCGGGATTATATCAATGTCTGTAACTATCATGGCATGGTCACTAATTCCTGGGACTGATGTTGAGTTTTTCACTAGGGATGGATTGTTAGTGAACATAAGGTCTAAGATGTTACTATCTCTTGTTGGTTGGTGGTGGACTTGTGTTAAGCCGTTGTCTATAGCAAAATCAATAAGTGCTTGCTGAACTTCCCTGTCTGGTGCATTTTTTTCGACAGTCATGGTCTCCCAGCTTATGTTGGGGCAGTTAAAATCTCCAGATATGATGATGTGTTTGTCTGCTTCAGTAGTTGTTAAGAGTTTCAGAGAGTCTTGTAGTTTATTTATGCTTTCATGTTTACGGTGTGGCATGTAGTAAGAACAAACGAAGGTGTCTTTTTTGTTTTTTAGTCGAATTTTAGTCCATATGATCTCACAATCGGTGGTGAGTTGCGCCTGTTCATCTGAGATCATATTATTATCAGTCGCTATAAATACACCTCCACCAGGGCTGGTTTGTCTATCATTCCTGTATACTTTGAGATTGTCTGGGAAGATTTCACACGATTTTTTAGCTGTTTTTTCGGGATCTTTTCCAGGTTTAACTCCTTTTAACCAGGATTCTGTTCCGCATATAATATCTGGTTTAATGTAGTTGTTGGCGGTGTGGAATTCAGCTCGATTTGTCCTGATACTACAGCAGTTCACCGTAAGTAGTCGAAGGTTGGCCTTTTTCTCTGGGTAGTCTGTGTTACTTTTACAACTAGATCTTTGTCTTGGTGAGGTTAACTTGAGTCTGGATTTTGTTTTGCTGTCGTCATGTCTAGGACTAATTGTGTGTATAGGACTAAAGCATGATGTTACTGATTCTTGTGCTGTCAAGTTGTGAAAGTGGATTGAAAATGTTTGAAGTAGTTAGTTCAAAACTGTTGAAAGTAAAACTGTCAATGTTGATGCTCTCACATTTGAAGCAGTGCCAGATGACACTTGATCTGTTGAGGTATGACATGTTTTTGCTTATGTCTTCACAGCTTTTGTGATACCAAACACTGCAATTGTTACAGCATACTCCATCTTGGGCCCAGGTTACGGCGTCGTTACAATAGCCACATGGAAATAAAGATGCATTTCCAGGTCCCGGATTTAGCTCTACATCTCCCGAGAGTGTGATGATAAGTAGCATAACTGACTAACTGTGTGGTCTTTTCTATTTACCCCTGTTCTACAGCAAGTAGGTATCCGTGGGTTGGAATATTTGTTCCTTCTTGTATAACGATGTGGGCTTGATAAATTGTGCAAGGTTCCTATGGTTGTTGGAATGTTTAGGGTGTTTCTTTGTTTTATGTCTCCGTAGTTAACAAAGTGTTTTATTGCTATATGGAACAACAGTAGTTTAAACAGGAGTGGAAAGATGTTTGTTTTGGTCGCCATCTTGTGTGTAAAATGGTGGGTGGGGTAAGGTTGCCTCATCAACTTGAGTGAAAAAACCTGCTATGTTGCCGTACTGACAGTGGTGGCGAAGAGAGGAGGTAAGACCAGGCCTAGTTAGAGTTGTTCAAGTGGTTTACAGAGTTTTTGGATGTTTCTATACTTAGCCAAAAATAATTACTAAGGCATCTGACAGAAAGAAAAGAAAACAAACGAGCAAAAAACAGAAAGAATCTGAGGAAATTAATGAATTGCAGGTGTTTTAGGCACGGAGGATAATCGCCAGTGATCAGACCGATCTTTATCGTACTCTGTGATGTGTCTTTGGGTTGCTTTGACCAGATGGGAATAAAAATAAAGTCTGTGTCGAGTGACTTGAATATGTCTCTAGGTACAATTTCATCGTCTTCAGCAGTAAGATCTCAAGCTCCCGTCTATAATGGGCGAAAACCATGAACGGATAAGGTTAGTTCTCTGTTGATTGCTCATGTTTATCTTTTTTGCAGATAGATAATATGAAAATAGGCAAAGCCTAAATACGAGCGAAAGCAAGCAGCTTTTCATAGTAGATCTGTTTACTGTAATACGTTGATAAAGAAACAGTTTAGAAGTTGAAACAAAGATGGACATAACTGTTTTACAAATACAATGTTGACTTTTATGGTTTGATGAAATTAATCAAGATTCTGACAAAAAAAAAAAAAAAAAAAAAAAGATTTCCTTCCACTCTGATTAACTTAGTTTAATACTGAGCCACACATTAATTTGTCACACTATTTAATCATATTACCAGAAAGGTGATTCAAGTTGTATCCATCTAACAAAGTATAAGACTAAGTTTAAGTCTCAACTTACTTATAATATCAAATTGGTATATTGTATGTTTAAACTTTAGTTGTAGTCGGATACATAGGCGTCAGTCTATTATTTGAATCCCAGCCAGGGTTCACTCTGGCTCTCAAAAAGTTGGGGCCATCACTTTCGCCAAATGAAAAAAGTTGGGGCCAACCTGGTGAAAGTTGGGGCCACATTTCAGGTGTCTGGGCTGGTACAAGTTGACAAAATTTTCGACATTTTGCACCCATCTCTTTTCCAAATAAGCTGTTTTTCCAATAATATACATTTCAGAAAACATTGAGGCAAAAGAAAGGAATTATGAAAACCATCATTTTCTCCTTTTTCCATTTTGTTTGTCTTAGACTTAACTCATTGCATGTAATTTACATAGATGTAGACTTCCATAAATAGATTGTTGAATATGTTGTACACATGTGGCTGTTCAGGCAACCATGATGCAAGCATATTCATCAATGTTGAGCTGTCTATTGAATAAAGAAAAACAAATAGTTTCAAACATTTTATCAGTTGTTCTATGTTCTGTTCCTCAGAACCCCTAAAAGCCTCCCCCAAATCCTATTTTGTCAATAAAACAAACAAGTTTGGGAAAGGAGAAAAATATGATTATCAGAGTCCCGATTAAATTTGTAATTAGGCAGGGATCATGACTAACTTTTGTTGAATATTCCTTGAAATTCGTAGGGACATTCTCACGATGAAAAGCATAAAACAAAGGTCTTGTTTACTCCAAAAAAAAATATGCGATTTAACTTACCCAAAACATCGTAGTTCGGCATCTTCCGTAACTACTGATTGTTTGCAACAAGATTGGTTTTGAACAACTCCATTTTGCGTGAAATATGTCGTAAAGTAAAGGATTAATTAACTAGGGGATATTCGATAACCATCATGACTCGACCCGTCAATCAAATTAAAACAATATCCAAAGTACACGCCCATAATTATGTATCGTGTAATGCTCTATTGCACACGACACTGGTACCTGATTATAATTATCGATTTTTCCGTTGCTTTGCCTATCAATTAGTTGTCGCGTCATATGATATGTGTTTGGACTAACCATGGATGGCAATTAAAGGTAATAAACAGTTACTTGGTGCTATTTGTCGTGTCGCGTGCCGAGATAATATATTAACAGTAACGTTCGATAAAGCTGTAACTACAGAGAGTTTGGGCCATTTGATAATTTTGGGTGCCACTTGATTTTTGTTGGCGCCAGGCATTTTCGCCAAATGAAAAAATTCTTGCGCCACTTTTATTTTTTTTGTCGCATTTGGCGCCAACCCTGCCAGCACCTAAAACTCCTTTAATAATCCCTTTCCAAAACAATAGCTGTTTTTGACGCCCCTTAAAGAAATTGCTTGCAGAGCGTTATATTAACAAAACCATTTATTCATTATTGATAAAGAACACTGAAATACCAACAAGCCAAGCAAAATGGCTATCAATTTATAACCATTTTAAAAAAATTGGAAAACAATTTATTCGAAAACTTTTAAATTAACTAATGACAAATACACACAATGGTTCTAAACAAGAATAGCTCATCGGATACTCCCAACAAATTCTCTGTTAAAAAAGATGGATATCACTGATGACGATCTCTGCACATTCTGTCATACTGATGAAGAGACTCTATTACATATATTTTACGAGTGTGATAAAGTCAAGCCGATAATTCAAATGATAAACCTATGTATAAATGATTTCTATGTCAACTTTCAATTACGAAGTATAGACGTCATTTTAGGATGTGAGGATAAATCAAATGTCGATATTTTATGTTTAGAATATAAGAAATACATATACACATGCGTAAATTGAAAATACTTATCCATCAGTTAACGGATTTTTAAACTATTTAAAACTATCCATTGAAATATTTGATAAAACAAAAAGCAAAGAATAAGTTAAGACCAACTGGGCAATTGTTAAGAGAATGGCACAAAGAATATAAAGAAGTTGAAAGAATTTGAAATCGTTTACAAAATCATGATGAGGTCAATTACATTTTTTTATACGCCCGAAGGGTCGTATTATGTTATGGCCCTGCTCGTCTGTCTGTACGTCTGTCCGTCCGTCTGTCCGTCCGTCTGTCTGTCTGTCCGTCCGTTAGCAATTTCTTGTGTGCGCAACTCCTCCTACAGTTTTAATCGGAATTCGATCAAACTTGCCACAATGAATCTCCATGGTGTCTAGTTGTGCATACCGCTTACGGAATTCAATTGTCTCTTTTCGTTCTTGAATTATCTGCCCTTGAATTAAAAAAATGCCCATTTTCTCAAAAATGTCCATTTTCTCCTGTGCGCAACTCCTACAGTTTCAACCAGAATGTAATCAAACTAACCACAATGAATCTCTATGGTGTCTTGTTGTGCAAACAAAATTTTGGTAACTTTTCATGTTGAATTATCTGCCCTTGAATCGAAAAAATGGCCAATTTTACTGACAAGCTCCTCTCGGGCGTATATGCGCCGCTCTGCGAAGCTCTTGTTCTCCTTTTGGTATACAATATTTTTTTTTCATTTATCCTTTGTTCATGTATACGATAGTTCCAATACAATACATACGTGTAGAGGAAATAACTACTCTATGATACTAAATTCAAACTCTGCACTATGTAAACATATGCCTTAAAGGGATAATAGCTGTGAAAAAACTGTCTATTTGCCTAAAAAAAGGTTTACCTTTTTAAAGTATGAACAAAAAGATGCAGAAAGACCGTATTTCAAGCGAGTAACCATGCGTGGTTTACCCACAACAAGCGTATAAATGTTGGTATAATAGATTCACAATTGAACGAGAATATTTACAGTTGAATAGCTTTATCAAAACAACTGAAAATTTTCTCGTTTAATAGCGAATCTATTATATTCTCACATTTCCACGGCGCTCAAAATATGTTTACATTCGTGGCTAAATATAGCATAACGGGTACTTGTCACAGCCGTGAACATCCGTATACAGTCGGTTGATCATGTGATACACAGGAAAGTGTGCGTCACAAATTTAAATGAGTTCCCGTTATTTCATGAATGTTGCCCGTCACGCAGAAAAGGGCCTAATGGGAAGTCTATAAAATCAAATTTCGCGAAATGAACCAGACTCAACAGATGTCAATCATTTTTTGCTTCTGGAAAATGTAAATAAGGTAAGATGTATAAACCATTCTAGATTCAGAAAATAACCTTTGAATCAAAAGTTCCGATCCTAGTCAGTCTGCGCAGCCAGATCAGACTGACCAAGGTCGATACTTTCCACGCTTCCCATACGGTCCCTTTTAACTTGACGGGTCACAAATTTGAAACATTTCGATTTCCACGGGATTCCAGTGCGTGCTTTCTTATGAATAATGTTAAACCCTTTCCCAAAACGACAAAAAATAACTGTTTCCATTTCCAATTGAAATCGGATCCAAACTGCAAAATAAATGGCATTGAAAATGTAAAATGTTTAAGAAATAGTTTAGACAATATAAAGGCAAAAGGAGAAACTGCTAATAATAAGCATTCCTTTCTTTTGTCACGGTGGTTTCTCAGCTTTAGCAAATAGGGGCGTCCGAATCAGGTTTTGTATGGGAAAGGGTTAACCTCAAATTGTAGTAAATTGTTGTACTTAACCCTTTCCCATGCGGCAATAATTTTAACTTTTCATAAATTGGAATATTGAATGTTTTGTAGACGACAAAATGAGTATATAAACATAGGGTTTAGTAAAATACTGCTGGTGAAATATCTAGGCAACAGGGGGAAATGTTGGTTATCAGCGTTTCCTCAGATTGCACGAATGCTTTTTGAACTTTTTTTAGTAAGGGCATTCAAACAAGGTCATGTTTGGGAAAGAGTCAGTGCTCATCCGTATTAACGTGTCCCGTCACGCTAAAGGCGTGCTTCTATGAAGTTAGTTGAAAACTGAATTTTGAGATAACATCTATCGGACACCAACCTCATTCGAATTTTGAAATCGGATATTTAATATAGTATAGGTAGATAGGAAGAACAATCTTGATTCAGAAAACTAACTTAGAGTAAAAAGTTCCGATCCTGGGTAGTCTTTGCAGTCTTCATAGATTGACAAGGACTGGTACTTTAACAATTACCAGAAGATTCCTTTTACCGAGACAGGTCACATTTTGCAATATTACTGTTTATATTCTCTGACGTCATTTCAATGCGTGCACACGATTTGAAAATAAATTCCGTTGATTTTCGTATTTTACCGTTCAGAACTCGGATAATTCCGACTCGCACTTGAAATTGTAAACATTACCTACTGACATACATTGTAAAAGGGGGAAAATACGCAAATACACATTTCTGTTACAGGCGGAAAAGACTTCTTTCATAATATCAGATGATTAGACCTCGATAACACAAAAAAATATTTTTTGTGGTATTTCTTCCTTTTTCACAGCTATTATCCCTTTAAGCAAAATGTGACAATATATATTTATGAATTTACAAAACGGTGGAAAGTCTAATTTGGAAAAGAGGACAATTTCAAAAATGTCATTTTTCCCAATTACACTTTGAACTTAATAAATATCATGTTGTCTACCCCATCTCCAATCAAGAACTAGTTTTGACAACCCTGAAAAATAGACTTGGAGAGGCATTGAGGAAGAAGAAGTAAACGCTGATCATAAGGACATTCTTCTTTTGCTCCAATGTTTTCTTGATAATATTTATGCCCCCTTTCGAAGAAAATGGGGGTATATTGTTTTGCAAGTGTCGGTCGGTCGGTCGGTAGGTCGGTCGGCCCGTCGGTCGGTCTGTCCGTAGACCAAACCTTGTCCGGAGCACAGCTCAAAAAGTATGTAAGGTACAATCATGAAACTTTACAGGTGGACAGATCTCATTATGGAGAGGTGCAGTGCACAAGAACCGTAACTCTGCCGATCAATTTTTTTGAGTTATTGCCCTTTGCTGATTTTATAACTTGATTCTTGTCCGGAGCATAACTCGAAAAATATGTAAGGTACAATCATGAAACTTTACAGGTGGACAGATCTCATTATGGAGAGGTGCAGTGCACAAGAACCATAACTCTGCTGATCATATTTTTGGAGTTATTGCCCTTTGTTGATTTTATAACTTGATTCTTGTCCGGAGCATAACTCAAAAAGTATGTATGGTAGAATCATGGCACTTTACAGGTGGATAGATCTCATTATGGAGAGGTGCAGTGCACAAGAACCGTAACTCTGCCGATCAAAATGTTCCAGTTATTGCCCTTTGTTGATTGTATAACTTGATTCTTGTCCAGAGCACAACTCAAAAAGTATGTAAGGTAGAATCATGAAACTTTACAGGTGGATATATCTCATTATGGAGAGGTGCAGTGCACAAGAACCGTAACTCAACCGATCAAATTTTTTGAGTTATTGCCCTTGGTTGATTTTATAAATTGATTCTTGTCCGGAGCATAACTCAAAAAGTATGTAAGGTACAATCATGAAACTTTACAGGTAGATAGATCTTATTATGGAGAGGTGCTGTGCACAAGAACCGTAACTTTGCCGATCAAATTTTTGGAGTTATTGCCCTTTGTTGATTTTCAAACTTGATTCTTGTCCGGAGCACAACTCAAAAAGTATGTAAGGTAGAATCATGACACTTTACAGGTGGACAGATCTCATTATGGAGAGGTGCAGTACACAAGAACCGTAACTCTGCCGATCAAAATTTTCCAGTTATTGCCCTTTGTTGATTTTATAACTTGATTCTTGTCCAGAGCACAACTCAAAAAGTATGTAAGGTAGAATCATGAAACTTTACAGATGGATAGATCTCATTATGGAGAGATGCAGTGCACAAGAACCATAACCTTGCCGATCAACTTCTTGGAATTATTGCCCTTTGTTGATTTTTACACTTAATTCTTAACCTTGCCTATATCTCATGTATTTTTACACATACAGACTTGATATCTCACACATAGATACCCCCTGTCAACATCATTCACATTTGACCATGACCTTGGACCTTGTGACCTTGACCTTGGAGCTTGACCTACTTTTAAAAAAATTAAACCGGGCATATATCTCATAACCTATTACACATACAGCCTTGATATTTCACACATGGACTTCTCTTACCAAGACCACAATTGACCATGACCTTGGACCTTGTGACCTTGACATTGGAATTTGACCTACTTTTTAAAAACTTTAACCTGGCCGATATATCATGTCCTTTTACACATACAGCCTTGATATTTGACACATGCAAACCTCCGACTAAGACCTATCACATATGACTATGACCTTGGACCTTGTGACCTTGACCTTGGAGTTTGACCTACTTTTAAGAAAAATAAATTGGGCCTATATCTCATGTGCTATTACACATACAGCCTTGATATTTCACACATGGACACATCCTACCAAGACCTTTCACATTTGTCAATGGCCCTGGACCATGTGACCTTGACCTTGGACTTTTACCTACTTTTATAAAATTTTAACCTAGCTGATGTATCATGTCCTTTTACACATACAGCCTTGATATTTGACACATGGACACCTACGACCGAGACCTTTCACATTTGACCATGACCTTGGACCTTGTGACCTTGACCTTGGTGTTTGACCTACTTTTATAATTCATTAACCTGGCCTATATTTTATGTCATTTAACACATACAGCATTGATATTTCACATATGGTCACTTCCAACCAAGACATTTCACTTTTGACCATGACCTTGGACCTTGACCTTGAAGTTTGACCTACTTTTAAAAAACTTAAACTAGGCCTATATCTCATGTCCTGTTACCTATACAGTCTGGATATTTTACGCATGGACACCTCCTTCCAAGACCTTTCACATTTGACCATGACCTTGGACCTTGTGACCGACCTTGACCTTGGTGTTTGACCTACTTTTATAATACATTAACCTGGCCTATATTTCATGTCATTTTACACATATAGCCTTGATATTTCACACATGGTCACTTCCAACCAAGACATTTCACATTGGACCATGACCTTGGAGTTTGACCTACTTATAAAAAACTTAAACTAGGCATATATCTCATGTCCTGTTACCCATACAGCCTCAATATTTTACACATGGACACCTCCTACCAAGACCTTTTACATTTGACCATGACCTTGGCCTGTGTGACCTTGACCTTTGATTTTTACATACTTTTAGAAATCTTTAACCTAGCCTTTATCTTATGTCCTATTACACCTACAGCCTTGATATTTCACACATAGACACCCCCTACCAAGACCCTTCACATTTGACCATGACCTTAAATATTGCAACCTTGACCTTGGAGTTTGACCTACTTTAGAAAAAGCTTAAACCAGGCATATATAGCATGTCCTTTTACACCTACAGCCTTGATATTTCACACATGGACACCTCCGACCAAGACCTTTCACATTTGACCATGACCTTGACCTTGGAATTTGGCCTACTTTTAAAAACTTTTATCTGGCCTATATTTCATTTTACTTTTACATATACAGCCTTGATATTTCACACATAGTCACCTCCTACTAAGACCTTTTATATTTGACCATGACCTTGGACCTTGTTAACTTGACCTTGGACTTTGACCTACATCAAATGTAGGCCCTTGAGGGGGCATATATGTTTTACAAACATCTCTTGTTATTTGTTTTGCTATTGTTGCATGCAAACAGCAGAGTAAGATCATGTCCTAAAAAACACCCTTTCGCTACATTCGATACCTACAAGGAGAATTGAAAATCAGGAAAATCCCCTTTTACACCGTTTGGGAAACATTTTTCAAAAAAACTCCTATTTTTTGATGTACTGCATTTAGACTGGTGTTTTTGTGTTGTTTTGCTTTTACATACCTACAATATAAGGTTATTGACCTATAAATCCCGTTTCAGGACATTCAACACGCACAGGAAGCCTATAAGTAAACAACATTATTTTACACCGTTTGGGACAGATTCCTTCCCCCCCCCCCACACACACACACACTTTTTTCACTCTACCACCTACAGAATGGTGTTTGGTACATTCAACAAGCGCGGAAAGCCTTGAAATATTTGTCAGTACTTTATACCGTTTCAGACAGATTTTCCCAAAAAATATTTCCCACTGTACTACATACAGAATGGTATTTTACGGTTACACTATTGTTACATACGTGCAATATACAGATATTGTCCTTTTTAGGACACATTTTCGGTACAATATAAGGACCTTGTCTGAAAAAAACAACAACACGTTTTACTAAATTCGACACCTACAAGGATAATTTAAAACCAGGAAAATCCCCTTTTACACCGTTTAGGAAACATTTTTCAAAAAACTCCTATTTTCGATGAACTACCTTTAGATTGGTGATTTTGTGTTGTTTTGCTGTTACATACCTACAATATAAGGATTTTGACATAAAAATTCCATTTTGGTACATTCAACAAGCACAAAAAGCTCTGAAATAGCCTAAGGGACATAATTTTACACCGTTTGGGACAGATTTTTCCCCAAAAAATATTTTTTCACTCTATTACATTCAGAATGATATTTTAGGGTTGTACGGTTGTTACATACATGCAATATAAGGATATTGTCATAAAAACACCTTTTCGGTACATTCGATACCTACAAGGTGATTTTAAAATCAGGAAAATCTCCCTTTACACTGCTTGGGAAACATTTTTCAAAATTAAACGCCTATTTTCAATGTACTACCTTAAGTCTGGTGTTTTGATGTTATTATGTCGTTATATACCTACAATACATGTATATGGATCTTGATCTAAAAATCCCATTTTGGTACATTCAACACGCACAGGAATCCTTGAAAAAAGGGAAATTATTTTACACCGTTTGGGACAGATTTTTCCCCAAAAAATATTTTTTCACTGTACTACTTACAAATTGTTATTTTACGGTTTTACTATTGTTGCATACGTACAACATAAGGATCTTGACCTAAAAAACAACATTTTGGTACATTCGATACCTACAAGGTCAAATTGAAAATCAGGAAAATCCCCTTTTACACCGTTTTGGAAATATTTTTCAAAAACCTCCTATTTTCGAAAGACTATCTTAAGACTAATGTTTTTATGTTGTTTTGTTGTTCTATTTCTACAATATAAGGATCTTGACATAAAAATTGCGATTCGGTAGATTCAACGCGCATAGGAAGCCTTGAAATAAGGGTCATTATTTTATACCGATTGGGACAGATTTTCCCCAAAAAATATTTTTTTACAATACTACCTAGAAAATGGTATTTTACGGTTGTACTGTTGATACATACGTGCAATATACGGATCTTGTCCTCAAAAACACCTTTTCGGTACATTCCATACCTACAAGGAGAATTGAAAATCAGAAAAAAACCCTTTTACACCGTTTGGGAAACATTTTTCATTAAAGTCCTATTTTCGATGTACTACCTTGAGACTGATGTTTTTGTGTTTTTTAGCTGAACATTACATATCTACAATAAAGGGATTTTAGTCTAACGACCCCATTTTGGTACATTCAACACACACAGGAAACCGTGAAATAAGGGACATTATTTTACACTGTTTCGGACAGATTTTCACCAAAAAAATATGTTTCCACTATACTACCTGCAGAATGGTAGGCCTATTTTACGGTTTTATTGTTGTTACATACATGCAATATGAGGATTTTGTCCCGAAAAACACCTTATTGGTTCATTCGATACGTACAAGGACAATTGAAAATCAGTAAAATCAACTTTTTCACCGTTTGGGAATCATTTTTCAAAAACTCCTATTTTGGATGTACTACCTTTAGACTGATGCTTTTGTGTTGTTTTGCTGTTAAAGGCTTACAATACAAGGATATTGATCTTAAACACCATTCCGGTACATTTAACACGTACAGGAGGCCTTGAAATTAGGGTTATTAATTTTACACCATTTGGGACAGATTTTCCCCAAAAAATATTTTTTCACTGTATTACTTATAGAATGTTTTTGTACGGTTGTGCTTTTGTTACTAACGTGCAATATAAGGATCTTGTCCTAAAAACACCTTTTCGGTACATTCGATACCTACAAGGAGAATTCAAAATCAGGAAAATTCCTTTAACACCGTTTGGGAAACATTTTTCAAGAAACTTATATTTTCGATGTACTACCTTTAGACTGGTGTTTTTGTGTTGTTTAGCTGTTATATACCTACAATATAAGGACTTTGACATAAAAATCCCATTTTGGTACATTCAACAAGCACAGAAAGCTCTGAAATAAAGGACATTATTTTACACCGTTTGGGACAGGTTTTTCACAATTTTTTTTCACTCTAAGTACTACATTCATAATGGTATTTTAGGGTTGTACGGTTGTTACATACATGCAATATAAGGATCTTGTCCTAAAACACCTTTTCGGTACATTCGATACCTAAAAGGTGATTTTAGAATCAGGAAAATCTCCTTTTACACTGCTTGGGAAACATTTTTTTTTAAAAAAAAACCGCCTATTTGCGATGTACTACCTTAAGTCTGGTATTTTGATGTTATTATGCTGTTATATACCTACAATATATGGATCTTGACGTAAAAATCCCATTTTGGTACATTCAACACGCACAGGAATCATTTAAAAAGGGAAATTATTTTACACCGTTTGGGACAGATTTTTCCCCAAAATTTTTTTTTTCACTGTACTACCTACATAGTTATGTTATGGTTTTGCTATTGTTGCATGCGTATAGCATAAGGATCATGTCCTAAAAAACACCCTTTCGGTAATTCGATACCTACAACGAGAATTGAAAATCAGGAAAATCCCCTTTTACACCGTTTGGGAAACATTTTTCAAAAAATTCCTATTTTTGATGTACTGCATTTAGACTAATATAAGGATATTGACCTATAAATCCCGTTTCAGTACATTCAACACGCACAGGAAGCCTTTAAGTAAACGACATTATTTTACACCGTTTGGGACAGATTCCTCCCCCCACTTTTTTCACTCTACCACCTACAGCTAGAATGGTGTTCGGTACATTCAACAAGCGTGGAAAGCCTTGAAATATTTGTCAGTATTTTATACCGTTTCAGACAGATTTTCCCCAAAAAAAATATTTCCCACTGTACTACATACAGAATGGTATTTTACTGTTACACTATTGTTACATACGTGCAATATAAAGATATTGTCCTTTTTAGGACACATTTTCGGTACAATATAAGGACCTTGTCTGAAAAAAAAACACGTTTTACTAAATTCGACACCTACAAAAATAATTTAAAACCAGGAAAATCCCCTTTTACACCGTTAAGGTTTTTTTTTTTTCAAAAAAAAAACCCCTCCTTTTTTCGATGAACTACCTTTAGACTGGTGTTTTTGTGTTGTTTTGCTGTTACATACCTACAATGTAAGGATTTTGACATAAAAATCCCATTTTGGTACATTCAACAAGCACAAAAAGCTCTGAAATAGCGTAAGGGACATAATTTTACACCGTTTTGGACAGATTTTTCCCCAAAAAATATTTTTTCACTCTACTACATTCAGAATGATATTTAGGGTTGTACGGTTGTTACATACATGCAATATAAGGATATTGTCCTAAAAACACCTTTTTGGTACATTCGATACCTACAAGGTGATTTTAAAATCAGGAAAATCTCCCTTTACACTGCTTGAGAAACATTTTTCAAAATTAAACGCCTTTTTTCAATGTACTACCTTAAGTCTGGTGTTTTGATGTTATTATGCCGTTATATACCTACAATACATGTATATGGATCTTGATCTAAAAATCCTATTTTGGTACATTCAACACGCACAGGAATCCTTGAAAAAAGTGAAATTATTTTACACCGTTTGGGACAGATTTTTCCCCAAAAAATATTTTTTTCACTGTACTACTTACAAATTGTTTTTTTTACGGTTTTACTACTGTTGCATACGTACAACATAAGAATCTTATCCTAAAAACACCTTTTTGGTACATTCGATACCTACAAGGTCAAATTGAAAATCAGGAAAATCCCCTTTTACGCCGTTTTGGAAATATTTTTCAAAAAACTCCTATTTTCGAAATTCTATCTTAAGACTAATGTTTTTGTGTTGTTTCGTTGTTCTATTCCTACAATATAAGGATCTTGACATAAAAATTGCGATTCGGTACATTCAACGCGCATAGGAAGCCTTGAAATAAGGGTCATTATTTTATACCGATTGGGACAGATTTTCCCCAAAAATATTTTTTCACAATACTACCTAGAAAAAGGTATTTTACGGTTGTACTGTTGATACATAAGTGCAATATACGGATCTTGTCCTAAAAACACCTTTTCGGTACATTCCATACCTACAAGGAGAATTGAAAATCAGGAAAATCCCCTTTTACACCGTTTGGGAAACATTTTTCAATAAAATCCTATTTTCGATTTACTACCTTGAGACTGATGATTTTGTGTTTTTTAGCTGTTACATATCTACAATAAAAGGATTTTAGTCTAAAAACCCTCATTTTGGTACATTCAACACGCACAGGAAGCCTTGAAATAATGGACATTATATCACACCATTTGGGACAGATTTCCCACCTTTTTTTTCATTGTATGCCTACTACCTAAAAATGGTAATAAGTGGCATTTAGCACACACAGGAAACCGTGAAATAAGGGACATTATTTTACACTGTTTCGGACAGATTTTCACCAAAAAAATATGTTTCCACTATACTACCTGCAGAATGGTAGGCCTATTTTACGGTTTTATTGTTGTTACATACGTGCAGTATGAGGATTTTGTCCTGAAAAACACCTTTTTGGTACATTCGATACGTACAAGGACAATTGAAAATCAGTAAAATCAACTTTTACACCGTTTGGGAATCATTTTTCAAAAACTCCTATTTTGGATGTACTACCTTTAGACTGATGTTTTTGTGTTGTTTTGGTACATTCAACACGCACAGGAAGCCTTGAAATAGGCTCAGGGACATTAGGCTATTTTACACCGTTTGGGACAGATTTTTCCCCAAAAATTATTTCTTCATTGTACTACCTATGTACAGAATGGTATTACTGTTGTTACATACGTGCAATATAAGGATCTTGTTCTAAAAAACACATTTTCGGTACTTAGGTCTCAGGGAAGTAAATAGTTTTACATTGGCGACCATTATAACATTTTGGCTTATAGCTCAGTCTATGAGTTTGCAGCAATGATCCGACCTACCTTAAATTCTAGAACATCCATTCATAAACCAGAAAAAAATAATTTTAGTATGGCATGAATCCTTTTCTCTGTGACCTTTGACCCCATTTTTGAGATCACCCTAATTGCGGATTTAGTCTCAGAAGCATTTCAGAGTATAATACCCAGCTTTGAAAATGGCCAAGAAATTGCCAAAATGTTTCAAAATCATTGATTTTCCTTTAAACTTGAAAATAGAATATAATCAGTCATAAATGAATAAATCATGTTCAATTCCAGTGAAAAAAATTGTCCAATCACAGTTAACCTTTACCTTAATTATGTACCGGGACCTTCCTATATATTTGTCACGTGTCACGACAAACTGATCTACTTCCCTTAGACCAAGGAGAATAAGGTTGCGGTGTGTCTCCATAGGCATTTATCAAAATGAGTGACCTGCCACCATATAAATAACGACAACAACAACAAAAATTTTGTGGAAAAGTTGGATTCCGCTATTTCAATGTAATCTGCACCTTTCTGAATGAAGAATAGAAGACAAACATATTAGCAAAGCATCCAATAGTTGGCTGTTCATCTGCCATAGATTCCTACGAGCTTGACATTCACAGGTGACATTTCTTGAGGTGAAAATCTTTGACATTGTCGGTGGGTGGGGTAATGTCCTTTCGTAACATGTGTGAATGATACAAATTCACATGAGAGTATCTGGCAACCGAATAAACTAATATGAAAAAAGGCAAAGCCTCTGACCGGGGTCAACAGCTGTTATTGATTTAATTAACAAAGCATGAGAATTGAGCTTTCGAATTTGTATGAAATCGTTTTGTGATTTAAGTCCTACGGTGGAAATGCCAAGGCAAGATAGCTCTGTAAGTGACGACAGAGTCTTTCAATCCATGAGCCGAGTTCGAACCCCTGCTCAGTGCTCGACCAGTATCCTTTCTGACATCTGAAAAAAGTCCTTAAAATCTTTAAGCCCTAATCTACGGTTAAGCGCTCTCACGGGTCAGCTAGGGCAGATTCACCAATACGGAGACAATCTCCCGATCGGGGGACGTCACCCGATCGAGTGACATTTGAGCCGAAAATACTCCTTCATTTGTACCCCGATCGGGATACATTCTCCAGATTTGGGGACAACAAAATTACTTCAATGGGGGTACCCCTGAAGATCAGCTCACGCGCAAAAAGTGCTTTCTTTGCGCATTTTCGCATAAAAACGAGTTTGTCAAGCGGGAAATTTCGAGGGGGGTTATCCGATGGGTTACATACTTTCAGTGATTTATCTACCTCTGCGTCATGCGTAATTTACGCAAAAAAATTCAAGATGACGCAAAGAAAAAAAAGCTGAGCGTATATCTGACGCACGTTCATCTGTATCAACCACCACGCATACTAGGTCCTAATTATTGCACAATTGGTGTCTGGTAAAAAAAAACCCCGAAAGGTTCGTCTTTTTTCATACAAGGAACATAGGATTGCAGGATAACCAAATGAGAAATTTGCATAAATGGGCGGGACTTGTTATCAACTAAGCGTTTTCGGGCAAAATAATCGGAAGAGAAAAATTCGAAATCCAACTTTTCAAAGAAGCGATCGCGAATTTAGTTATTGTATGGAAGTTATAAATTCATTTTTCTAGTAAAAAAGATTGAAATTGCATTTGTTTCTTTATGCAAAATGCCTTAATTTTTCATTTTTCTGACCTGGCAGAGCAGATATATCGAAACCGGAAGTGAAACGAATGACAACAAATTGACAATTTATGCTAGGTTCTACGACCAAGTTTACAAATAATGTCCATCCAGATGTTCGTTTAACAGACCGATCCGATTAAAAATACATCATAGAATATTTTTAAGGCGATTGTGGTTGGATGTATGAATCATGATCTGAAATTACGTACTTTTGTGTATTCGTCCTCAAAATCCAACGTACCTTTTTCCGTAATCTCATTTCCAGCATTTATATAATTTTTCAGTAGTTTGAATTACGAGTGAAGTGCATCATAACTATTCTTATTTGTCTTAATTAAGGATATTAAGGGTATTCTGATACAAAACTTAATCCAATTTTGGTTATATTTGTCTACTGTCCAATGATTGACTTGGTATCATTCCGCACCATTTAAAACATAAGCCATACTCTTGAAATCATAGAGAAAGCTATATTGGGAAAATAGAAAAGGTTATATTTCTGCTTTTAAGATAATCACAATGTTTTCTTTCCTTCACAATTCAAATTCTTTTTTTTTGCAAATTTTATTTAAAAAGCATTCTCCTTTATTACTTTCATTCACTAAATGAAATTATCATGAACTTAAACCATATTTTTATAATTACGATATTTTTGACTCACGATTTTCAAATTTGACTCAGAGTTTTAAGATCAGTGAGTCAGATTGACTCACTGACCCAGAAAGGTAGATTAATCACTGACTTTCACCGATGCGATCTCGAGCTATAACTCGCCAAACGTCTCTTTAATGATAAATCTTGTAAAAATCCTTTGAATTAATAAGAAATCGTACCATATTTTCAAGTTTCTTAGCAAATAATGTCCATCAATTCATGCACGTCGGCCATCTTTGAGGGCCTTAACGGCCCACAGACTCGTCGTACTCCATTATTTTCGCCGATGCTAAAGTCAAATCGAGGTATTGAATTTCAAATGAAGATGTACAAGATCTTTTCAAAAACCCCAAAAATCTTGTTATTCATGAATAAAAAAGACAAATATCTTTATTTTTTATTATATTCTATAGTTCTTTCTGCCTACTTTGATAAAAATAAAAAAAAAAAGTACGGTAGGGTGGTTCTCTTTTGAGAAAATGTCATCAGCGACTGACAGCAAGTACTTTGAAATTTAATCAATCTAAATGTGTGCCCTTCACACAAAAATAAACTTTCCAAGCTCCGCAGTGAAAAAAGAAAGCATTGCAGAAAATCAAGAAATTGCATTTTCAAGAATTTCTTCATTGTCAACAATGCTTTCTTCAAAAAAAGAAAGAGTTTTTAAAATTATATGTCATCAAATGTGGCCTGCATTTTCTTTACATTCTTAAAGACTGAAGATTCTATTTCATTTTATGGTTAAAAAGTTCATATATTATCCTATTTTTCAAATAAACTTATATTTATATTTTGTTGGCCAAAAGGGAGAGTATTTTCTATATAAATTGAGTAAACAAGAGCATCAAATTAAAAAATAAATAAATAAATATGGTATATCAATTTTAGCATTAAAATGTCTAAAAGTACAACTGCGAAATAAATTTAATTGGTTCAATTCCATTTTCTTAAAGAAAATTTGGCCAAAAGGTCCTACCTTGTAAAATATTGTGGCCAAAACGTCTGTGGCCAAATTGTCCGTCCACCGGTTCTCTTGGTTACTAAAATGATAAGCTGGTTCTACTGTATACATTTGCTAACAATTGAAAGGATTGGAATATCACAAATATTGTTAAAATGATTCACCAAAATAATCCTTTCCTAGACAAAACCTTGCTCACTTCGGTAATTTATTTTGAACTTTGGCTCATATACCTCACCTTCCAAAGGTCTACTAGTAGAAAAATCTGGGCAAAAGTCAGGATACATCATGTATTCTAGCTTATTAGTTACTGTTAGATTTTTATTTCAAAGGTCATCCAGTGAAAATAGGATGCAAATCATGACAAAAGACTATAATTGCATGACTTTCAGTGTATATTTATGTGTCATTTCTACGTCCAAGAATATATTATGTGGGACACTTTGGCTCATAGGTTGAAATTAAGGGGCCATCTTTGAGAACAAATGGCCGGCGGCTCAATGGCTTGGCCCAAAATTGTCCCTGCAAGTTTATACATCCCTGGAAGAAATAATTCAGGAAAACATTAAGCAACTCCTCCTACCCTTCCATATATATTTTTTTCGTCCTATAACATAAATGATTCTACTTTTGATGTCAATTATTTTGCTTGTCAAGTATTCTGCTTGTCGTCACTTTCAAATTGTATCTATTAATATTTGATCAATTCTAGAGCCATTCATAAATACATCATTTTAGGTATTCCTAGCCCTAGACACCAATACCTTAGTAGTATATATAATTAATATGAGATCTAGACAGACATCTTTTTCAAAAAGGTTCAATGTCAAGATATGTGTAAATTAACCCTTTCCCAAACAACAAACTTTTAGGCAGGCCCAATTCAAAAGCTGCTGCAGACTTCTGACAACAAAATGAATGTCAATAAAGATTGATGTTGAGAGTGATATAGCCAAGAAAATATTGAGAAAAAAGGAGAAACTGCTGGTTATCAGCAGTTTCTTCTTTTGCCTCAATGTTTTCCCAAGCCTTTTCTAATAGGGATGTCAAAACCAGGTCTTGTTTGGGAAAGGGTTAAACAAGCACCAACAATGAAATCACAAAATAGGATTTAACAAGAATGATGATACATGTAACATTTTTGACTTTAACTGCTTTCAAATCATTGCAGATTAGCAAATATAATATACTGAAGCAAATAAGAAAAAGACTATGGAAAGTGATCTCTCAGAATTGCAGTTATGCGTATATTCATCTGCTATATTTGCTAATTCATCTGTTAAAGTGGCCATCCAGTTTTCACTTCTATGCTCCTTTTCATCCATTAGATGCAGAAGAAACTCTAACTGGTATCATTTCATCGCATTAACCCTTTCCCAAACAAGACATGTTTTTGATGCCCATAATAGAAATGGTTTGGGAAAACATTGAGACAAAAGAAGAAAATGCTGATGATCAGTATTTTCTCCTTTTGCCTCAATATTTTCTGTGCTTTATTTTACGCAAATCCTATTAATACCAACATGAATATTTCCGCCTTCAGGATATTCAAATCAAAACACTCCAATTTTTTGCTGTTTGGGAAAGGGTTAAAGTCCAACTTCCAATCTTCATCATAATTATGTTGCCATTTGGAAGATATTCAACTGTAGCTGTAATAGATCAAATTGAGATTTGTTACATTTCTTTTTAAGCCTTATTCAATTCAAAAGCTGTTGCTGACAACAAAATGGATAGTGACAGAGGTAGGACTTGTTCACAATACAACACAGAAACTATTAAGGCAAGAGGAGAAAGTACTTGTTATAAATTAGCATTTTCTTCTTCTACATTGATATTTTACCCATGTCATTTTTTTTATATACACACTGCCTTCCACAACTTGTACATTTTCTATTTGTATACTCATTTGAGCTCCAACCACTCTCACTACCATCCACAATCTCCAGAAAGAACAACAGTGAATCCAATCGAACAAACATTTTTGTTGCATGGCCATAAGCTGGAAAATGTCACATATGGAAGGTACCTCGGGGTTAACACTATTCACAAGAAGCTGCTTAGGAATAAGGATGTAGACAATGTGATCAAGAAGGCCAATGTTCAACTCTCTCATTTTCCTGAAGAGGAAAATCACAAGCTGCCCCCAGGATGTAAAGGCCCAATGGTTCAGTGCAATGATAAGTACTGGTCAGATGATTGCCACTCTAGGCTGGCCTTCTTTTCAACAGCGATGTTCTAACGCCAGACTAATACTGATGTGTACACAAGGTTGTGTCTACCATGATCCATCTAGTTATTTAACAGACATACCAACAGACTAGTTCCTGAATCCAGCTACAATCACTCTAGAGCCAGGTAGAAACATGAGCTATCTGAAACCATTCTGCCGTAAAGACCTGTATAGAAACACTTTTAACCATTCAACTATGGAACAAATTCCCCACCCAGACAATCACAGCTGTCATCCAGGACCCAGGGACATGTTCAAGACTCTCGTGAAAATAACTCACTATATAATTATATTGTATAGATAATGTTTCTAACTCGTTTTAGCTTCTTTTTGTTTAAGCCTCACACTATCCTTGTACAGTCACAGTTCATTTATCCTCTAGAGGAGCTCTACAGTTATTGGGAAGAAAGAGAATAATGTTAATTACACATTCACCCCATCCCTGGTCCGAGTGCCTCAGTGGAGCACACACTTTCTAGTGTCAGATCCAAAGAAAATATTTTCAAATGTAAACAAATACAGTTGTCTCCTGATCAGGAGACTTTTCATTAATTGTCTCCTAATGTGGTGACTGTCACCCTGAAAGGAGATAGTCTCCCGATCTGGATACACATTTGTAAATATTACATGTAACTACTCATTTTAAAGAATGTGACACCCGATCGGGAGACATTCACTCGATATGGAGATTGTCTCCCTATTGGTGAATCTGTCCTAGCTGCGGGTGGCTAGCTCCAAAAAGAGACAACGGTAGGTCTATTTCGTTGCCTCGTGACATATTGGTACATCCGAGGTAGTTATATCGAAAGAAAATCGGCAAACAACGGTAGGTCTCGAGCACATTTTTCTTAGATTAATTCATTTATGACGAGTTTTGGAAAAAAATACGGCGATGCTGTAATTATGAAGAAATGGTCCAAGTTTGTTGTGCACAAGAATAATATACGGTGTTAGTATAAGCTGGGTTTTAAAACAACCATTTTAACACATGTGTTTACCAATCTCCCAAAATATAGCCAATGATATATCGATTTAACATTTAATTGACTTGCAACTCTCCAAAATCCTTAAAATGATAAGAATTTGTATTTTCTAATACGTAAATGTTAAATTCTGGCGAAAATTGGGCGAGTGAAAGTTGCCTCGACGAAAGGTTAGTTGAAATCGAAATTTTACGTTCGATTTGATGATGTTTTTCAATGATTGTATTAAAACCATGCTAGCTAACACCGTATATTCTTGTGCACAACGTACTTTGTCCATTTCCTCATATTACAGCGTCGCTGGATTTTTCCAAAAATCTCTGAAAAAGAAATAATTTAAGAAAAATGTTCTCGACACCAACTTTTATGTACCGATTTTCCCTCGATACAACTACTCAGAGAGTACCGGTATATCGAGAGGCAACAAAATACCGTTGACTCTTTTTGGAGCTATATTCTCCGTTTAACACCCGTGGCTCTGGACAGCCTCTGCGAAATTACCATATCAGTTGAAAAATGCACACTGTACACATATCACATCTGAATCAGCAATTATTTTGTCATCAACGGCAACTTTTAAATTGGACACTCCTAAAATTGTGTCGGTCGGGAAAGGGTAAATTTGGACCAGTCTATACTTCTGCCACTTTGCAAAGATTTTACCCTTACCCTTCGAATTTTGAAAATCCTAGCGGATAAGAAAACGTGGAGACAAAAGAAATTGCTAATAACTTACATCTCCCTTCTTCTTTTCTTTATAGTATTTATACAGGTCATATCTTTATCAACATAGCTCTGCTTTGTAATCTATTAAATACTCAAGGTGTAAAAAAGATCTTCTATGTGTAGTTTGCATTTTTAAGTGACATTTCACATTTATTTTTCACAAATTTTACTTTTATTTTTATCTGAAAGAGCATATTTTCTTATGAAAATTTTAGACATTTCAACCCAAAAATATTGCACCGTTTACGAGAAATATTTTTTCTATGCTAAAATTAAACAAATTGTAGACAACAGTTCAGATTTATATGGAATATGTCATTTCTGTCTCAACTGTAAAGTTATTGCTTATCAGTAACAACTTCAAAAAAAAAAAATAAAAAAAAAAAAAAAAAAACTGATAGCACTTCTACGCATTAGAATAACCAATCTTTGCATCAAGACATACTAAAAATGAAATTAGAATTAGAATGTTATGTCCCTAAGCACTCTTTCATCAAGTATTCTAAAATAATGAATTTTGCTTACATTTTCCCTCAATATTTCCTTCTAAAAGATTTTTGAACACTACCATTTGTTTGCAAATGCACCCGCACAATAACGTCGCTTGACGTTCTGATAATGCGCGGGAACGTCAACGTCGCGAGAACGTAGAAAAAATTATGTGACGTCTTAGCGCCTAGATTTATGACGTCACAAGTAAAAAAGTTGACTGGTTCACTGAACTGGCATATTTTTTGGTTACGGAGCTTCAAATAACCAATGCAATTGACACTAAACCAATTCCTAATCTCAACATCTTGGATAAAGGCCGGCAAAAAGACTACCGAGAAATCCGATTGCCGGAAGGAGCTTCAGAACGAGGCTCGTGCAACTCGTCCCAAAAACACAATGTAACAACCACTGAAATCTATATGCCCACAATACCGTAAGCCGTGGTCAATTCCATTGACCCCGGTATTAATAATCCTAGCCATAGAGCTTTTGTTGTATGAATGTTAGGAAAGAGTTTGGTTTTTGCCATGCTTTTGTCATTAAACCACGAGGATGAGAGCAGAGCTCCAGATAAGAGGGGGTGATAACCTTTCAAACTACAAAAGTTTTGTTATTGTTCATCAAACCCTTTGTTGTGGGTACTCATTTTTATCGTCTTGTCGAGACGATTCAAATGAGTACCCACAACATAGGGTTTGGAATTGAAATAGCAAAGTTGGAATAATAGAATGTCTTCACCCCCACTTACTGTAGCACTGAGAGCAAGGACAAGCCATGCCAGTGGCAGATCCAGAGGGGGTTAAGGGGTTCAAAATAACCTCTCTTTTTAACCCTTTCCCTAATGGCAAATTATAAAAATTTCCATTTCAAAAGCTGCAGACGACAAACAGACTTTGTTTTTAAAAAGATAGAATTTGTGTAAAATATAGCAAGTCCAAAATATTGAGAAAAAAAGGACAAAACCTCTGGTTATCAGCAGTTTTTTTCTTTTGTCTCATTGTTTTCCCAAGCCATTTCTATAAGGGGCGTCAAGACCAGGTCTTGTTTGGGAAAGGGTCAACAGCTGCCATACGGTTGGAAGGGTAAAGCCATGAACATCAACTGCCATGTCAAATACAATAAGAAATACTTTCTTCGCTATTATTTATAGAAATAGAGAATTACAGCGTAACAGGGACAATTTCAAGCAACACCTTCCATACATAGTCCTATCTATAAGCCCTGGCATATTTTATCTTGGAAGTGATGCCAGGTCTTATAATTTCCGCCATTTTGTCTATAGCACTTCCGCCGTGCGGAAAACTTCGGAGGTTTAGCCCTCAAACTACTACATTTGAAATCAAAATTTCGATCTAAAAATGGTATGAATTGAAAGATAAATCAATTGTTTTTCACTTCAGTATAATTTTGAAATAAAAAATTACCTTGTTTTATGAAAAATCAAACCAAATTTCCAACAACCCTATACAAAAGCAAGATGGCCGACAGGCTTGCCAATTGTAGTAAAAACACGTTTCACAGTCATAATTTGATTGACACATCAGTATTTTAGTAATTTTAAGGTGGTTATAAACATAATGTAGTTATTTTTCATTGTATATGCCTCACTTTACCATGAAAAGGGACTTAGAAGAATTTAAGATTTGCTACACAGAATAACAGTAACCTGACAGGACTACTTCCATACAGTGGGAAGAGTAAAGCAATGATCATCAACTGCCTTGTGAAATGAAACAAATCACTGTTTTTCGCCGAAAACCTTTTAACTGCAGCTTGCTTTAAGCTGCAGTTACAAGGTTTTCGTTGAAAATGACGAAATATTACTTCATTCTTTTACATACATTTATAGAAATGGAGGACGACAGGGACCATTTCAAGCAACACCTTCCGTACGGCGGGAAGGGTAGAGCGATGATCATCGGCAAAGATCAGGTCATCCCGGCAGGTGCTGTTCGACTTTCGCGGAGAGACGTGGTCCAGATCCAATACAACAAGATAAAAAAGTGGAAGCCTCAGTCTGATGTGTAAGACAAAAAGAAATGAGCCGAGATCTGGAAAAAAATACTCGTAACCCTTTCCCAAACAACACCGGGTTTTGACGATCTTAATCAGACTTCACCCTGACACTTGCTTGATCTGGAAGCTTGTTATTCTCAGGGTTCGGCACTAAGTCGAGTCCGTGAGTCCGAGACTCCCTAAAATTGGTGGTCTCTGATTTTCAACTTAGGGACTCCGGCTGACTCCTTAAAAATTCTGCCAAAGAATTATAAGCAAAATGATAAGTAAGCTGGTAGCTCTAGATAACAGGATCTAGTATCCTGAATTTACGTT
The DNA here is from genome assembly GCA_963680895.1 of Fragum sueziense. Classification (NCBI taxonomy): domain Eukaryota; kingdom Metazoa; phylum Mollusca; class Bivalvia; order Cardiida; family Cardiidae; genus Fragum; species Fragum sueziense. Next base: position 19,119,262 of record OY804607.1, on the reverse strand, counting down.
TGGTATTCCATGCAGACATGAGAATGACACTGACTAGTTAACATGCATGCAACATAAAATATTTGCTTCTTTTTCGGACTCCTTTATTTTCCACTGGACTCCCCAAGTTCTCTTGATGGGAGTCCAGCGGACTCATTGGTTGGGAAAGTTGGTGTCTAACCCTGATTCTCAAATGCTATAAGGGACGTTTTTTCAGATCTCGACACAATTATTCAAAGATTTCGCAAACAGCAAATATAAACCCTTTCCCAAATAAAACTTTGGCCTTGTTTTAATAACTTACAAAGTTTGAAAAGCAAATCCTTGCTTTTCAACAAAAACTTTGTAACTGCAGTTACATGATTTTTGTTGAAAAGCAGGGAAATAGAAACCCTTTCCCAAATAAAACCACAGGCCTGTTCTTTAGGGCGAGATTTTTTAAGATTTTTAAGATGTTTTAGATAGCATTTTCGCATTGCATGGTTTGATATTGTTAACCTAAGTGGGCGAGCAGCTGGAGGCTGTAAAACCCCGATAAACCAAACCAAACCCATTGCATGCTTAAAAATCTTGCTCTAGATAAAAGAACGCTTAATCCTAAAACATCTTAAGAAATCTCAAAATATCTCAAGAAATCTCGCTCTGATTTTGATAATGCTGATGTGAATAGGTTGGAAATATTAATGCAAAAGATGCAATATGACCAGATTGAAAAAATTGAAGCCTCAATCAGAAGTGAGAGATATTTAAGGAATTGAATTTCCAAGAAGCAAATTGTTGCTCTTCAACAAAAACCTCGTAACTGCTGCTTAATACAAGCGGCGGTTACAAAGTTCTTGTTGAAAAGTAGGGAAATAGAAACCTTTTCTCAAATGAAAACAGAGCCGCGTTCTTTAGAGCGAGATTTCTTGAGATATCATGAGATTTCTTAAGATGTTTTAGGATAAAGCGCTCTTTTGAGAAAAGATTTTTAAGACGTTCACTGCGAGCCGCCATTACTCTATACTTATTTCGGAATTCCTCGGTAAATTCTGTAGAATCTATGTGGAAGAGAATTGACTGAGTTTTTCAGAGTGCTCCATGATTCAAAAACCTCGGAGTTCCGAATGCTCCATATTTCATACAAATGACATCATGATGACGTCATTTGTATGAAGTATGGAACATTCGGAACACCTCGCTTATAATCTCGGTCTCAAAGACGCTGTATCAAAAACATCTTAAGAAATCTTAAAAAATCTCGCTCTAAAGAACACGCCTCTGGTTTTGACGTTCCTGATGTGAATAGGTTGGAAATAGTGATCAATGCATTCAACCCTCTCCCAAACAACACCTGGTTTTGACGTCCTTAATAGAATAGGCTTGGGAAAACATTGACACAAAAGAAGAAACTGCTGATGACCAGCAGTTTCTCCTTTTGTCTCAATATTTTCTGTGCCATATTTACACAAAGCATATCTTTAATAACATCCATTTTGTCATTTGTGGCTGTTTTTGAAGTAGATCACCGTAAAATTTTGTCGTTTGGGAAAGGGTTAAGGTACAATATGACAAGAAAAAAATGGAAACCTCAGTCAGAGTCAGACATGTGAGTCAAATATTTAACAATTTCCAAAACAACAAATCGTCAGTCACATTGGAAAATGTTGTAACTACAGCTTATTTAAGCTGTAGTTACGATGTTTTTGAATGAGACCGACGCAAGATAAATCCTTTTCCAATGCTCTGCATTTTGTATTGCAGATGGCCATTCAACTATAGTGGACTCCTCCTGGGATCATCTACAGCCGTTAATGCCGTGATAATTCATCATCATTTCCGACGGAAGTTTCGTCTCAAAAAAGCCGGAGCTTTTACATCATTAGCGATAACAGTTCTTACGCCGACGCTCCTTTTACCTGTATTGGACCATTTTACCGTGGCATCCAGTATTTACACTATATCAGCTTGCCCAACATGCCTCGAGATACGATCAGGATTAATACAATCAACAATGTCCGTCATATATCCCTCGCTCATTTCATCGTTGTTAAGTATTTATCATTGTCGAGATACGGGATCTTACCTCGGCAGAGACGAGTTTCATCCAGGACTTAGACATGCGTTTTCATCGAACATTAGGACCAGAAACATTTTGATGTTAATGTTAGCTTCCCAATTTGGACTTGGTTTTTTCTTGACATATAAGAGAGGGTTGTGCATGGATTTTCTCATGGCAAAGGAAGCGGAAAAAGTATCTAGAAGAGAGATATCTGCGGAAGATTTGTGATATTTAAGGTAGTTTTAGTGTCAAGTGAAAAAAAAAATAACTGATTGTATTAGGGTATTCCACCCCTAATGAGATTCATGCAACATCAGAGTTTTGAGTGTTATGATATTAGGCCATTACCAAACAACAACATTTTAGATTGATCCAAATTAAAAGATGCTGCAGACGACAATTTAAAGTGAATGAATTTTTTTCATTTCTGTTGTTTTTTGGGTAGAGAACGCTGTGGGAAATGAAGAAATAATTTCTTCATTTTCGACAATGTTTTCCAAAGCCATTATCCTTTAGGGAGTCTAAGAGTCATTGTGTGGTAATGGGTTAAGATTCATTATGTATCTGAACTGATTGGAGCATTGTAGTAAACATTCAGCGATGAAATATTCCGCTGCCTAATGTTTACAATGTCTCCCAAATAAGTCACCGGGATAAATCCGAATTCGAGTGAATCTCATAAGGGGTGGACTATCTTAACCCATTACACGACAATGACGCTTTTTAACACCAATAAGATAAAGGCTATGGAAAACATTGTGGAAATTGAAGAAATTGCTTGTGACAAGCAATTTCTTCATTTTCCACAATGTTTTCTATATAAAAAGAAAAAATAATGTCTAAGAAAAAGTTTTGATGTTAATGCTAGCTTCCAAATTTGAACTTGGATATTACTTGACATATAAGAGAGGGTTGTGCATGGATTTTCTCATGGCAAAGGAAGCGGAAAAAGTATCTAGAAGAGAGATATCTGCGGAAGATTTGTGATATTTAAGGTAGTTTTAGTGTCAAGTGAAAAAAAAATAACTGATTGTATTAGGGTATTCCACCCCTAATGAGATTCATGCAACATCAGAGTTTTGAGTGTTATGATATTAGGCCATTACCAAACAACAACATTTTAGATTGATCCAAATTAAAAGATGCTGCAGACGACAATTTAAAGTGAATGAATTTTTTTCATTTCTGTTGTTTTTTGGGTAGAGAACGCTGTGGGAAATGAAGAAATAATTTCTTCATTTTCGACAATGTTTTCCAAAGCCATTATCCTTTAGGGAGTCTAAGAGTCATTGTGTGGTAATGGGTTAAGATTCATTATGTATCTGAACTGATTGGAGCATTGTAGTAAACATTCAGCGATGAAATATTCCGCTGCCTAATGTTTACAATGTCTCCCAAATAAGTCACCGGGATAAATCCGAATTCGAGTGAATCTCATAAGGGGTGGACTATCTTAACCCATTACACGACAATGACGCTTTTTAACACCAATAAGATAAAGGCTATGGAAAACATTGTGGAAATTGAAGAAATTGCTTGTGACAAGCAATTTCTTCATTTTCCACAATGTTTTCTATATAAAAAGAAAAAATAATGTCTAAGAAAAAGTTTTGATGTTAATGCTAGCTTCCAAATTTGAACTTGGATATTACTTGACATATAAGAGAGGGTTGTGCATGGATTTTCTCATGGCAAAGGAAGCGGAAAAAGTATCTAGAAGAGAGATATCTGCGGAAGATTTGTGATATTTAAGGTAGTTTTAGTGTCAAGTGAAAAAAAAATAACTGATTGTATTAGGGTATTCCACCCCTAATGAGATTCATGCAACATCAGAGTTTTGAGTGTTATGATATTAGGCCATTACCAAACAACAACATTTTAGATTGATCCAAATTAAAAGATGCTGCAGACGACAATTTAAAGTGAATGAATTTTTTTCATTTCTGTTGTTTTTTGGGTAGAGAACGCTGTGGGAAATGAAGAAATAATTTCTTCATTTTCGACAATGTTTTCCAAAGCCATTATCCTTTAGGGAGTCTAAGAGTCATTGTGTGGTAATGGGTTAAGATTCATTATGTATCTGAACTGATTGGAGCATTGTAGTAAACATTCAGCGATGAAATATTCCGCTGCCTAATGTTTACAATGTCTCCCAAATAAGTCACCGGGATAAATCCGAATTCGAGTGAATCTCATAAGGGGTGGACTATCTTAACCCATTACACGACAATGACGCTTTTTAACACCAATAAGATAAAGGCTATGGAAAACATTGTGGAAATTGAAGAAATTGCTTGTGACAAGCAATTTCTTCATTTTCCACAATGTTTTCTATATAAAAAGAAAAAATAATGTCTAAGAAAAAGTTTTGATGTTAATGCTAGCTTCCAAATTTGAACTTGGATATTACTTGACATATAAGAGAGGGTTGTGCATGGATTTTCTCATGGCAAAGGAAGCGGAAAAAGTATCTAGAAGAGAGATATCTGCGGAAGATTTGTGATATTTAAGGTAGTTTTAGTGTCAAGTGAAAAAAAAATAACTGATTGTATTAGGGTATTCCACCCCTAATGAGATTCATGCAACATCAGAGTTTTGAGTGTTATGATATTAGGCCATTACCAAACAACAACATTTTAGATTGATCCAAATTAAAAGATGCTGCAGACGACAATTTAAAGTGAATGAATTTTTTTCATTTCTGTTGTTTTTTGGGTAGAGAACGCTGTGGGAAATGAAGAAATAATTTCTTCATTTTCGACAATGTTTTCCAAAGCCATTATCCTTTAGGGAGTCTAAGAGTCATTGTGTGGTAATGGGTTAAGATTCATTATGTATCTGAACTGATTGGAGCATTGTAGTAAACATTCAGCGATGAAATATTCCGCTGCCTAATGTTTACAATGTCTCCCAAATAAGTCACCGGGATAAATCCGAATTCGAGTGAATCTCATAAGGGGTGGACTATCTTAACCCATTACACGACAATGACGCTTTTTAACACCAATAAGATAAAGGCTATGGAAAACATTGTGGAAATTGAAGAAATTGCTTGTGACAAGCAATTTCTTCAATTTCTACAATGTTTTCTATATAAAAAGACAAAAGAAAATGTTGAAGAAAAAGTTTTGATGTTAATGTTAGCTTCTCAGTTTGGACTTGGATATTACTTGACATTTAAGAGAGGGTTGTGCATGGATTTTGTCATGGCAAAGGAAGCGGAAAAAGTATCTAGAAGAGAGTTGTCTGCAGATGAAGTGTGATTTATGGTAGTTTAGCTTTTTGGAAAGCGAGATATGATTGAAAATTTACCAAACCCTATGTTGTGGGCACTCATAATCATTGGAATTGTCAAAATGGATTAAAATGAATAACCACAACATAGGTTTTGATTTGAAATACTATTAACAATTTTAGAATGTGTTTACCCTCTCTTTTCTGTTGCCCAGAAATGATTTTTGAAAATATTTAGGAAATAAAAAAGAAAATGCTGATGATCAGCATTTTCCCCTTCTGCTGCAACACATTCTTAATTATATTGTTCATCATATCTTCATGAGCATCTGAAGCATTATAGGGGACAATTTTATCCAGTTAACAGTGATATAATTTCGGACAAACAATAGTAATTTGTGGGTGTTGTTATTAAAGTTATGAGATTTTGTAACAACACCGACAGTTTGTCAAAACATAACCGTAAATTCATTGCACTTAGGGCAACCCTAGAATTTTTTATTTAGACAAAGGATTAAAATAATGTTGCACAAACACAACAAAATGATGTGGAGTAAATTCATGGCATTGCTTTTTATTTGGTCAAAGTACAAGACTGAGTGAAGGACTTAAATTTATCATTTCAAATTCAAACCCTATGATGTTAGTACTCATTTGAATCATCTTGATGACACAATTACAATGAGTACCCACAACTTTGGGTTTGATGAGAAATACAAGTAAATAAAATATTGCATTTTGAAAAGCTGTCACTGTCTCTTATCTGTTGTAGTGGTTAAAGGGACACAACCGTGAAATTTATAAACTTAGATAGTGAAAGAGTTGTATGAAGGATTTTATCCCAATGCCAGACGGCAATTTTTGTGTCTTTCTGTATAGAAAACATTGTTTGAAATGAAGAAATAGCTTGTCACAAGCAATTATATTCATTTTCCACAATGTTTTCCAAAGCCTTTTGGTATCGATTGCATCATTGAACATTGAACATATATATGGGAAAGAGTTAACCCTTTCCCAAACAAGACCTGGATTAGACATTCTCTTTTTGGAATGCTTTGGGGGAAATGTTGAGGCAAAAGAAAATGCTGATAACCAGCATTTTCTCCTTTTACCTCAATATTTCCTAGTCCAACATAATGTATAATGTATGCAAATCTAATCTTTATCAACATCAGTTTTGTCATCTAGAAGAAGCCATTAGAGAGTAGCATTGATCTTGATCAGACTGTGTGCATACACAGGCTGATCTGGATCCTTGCTTGTCTCAAATCCATGAAGCATATTTCCCCCCCAGATCCCTGTTTATATTTTCACTTACAAATTTATAATTATATTGCTGCTTGTCAACGAAAACCTCGTATCTGCAGCTTAAAACAAGCTGCAGATACGAGGCTTTCGTTGAAAAGCGACGATATCATGAAATTATTATTAGTGACTGAATATGTTAAAGAAATTAAGATATTTTGTGTAAATGTATTCAAATACATTTCTTAATGTATTTTGTCAGAGGATTTTAATAAAAGGAAGAGAAATTTAAAATTTGAATTTTCTTATTTTTATGCCCCCCCCCCCCCTTTATCGAAGAATTAGGGGCATACTGTTTTAACACTGTCCGTCTGTGTGTCTGTCAGAAAAATTTAACATTGGCCATTTCGGGGGCATTAGTGTTACACAAACACATCTTGTTTACCTAACATTTCGGTACTGTACATTAACGGGAAAATCGGGACTGGTCCAAATCCAAATATGTTGTAGACGTCAATTTTATGTTAATGAAATTTCATATTTTTTGTCCATCTTGGCAGTAAGCATTGTGAGAAATTAAGAAATTTCTTGTCACAAGCAATTTCTTCATTTTCCACAATGTTTTCCAAAGAATTGTGTGGCGTCAAAAAGAGTCTTCTGGTAATGGGTTAGATACCAACCAATAGGCCTACCACTTTGATGAATTTCGCCCCACAAACTCCGTCGTTATCCAAGGTAGAAGAAATTAACGGGGTCACTTAGAAGTAAAAAATCAGATGCGGTGTTACAGTATATCTTGCCCCCCCCCTTCCCCTGGGCAGCTTGGCCCCCGTGGTATCTTGGCCGCCACCCTGTGTATCTTGGCCCCCATCTAAAATCTTTTTCCTGAGTCCCCCAAAGTACTAATCAATGTGACTGTCTATAAATGTTACACCATTGTCCTACTTTTAAATGTAAAGAAAAACAAAAGTTTAATTGTTTTGGTCTGATTAATTTTTCGCCTTTTTGGCTTGGAATAGGGGCTGGGGCCAAGGGTATCTTAGCCCCCGGAGACCAAGCTACCGTAGGTAGCTTTATCCTGTGGGGGCCAAGCTGCCCAGGGGCTAAGATAAACTGATACACTGGATATCCTTATCAATTTCCATTGTCAAGGATTGCGTTAAAAGTGCACAAATAGGGAACGATTTTATCCAGTAAAGTGCAATTTGCTAACCAAGATTGAACACACCTACGTTTGTATTCATGTTTGAATACAGAGGTTACGTCGTAGATCATGAAATGTCACCCTTGGCTTGTGAAGATGAGTTTACTGCGACTTATTATCATTACAGATTTCATTATACCCCCCACCTACGAAGTAGAGGGGGTATATTGGTTTCACCATGTCTGTCTGTCTGTCCGTCCGTCCGTCCGTCTGTAGACTTTTTCGTTTCCGTGCTCTAACTCATGAACCGGTTGACTTAGGATCATGAAACTTTACACAGTTGTTGCCCATGACCCAAGAAGGTGCCCTATTGTTTTTGGGTCATGAAGGTCAAAGGTCAAGGTCACAATCGGACTTTGTTTAAAATCCGTTTCCGTGCTCTAAGTCATGAACCGGTTGACCTAGGATCATGAAACTTTACACAGTTGTTGCCCATGACCCAAGAAGGTGCCCTATTGTTTTTGGGTCACGAAGGTCAAAGGTCAAGGTCACAATCGGACTTTGTTTAAAATCCGTTTCCGTGCTCTAAGTCATGAACCGGTTGACCTAGGATCATGAAACTTTACACAGTTGTTGCCCATGACCCAAGGAGGTGCCCTATTGTTTTTGGGTCAAGAAGGTCAAAGATCAAGGTCACAATCGGACTTTGTTTAAAATCCGTTTCCGTGCTCTAAGTCATGAACCGGTTGACCTAGGATCATGAAACTTTACACAGTTGTTGCCCATGACCCAAGGAGGTGCCCTATTGTTTTTGGGTCATGAAGGTCAAAGGTCAAGGTCACAATCGGACTTTGTTTAAAATCCGTTTCCGTGCTCTTAGTCATGAACCGGTTGACCTAGGATCATGAAACTTTACACAGTTGTTGCCCATGACCCAAGGAGGTGCCCTATTGTTTTTGGGTCATGAAGGTCAAAGGTCAAGGTCACAATCGGACTTTGTTTAAAATCCGTTTCCGTGCTCTAAGTCATGAACCGGTTGACCTAGGATCATGAAACTTTACACAGTTGTTGCCCATGACCCAAGGAGGTGCCCTATTGTTTTTGGGTCACGAAGGTCAAAGGTCAAGGTCAGAATCGGACTTTGTTTAAAATCCGTTTCTGTGCTCTAAGTCATGAACCGGTTCACCAAGGATCATGAAACTTTACACAGTTGTTGCCCATGACCCAAGGAGTTGCCCTATCGTTTTTGGGTCACGAAGGTCAAAGGTCAAGGTCAGAATTGGACTTTGTTTAAAATCTGTTTCCATGCTCCAACTAAAGAACCCTTTGACCCATAGCACTTTTTTCAGTGACAAGGCGCTAGTGGGGGGTATTTGTCCGCTTTGCGACAGTTCTAGTTTGACCTGACACTGACCTTTATTAGCTCACCTGAGCAGAAATGGCTCAGGGTGAGCTATTGTGATCACTTTTTGTCCGTCGCCTGTCTGTCCGTCCGTCCATCCGTCTGTCTGTCCGTCCACAATTTGGTGTTTACGCTCTAGCATCCACAAATATTAGTCAATCTTGATCAAACTTTGTCAAAACAAGTATGGTCATAAGTTCTCGGATGAGTTCGATTTTTGGCCAGATCGGTCCAGAATGTGCTGAGTTATCTGCCCTTTAATGTAAAAGAATGCCATTTTTGACTTTGTTTACATTCTAGCATGTACAATTATTGATCAATCAAAACAAAACTTGGACACAATGTTGGAGACCGTAAGATTTTGGCTGTGTTTGATTTTCATTCCTATTCGATCAGAAAGTTTTTAGTTATGTGCCCTTGAATTTGACAAAATTGCCGTTTTCCACTGTTTTCGACTTTGTTTACAGTCTAGCATCTACAATTATTGATCAATTAAGACAAAACTTGGACATAATGTTGGAGACCACAAGATCTCGGATTTTTGTGATTTTCAGTCGTATCAGACCAGAAAGTCGAGAGTTATTTGCCCTTGAATGTGGCAAAATTGTTGTTTTCTACTGTCTTCGATCTTGTTTACACTCTAGAATCTACAATTATAGACCAATCAAGACAAAACTTGGACACAGTGTTAAAGACCATAAGATCTCAGATGAATTTGATTTTCAGTCTGGTCAGACTAGAAAATTGACAAGTTATGTTCCCTTGAGTTTGACAATATTGAAATTTTCGACTGTTTTGGACTTTGTTTACACTCTAGAATCTACAACTATTGCCTTGATCAAATTAGTTGTCACTGTAACAGCCAAACTTTCTGAGATAATAATGTTTCCTTGTCACTATTTTTCACCTTGGCAATGTGTCATAGCAGTTCAGGTGAGCGATTTAGGACCATCATGGTATTCTTGTTCAAAATGTGTTCATATATCGTATATAGCGTAACATTCTTCAAAAATACTTGTATCATAGTACACAGATATAACAAGTTTACAAGAAAATATTACTGAATTGGTATTTTAAAAAAGCCTATGCGTGTACAATTTACCATAATAAAAGCTAAAGCTGTACCATGTGAAATGAAAAATGCAATACATGTAACTTCAAACAAACAAAATAGTATTTCGTCGTTGTTGTTATAAAATCCCGTAATTACGACTTGATACAAACCGTAGTTTTTATTATTATTATTAAGTACCGAATTTATATAGCGCTTTTATCATACGAAGGTACGTTCAAAAGCGCTTTACAAACATAAAACATAAAATCTACTAAAAAATAAAACATACTAATAAGAAATGTCATACATACGTTATAAGAATTATATGAGTATAAAAATGAATGAACCGTGAAAGACGATACACATAAAAAAAATAATTTCCATAAATCTGCTTAAACAAATAAGTCTTTAAGTATTTCTTAAAACATGAAACTGTAGAAGCAGCTCTTATTTCGGATGGGAGAGAATTCCATAATACTGGAGCAGCACTCATAAAACTGCGGTCTCCATACGTTTTAGTACGGCGTTTCGGTACTACAAGTGTTGTGCCATTTGACCCGGATCTAAGTTCACGGGGTGGTTTGTGTATCATTAAAAGAGATGTGATATATTCTGGGGCTTGTCCATGGAGAGCTTTAAATGTATAAGTCAGTATCTTAAATTGAATTCTGTGCTCTACAGGTATCCAATGCAACTCTTTCAGTACTGGTGTTATATGATGACGTCTCGGTGACCTGGTGATAATACGAGCTGAAGTATTTTGGACTACCTATAACTTGTTCAGGGTTTTTTGGGGTATTCCAAGAAGTAAAGAATTGCAGTAATCCAACCGCGATGTAACCAAAGAGTTAAAGGGGCTCATTCTATGTTTTTATGCTTCCGAACTGTTCTGGAACTCAAATTAGTGCATGGAAAAACAATTAGCAATGCATAAAAACCTCAATCTCGGCGAAAAACATCTTTCCTTTGCTATAGGTCAATTCTTTACAAGCGTGTTTACACATTCTATTTTTACTTCAAAACAAGACAAGGTCATGGTCAACGAGACACACCTCCGCGATATTAACACACCGTACAACCGGCTGTGTCGATGACTGTGACCTTATTTGCGAGGAATACGTGAAAAGGTTTATTTTGTACAAGCGCTGAACATTTATACGCGTATTTATCAACTATAGAATACCAAAGATCCCTTCGTTTATTTATAAAAGTAAATTCATTTGACCTACCATGCACATGACATCAGATGCCGAATCTGTCTTCGCTGACTTTCTACGCAGCCGGTTGTACGGGTGTGTTAAATCTCGCTGAGCACAGATGACGTATCTCTGACGTAATTGATTTTTGAAGGTTGGGCATATGTAGCCGTTACAAAACAAAAACAGAACGACCAGCATGTTATTAATTGACTTGGATTTTAATACTTAATAAATCTCGTGGAGTGCTATTAATGGACATAAATGATCTACCCCTTCAGGTTGGTAATTTCATACGTTATTTCTGGTTTGTAATTATTGTGCCATTTGCATTTTCGACAGCCTAGCTCGACCCCCTTTAACAAGAGACTTAGTAGCGTCATCATTTAGATATTTTCTAATATGCCCGATTTGGCGGAGCTGGGAATAACAGGATCTACAAACACTGTTTATATGCGATTCCATGTTCATATGTGACCCAGCAAGCAATTTATATCGGGCCGATAACGGGCCGATATCGCCTTCTATATCGGCCCGATATCGGCGCCGACATCGGGCCGATATCGATTTGCAACCACTTTCGATGACGGGCCGATATTGGCTAGAACATCGGGCCGACATCGGCTAGTACATCGGGCCGACATCGGCTGTCGATATCGGGCCGATATCGCCTTCTATATCGGTCCGATATCGGCGCCGACATCGGGCCGATATCGATTTGCAACCACTTTCGATGACGGGCCGATATCGGCTACTACATCGGGCCGACATCGGCTAGTACATCGTGTCGACATCGGCTGTCGATATCGGGCCGATTTCGACTTCTATATCGGTCCGATATCGGCGCTGACATCGGGCCGATATCGATTTGCAACCACTTTCGATGACGGGCCGATATCGGCTAGTACATCGGGCCGACATCGGCTGTCGATATCGGCTGTCATCATCAGCGCAACATCAGCAACCTAGAGAAACCAAACGTAGATTTTGATCATATGTTTGTAATGATAATGACTCAAAGGTCTGGTTTTTTATACAACTTATCCCGTCATAACATGAAAATTACCAAAACACAGGGCCAGTGTTTTTGGTAATTTTCATATTATGACGCGCTTGATTTTATTATATTGGGCATGCCCAATATATTATAACCAGTTTTTCACTCAAGACATCACTCCAGACGGCCTCCAGACATTACGTTCTAACTCTAACCCGCTGAGCTATGTGTTCAAGCCAAACTACGTTATTTCAAACACCACAGAAGCGTCCTTTATCATTCACTATCTTCAACGTTTTTCATCTTTTTCACTTCTGCGACAAATAAGGAGGGGGTTAATAATTACATTTGATGAAATTTTCGCTTAGATTGAATACCTGTTAGAATTTTCAGCGTTTTTACAATCTTTTCGGTTGAGTAAAGAGCTTGAAAGCAAAATAGTGTAACTCTAAGATAAATTCCATGTAGTAAAAATACTACTGCTCTGATTTTTCTACGGTCATTTAGCCTACCATTGAAAGCACTGGTCAACAGGTGTTTAACTGGGTCACTAGTTGACCTACTACAGCTGTGTACCCTTAACCCATTCCCTGGATACAATGTGTGCGCTTTACCCATTCCTATATTCTGACCCCTTTAGATTCCCATGAAATATATGTGTTTGGAAAACATGGTAGAAAATGAAGAAATGGTTGTGACAAGCAAGTTCTTCATTTCCCACAATATTTTCTTCCTAGAAAGACCAAACAATGTAACGATCTATTTGCTTGAAATCGGCGACTGATAATTGGTCAACCCATTACCAAACGGCAAAAATTTGGACTAGTCCAAATTCAAAGAAGATGCAGACGACAATTTTAAGTGCATGAAATTTAAAGTTTTGGTCTTTTTGGGTAGAAAGCATTGTGGGAAATGAAGAAATTGCTTGTCACAAGCAATTTCTTCATTTTCCACAATGTTTTTCCATGGCATTATCTTGTGAGGAGTCAAAAAAAGTCGTTGTGTGGTAATGGGTTAAGGAATCTGCATTCACTTTATCTTTATTGTTGTTTTTTTTCAACTCTTGTGTTGAAGGCTCTTCCAAACGACAATATCTTAGAGTTTTTCAAATTAGAAAGAGTTGCAGACGACGAAATGGGTGACGATAAAGATGAAATCATGCCATGTACAATGAAGCACAGAAAATATAGGGACAAAGGCGAAAATTCCGGTTATCTTTGTATGTTTCATATTATTTGCTTCATAACAATGTCTTGTTTGGAAAAGGACGAATGGTTAGAGGCTAGCCTATAGAGTTTAGACACTGTGATTTTAAAATATCTTGATCAAAGTAAGATCAGCATCTTTAATTTGCCGTTTTCTAGAATTTTAACATTTTAACCTCATATACTGTTCTTAGACTGATCATTTGGACCAATGAACAAGTGCATTCTGTTTAATCGAAATATGTTTGCAGATCAGAGATCAGTTGGGCTAAGCCTCTACAATGGGTCCGTACTTGGTATTATTCTGATTAGCTAAGAATAAGAAATAATCCAACATGTTGATTTAATGTAAAATCCGGTAAAGTGTAACATTTTCCTTTTTCCCAAACAGCCTCACATTTTGGATTCACCTCGAGAGTGTACATTCAACTTTTTTATCACCTATGCACGTTTGCCTACACATTAATAGAACAAAGAAGAACAAAAGTTTATTAATTGAACTTGAACATAAATGTTCATCGTTACAATACAAAATTAAACATACACATAGTAATGACGGTAATAAGAAATTAGGTATCAAATTTGGTTCTATAATAGTTAAAGGTAAAGACTGCAATTAACCATTTTCCAAACGATGACGCCTTTTTACTCGCTTCATAGAAAATGCTTAAAAAACATCGAATAGAGAATGGGGCAATTTTGCAAATCAGCATATTGTCCTTTTGTCACAATATCAATTTCTCAGTGATGCCCAATATACAGTGCTGACAGCACTTTGATTATTTATATAATCCTATCTTCAAGGGAAAGCTCAACCACAAAGACACAAAGGCATATTAACAATATATAATCATTTATTAAGAAAAAAAAAAATATATTCATACATTGAAAACCTGCAAGAATGTCAACTTTTGCATTCAAACAACAAATAGAAATAGAAATTTCAAGGGACCGAATTTAGATATTCTAGGTACATTTGTATTTATTAGAACATTTCACGGACAGTCATATGATATGCAAAGTTGAGTGGTGCACAGCATATCTCTGGTCAAAAAGAAAGAAATTTTAGCACTGTTACAAACTTTTTACTTTCTATAAGGACCAGTTTCAAATAACTTTTACCAAAGGGATATAATAAATCATATCAGAGATTTTAAACTATACCCCATTTTTTAAAAATTACAGTGTGTCAAAGTACATCATTGATATGTACAGCAAAAAGAACCCCAAATCTAAGCAATGAATCTTATTGATAAACAACTATTTATACATGCATCTCAAAGTGACTTGATAATCTCTAAACATTGGTAGTGGAAATATTTGACTAGAATCAGCTATCACCTCAACTGTTTATTTTAAAAGAAATAATCTGTAAGGTTGTCCTTAAAGAATATTTTCACCCATATTTACAAACCCTTTCCCAAACAAGATCTGGTTTTTGACGTCCCTTACAGAATTGACATGGAAAAACATTGAGACCAAAGAAAAATATTATGATAATAAGCATTTTCTCCTTTTGTCTCAGTATTTTCTGAGTCTGTGCATTATCATACATAAATCTTATCTTTATGAACATACATTTTGTCCTCTGCAGCAGCTTTCAAACTGGAACACCTTTATATTTTGTTGTTTGGGAAAGGGTTAAAATTGCCCTTTCGTAGCATTACCTTAATTTAACATTTTGATATAAAGTAAAAATGACAGATTTTTAAGCTGTTTTCAGCTATTTTCAATGTCATTACAATTGTATCACAGAACTGCCTGTTATCCATGAGGTCCATTCCATAGTTTAAAGTTTTTAACCCATTACCACACAATCCCTACTTTTGATGCCCCCGAGAAAGGAGACTTTAGAAAATATTATGGGAAAATGAGAGAATGCTGGTAACCAGTGTTTTCTTCTTTTCCCACTATATTCCACCCTTCACCAAATAAAATTCATATTTTCAGTCACCTTGATTTTGTCACCTGCAAAAAAAATATGCTTTCAATTTGGACCAGTCTAGAAATTATTGTTTTGTAACAAATGGGCTAAGCAAAGAGACAAAATGCAAAAGATTAAAGATATTATCACTAGTTTAAACTTCACATGTAATTTAAAGCACATAAAGTAGTGACTAGATGGGCATCATTTCCCTTTCCCAAACAACAGAATTTTAGGGTGATAAAATTTGAAAGCTGCTGCAGATAACAGAAAAATGTTGATAAAGTTCAGATTTTTGTATAAAACCTAGATGTCATTTCGAGGGGTAAGTGCAAAACTATTGTAACCTACATTTTGTAAAATTTTACAGGAGAGGGAAAAAACTCAATAACTTTCTCAAATATAAAGAGATAAAATATTTTTGTAATTCTATATATCTTTTTAATTATACATAATTGAAACCCAATATTAAAGTACATGATGTATTCCTTCCTAAAGATTAAAAAAAATGCAAAAAGCGAATTTCTGAAAAATATGTAGTTACAATAGTTTTGCACTGAGGCCTCCATTTGAAGTATTCATCCAGTGTACAAGGCAATAATTTGAGCATCAGTTTTTGACCTGAATATGACTTTAATCCTTTCCCAACCAAGACCGGATTTTGATGTCCCTGAGAAAATTGGCGCAGGAAAACATTGAGACAAAAGAAGAAAATGCTGATAATCAGCAATTTCTCCTTTTGCTGATAATCAGCATTTTCTCCTTTTGCCTCAATATTTTCTTTTCTATGATATTCACATTTCCCGCACTTAGTAAATAGTAACATTTATTTTGTCGTCTGCAGCAGCATTCACATTGGACCGCCCTAAAATTTTGCTGTTTGGTAATGGGTCTAATTGACAGATGGTGCCTCCAGTTTATATTTGCTGAATTTTGCACAATCAACCTGTTCATTTATGATAGCACAGGCACTGCCAGTATCGATCTCCATCGTGACATTATGGTTGTCCAACCCGAGCTGCACCGTATATTATCCAGCAAGATTAACCCGGTACATCTGCATATGTAATGACCCCACTTCGGCAAAGTTTTGTTAAGACACTCGACTAACGAACTTTGCACACGAAAATTAATCAGTATCAGTTTAATGTGGTTAGACAATACTTCTCACTCTCACTAATGTACACACTCAAGGAAAATAACCACAAGATTATGATCTCCTCTCCGTCAGATTCTGTAAAATGATTTGTAGGTTTTGGTTTACACCACCTTGAAATGTGACCAATTTCGCGGCATAAAAAACATTTACTGTTTTTGAATTTGCATTTGTTGTCGGCATAATGTTCACCACCGCAACGGAAACATTCAACTTTCTTTTGCAACTGTTTATGTTTAGATTTGGGTTTACTCGCACATGCACCCTTCTGGTCCTTTACGACATGTTCAGTTTCCATATAGTAACCGCTATTTTGATTGCGTCAAAAGTCAAATCAGCCTCGGCCAGTACTTTTCACAGAATTTGCTCAGACCATAAGCCGCACACCAGTTGGTCCCTTAACGCTTGTGGTACAAATGCACCGTAGTAAAATTGACAGAATGTTCCTTAATTTCCACCAACCGAAACCGATTCATCCTCTCTTTGTTCCCTTTTATGAAACTTAAAACGCTCAGGAATGATCAAAGGCTTTGGGTTGTAATGACTCTTAAGGATGTCCTTAATCTAAATGAACGTTTTGTCCTTTGGTAACGCTGGCTGCACCAAATTTCTCAATCATTCAATGGAAAACAGCAACCTTCTTGTCGTTGTTAATTTAGTTAGCCACGAAAATACAGCTCCACTCACTCTGCTTTGTTGTCAACGGACTCTTTCCCCTCCAGGACCTCCCCAATCTTGCCAATACTCATCCTCGTCAGCAGAAAATGTAATATCTTGAGGGATTAAACAAAAACTCAAGGCTAAACTTGGAGAAACAAATTTTGAAGCCATTTTTCAAACTAGGCATTAGATTAACTAAGTCATGAAAAATACAATACATAATCAAAGTACTCGCAGTCCCTTAATAATCAAAGTTCCAAACAAAAACTATTCCAATAATAAATGACAAACTTTTGTTAAAACTCACCATTTACCTTCTTAAAATAAAAAAGTGTGTATCAACAAAGAGAAGAAAAATAATGTCCGCTCTAAGGAAGATACGTAGATATTGACTTGAGTGTACTTACAGCATGTCGGGCCGATATTGATAATTCAATAATACTGATATCAATTGAATACAAGGCTTCTTATCTAATTTTGGGTTTTTTTTCAACGCAATAGTGTTTTATTTTTGAAGTTTAACGAAGATTTGTCGTTAAAAATATAAAATGAAATACTGAGATGCCACAATGAAATAATTTTAAAATCGTCAAATCTTATCGGCCCGTCATCGACAAACTTTACCGATATTCCGATACGCAGCCGATATCGGCCCGATATAGGTCTGCTTGCTGGGGAGTCAAAAAAGGCACCAAGATTTCTGACAGACTTCACCGATTTCACCTCGGAACTGCCAACTTTTAATTGACATGTTTTCTATTTCATTCGAATATTTTTGGGGTGCAAAGACAATAAGTTCAGTTTTATTTGCGTTGAGCTTGAGCATGTTATGGTTCATCCAAACAGTGATTTCGTTCAAACATAACTCAACACGCCGGACAGCTTCTTCCCTCGAAACATTGTTATTAGGTTTGAATGAGAGGTAAAGCTGAGAGTCGTCCGCATAGAAATGATGTTCAAGGTCATGCTTTCTGCAGATCATACCGACTGGCTTTGTATACATGACATAATTCTTAGGCCCAAGCACAGAACCTTGGGGAACACTGCATTTCATGAGTACTGGGTCTGATAAAACACCGTTTATGTAAACAGATTGATGTCTGTCTGTTAGATATGACTTCATCCAGGCAAGAGGCTTACCGGAGATCTATATGAAAGTCATGTTCTAAACGACGAAGAAGAATGGCATGGTCTATTGTGTCAAAAGCTGCCGACAGATCAAGCAGTACAAGAACCGTGATATTGCCCATATCTAATGATTTCAATATGTCATTTTGAACTTTTAATAGAGCAGTTTCGGTTGAATGAAATTTTCTATATGCAGACTGGTGAAGTTCATGTAATTTATTTTCGGACAAGTGTTGTTCTATTTGAACGTCTACGACCTTTTCGAGCACTTTTGAGATGAAAGGTAAATTTGAAACAGGTCGATAGTTCTTCAGTTCGTTCTTGTCTAAACCGGGTTTCTTTAACAACGGTTTGACATGCGAACTTTTAAACAATCTAGGCACATATGATGACTCCAATGATAAATTCACTAGCTTTGTAATTAGCTCAGCAAGATCATCAATGCAGAGTTTAAGAAGTCATGTAGGGATTGGATCTAACTCACAATTTTTGTTTGGAGATTTAAGTATGATGCGCTTCACATCCTCCAGGGCAACCGGTCGAAAATTCGTTAGAATACTGGGTAATGACTGTTCAATATCTGATGATTCTGGTGGTGGTAATGACGGTGTACTCGAATTTATTCCATTTCGTATGGTCTCAACTTTATTGACGAAGAAATCACTGAATTTCTGAACTAGGGATTGAGTAGATGTATCAGATGGTAAAATAACGTCGTTTGATGCCCCAAGAAGGTGGTTAGTTACTTTAAATAACTTTTTCTGGTCACGTCCACAAGACTCAATCTTCTCTAAGTAATGTGCTCTTTTTGTTGATTTTAGAAGTTTATTTACAATGGAACTCTGGTTTCGGTACATTTCATGGTGTATGGCTAGATTGCTCTTACGCCACCGACTCTCAAGTTTTCGTTTAAGGGTGAAGTTCAAAAAAATGAAGTTTTTATCAAAATCAGAGTCTGAATAAATATGTTCTGAAGAAAAATGTTCTTTTTGGATTAAAACTATGCATTTTGATGGTGTTAAACACCGTGGAAAATTTCACGAAAATCGAACCATCCAAAGCAAAGTTACAGCGAAAAATATGCCCAAAAATGTCCCAAGTGCAACGTAAAAAGCGTGACATTTTGATACATTCATCAATTTCAAATGTTGTTTTAAGAAAAGCGTGATGCTTCATGTACCTAAGAGATCCTGCAATTGGAAAGTCATCCATTAAACTCAAGGTTTTAATGTAATTTAGTTATGTGGCACCATGTTTGCTAGTTCAAACTTAAGCATAAATGATAATACCCCCTGTAAAAAATGTATCCTTCCGAATAACAAATTTAGAATTTGATCGAGTACATTTCATAATTGATCATCACTATACATTTTGAAAGGTATCCAAGGTATAGCAGTATGTCTTAAGATTTATTTTCAATTGCAAATAAGCTAATCTTGAGCAAGATATGTCAGAAAATAACATCTTTAAACTGCTACCTGAATTTGTCCCAAGTGCAACGCTTTGAGGTTTTAGATCCATAAAATAAGCATTACCTGCGTAACATGTTGTTTTTCCTCATTTTTCAGTTCAGCAAGTCAGAAAATATAATTCATAGGCATTTTTTGCAATTCGTTGCATGCCGTCTTCCTAAATTTTGCCGAAAGTGATGTCCCAAGTGCAACGCATTTTTCTAAGCAAACTAAGAGCTTTTTGAAACTTTAAAAACAAACTGAACTTGTCATACTTTGGTTTTATCTTATTCTTAAAGTATACATCTATCAAGTAACAATATTGGAAAAACTTTGTAATGCCCGACGGAGAAATTATTTAGAAATGAATAGCTTATTTTGGCGAAAATTGTATGCAGTGAAGTTTTTTTCAGGGATCAAAACTTGTAAAACAAACTTATTTGCTTTTATTTATCGCTTATTCAATGTAGCTGTCAGTCGCAACAATAACTTGAGCTTAACTGTCTGTTGGCATGTTTCAGTAACTGTTTTACAACGAACCTTGAAACGTTGCACTTAGGACAAAAAAATCTAAAATAAGAAAATCTATGCAGGAATCTTTATTTTTCCAGAGAAATTGAGCTGATATGCAAAGAAAATAAAGAAACTAAGTGTAAAACTTTCTATTAAAGGAAAACAAGTGGACACAAAATAATAAAATGAACCAATCAAGACAAATATTTGGTTCATACTAGGTATGTGCCTGCTTAGAATGAAACAAGTGTCTATTCATGGTGCAGAATATGTTTTAAATGGTGTAGATTATGTTTGGTATTTCTGATGCTAAGAGATAATCTCAAAGGAAAACAGTTGTTACTTTTTAGAAGATCAATATAACTATAGTTAGACCGTTGCACTTGGGACATAATTGATATTTATGATTTTTACTACATTCAGAAGAGAATTTATCAATCTTATTGATTTATTCAATTTTTGTCGTCAGGTCATCAAATTTGTCATATTTTACTACATTTTGATGTCAATTATTGTGTCATGTTTGTTATTTGGCTTTATCCAATGAAAGTCTACGCAAATGGTAATCACATACCGGTACTCTGAGTGACACACATCCAAACATTTATAATCATCGGATGAAATTAAGTTTTCTTGTTCGTCAATTCAAACAATTTACTTTTATTAGTCAACGGTGTCACATAAGCTTTATAAACCCGGTAGGAAACTGTAATAGACGTTTAATTATTATTCCATTGACTATGGTGGCTGATTTATGCCATGTCGAGTTGTCGCCTTGCAACCCGCCATGTCGAAGGCGACAAGGCGCCAAAACGGCAATTTGTCGTGATGGCGGGTTGGCGGGTTGTCGGGTTGAGAGAGGTAACACGACAAGGCGACATGTCGACGTCGTGATGGCGGGTTGTCGCCTTGCAACCCGCCATGTCGAAGGCGACAAGGCGCCAAAACGGCAATTTGTCGTGATGGCGGGTTGGCGGGTTGTCGGGTTGAAGGAGGTAACACGACAAGGCGACATGTCGACGTCGTGATGGCGGGTTGGCGGGTTGTCGCCTTGCAACCCGCCATGTCAAAGGCGACAAGGCGCCAAAACGGCAATTTGTCGTGATGGCGGGTTGGCGGGTTGTCGGGTTGAGAGAGGTAACACGACAAGGCGACATGTAGACGTCGTGATGGCGGGTTGTCGGGTTGTCGCCTTGCAACCCGCCATGTCGAAGGCGACAAGGCGCCAAAACGGCAATTTGTCGTGATGGCGGGTTGGCGGGTTGGCGGGTTGAAGGAGGTAACACGACAAGGCGACATGTCGCCGTCATGATGGCGTGTTGGCGGGTTGTCGCCTTGTCGCGTTCCGGTTCCGCATGCGCATTTAAACATCAAGAAATCAAAGTACTGAAAGAACTGTTGGAGAGCAAATTAGTTTCTGGATATGGCAACATTTTTGCTCTCCCTGGGGGTCGAACAAAGTAGCAGACAAGGTCTAAAACGTATTAACTCATTTCCAAAAACACGAATGTTGCAACTTGGTACATTTTAGTCCATAGAATTAGGAATTGTGAATATTATGTATTTTGATTGAGTTTCGGTGGGATATATTGTTTGACAATATCAAAGTTTTGACATTATTGCATCTCCCTTTTCTTCTAAAAGACAAACAGACGAAAACTAATCCCCTATTTTCTGTCCATAGACATTGTTAATGTTGCAGCTAAATACTTTCCACGTAACCATGGTTATATAGGAATGTTATGGCTTTTTCGAAATCCCTCTTGTTATGACCGGGAATCCCGTGATGCAACAACTTCACAAAATAATGTAAATCCTGTAAATACGTGGGCAATATGGGGTGATTTTATCCTTGTGACATAACTTCGGACAAACAATAGCATTTAGTCGGAGTTATTATAAAATCTCTTAATTACGGCTTGACTCAATGTATATAACTTACTATAACTTAAGGGGGAATTCTCCAGTTTTTCGGAACACTCGGTCATTACGGTAGTAAATTAAATGTTTCGTACCAATATGTTTCGCTACCATATTTTCAATAACATTACACATTATTACAATTTACCATTTTCGACGGTAAAAGTGTATTTATCATGCGAAACTGATTTTCTCAAGATGGAAATCGATTATTTAGAGCAAGACAGTCGTAAGTGTGTATGCAATTACCACTGTTTTGCGTCATTTTATTCATGTGTAGCTGATAAAAATTGCTGTAATGCACTAATAAGTGCGCTGACCTAAACATATTCTTTTTGGATTATTACCAGGACATGTTGCTTAATACAACGAGGTAGTTTTATCAAATAATATTATGTAGAACTTGAAATATTTCCAAAGATATGCAAATTTTGACATAAAACACTCCAGCTTCGTTGATCTAACCGAACACGTGAGCATGCTGTTTTATACATTTTCGCGTTTATAATAGCACATATTTTGGGTTTTCTATTCTTATTAACTGTAAGACGTTACTTTAAGTTCGTTTACGGGACTAAACGATGAATATACAGCATTTTATTAGCATTTTAGTGACCTTTGACAGGTGCAAGAAATTGTGCATTTTTTCGATGTAGGGGTATGTGATACGAATGCCTATAAAATTCAAACAAGATAGCTGACCATCCATTTTTATTTTACTTTTCAATTGGTAATTACATGTAATTTCAACATACAAAATATAAATATATTCTATTATTGGGGAAAAATTCAGGAAACTGGAGCATTCCCCCTTAAAACCCGCTTAATCGATTTCCAGAATGTTTGTAATATGCATTTACATCTTTTCGCTATAATTTGTATGATACACACTTCTTCAGCCTATGAATCCGTTTACTGAAAAAGGATCTGATTTCTACATGGGGAATTTTATGGATCATTTCTCGGACAACAATTGGCAAGTCATGGACGTTTGCACTGACGTCGTGTTGGTACTTCCAAATCTTTTGAGGTCAGCAACATCACACATAGTATCATTTAATATATGTTATACCACTCATAAATGCTTTATTACAATATAACTAATCCTTCAACATTTATTCTGAATCAATACAATTAACCCGCTCCGTAACGGCAACGTTTTATGGCGGTCCAAATTCAAAGGAGTTGCAAACGACAAAATCTTCGTTTTAAAATGCATAATTAATAGTTGATCATTACTCATCATAGCATGGAAAGAATTCAGGGAACAATAGAAATTGCTTATTATCGTCAATAAATTCTTTTCTTCAATATTTTTTAAGTTCAATCTGGTGGAGACTTCAATAACATATTTTTATGGAAAATGAATTTGATTAACCCATTAGCAAACTATAAAATCATACACGGTTCCAGATTTATAGGCTATAGATGTTGCAGACGACAATTTCAAGTGATTGATTCTTTTTTTATTTTATGTTCTTTCAGGGTAGGAAATTTGATTGGAAGTAAAGAAATTGCTTGTGACAATGAAATTCTTCCTTTTTCACAATATTTGTACGTTTCGTGTGAGGAAACTAGATTCTAGTTTCCAAATTATAATGAAAACATTGGAGTCAGCCTCAGAAGACGTCATTAGTTGTTAGTAAACAGTGGCGGATCCAGAGGGGTTTCGGGGGGGGGGGGTTCAAACGAACCCCCCTCTGTAACCAAATAATTTCATTTTCATGCAGAAATTCAATCAAATTTGTGTAATCACACAAAAACGAACCCCCCTATTAGTAAATTCGAACCCACCTCACGGAAATCCTGGATCCGCACCAGGTAACATATATAGAATCTAGATCTACAATAACTATAGATCTAGTCAGAATTTCATGAATCTTTCACTAAGTGTTGTTACATCCAGAAACGAATTAACCCATTACCAAACGACAACAACTTAGCAGTGGCGGATCTAGGGGGGTTCGGGGGTGTTCAAACGAACCCCCTATGTAGCCTAATTATTTCATTTTCATGCAGAAAGTCAGTGGAAAACTTGTAAAACGAACCCCCCTTCTTGTAAAAACGAACCCCCTCACAGAAATCCTGGATCCGCCGCTGCTTAGGGTTGTCCAATTCAAAAGCTGCTGCAGACGACAAAACGGATGTTAGATCTAATTTTGATAAAATTTGTGTAGAGCTATATAGATCTAATAGCCAAGAAAATATTGAGGCAAAAGGAGAAACTGCTGGTCATCAGCAGTTTCTTCCTTTGTCTCAATGTGTTCCCAAAGTTTTTTTTTCTATAAGAAACGTCAAAATCAGGTCTTGTTTGGGAAAGGGTTAAACGGGTTTTGTGAGACAGTATTTAAACTACTTTGATTTATCAATATTTTAACTACATTTAAGCGCGCATGCGGAACCGGAACGCGACAACCCGCCAACCCGCCATCACGACGTCGACATGTCGCCTTGTCGCGTTCCGGTTGCGCATGCGCATACAGTACATCTGATATCCTGCTGCATGTAAAGATCGATAAAAAAGGATACAAGCAGTCAAGACCGTGGCCATGTTTACATGTGTGTATTTAAGTGCGCATGCGGAACCGGAACGCGACAACCCGACAACCCGCCATCACGACGTCGACATGTCGCCTTGTCGTGTTACCTCTTACAACCCGCCAACCCGCCAACCCGCCATCACGACAAATAGCCGTGTGGCGCCTTGTCGCCTTCGACATGGCGGGGCGACAAGGCGACAACCCGCCAACCCGCCATCACGACGTCGACATGTCGCCTTGTTGTGTTACCTCTTTCAACCCGCCAACCCGACAACCCGCCATCACGACAAATTGCCGTTTTGGCGCCTTGTCGCCTTCGACATGGCGGGTTGCAAGGCGACAACCCGCCAACCCGCCATCACGACGTCGACATGTCGCCTTGTCGTGTTACCTCTCTCAACCCGCCAACCCGTCATCACGACAAATTGCCGTTTTGGCGCCTTGTCGCCTTCGACATGGCGGGTTGCAAGGCGACAACCCGCCAACCCGCCATCACGACGTCGACATGTCGCCTTGTCGTGTTACCTCTTGCAACCCGCCAACCCGCCAACCCGCCATCACGACAAATAGCCGTTTTGGCGCCTTGTCGCCTTCGACATGGCGGGGTGCAAGGCGACAACACGACATGGCATAAATCAGCCACCATAATTGACAGCTTATGACTCGACAATGAAATCTCTTACTGATCTCCAGATTATAGGCGAGATTGGCATCGGTTAAAACGTTGACTGATGTGCAGAGAGTACCCTTTTTTACAAGTCTTTAAAATTACAGAACTTTTTATCAATAAACTAGACAAACGAAGCTTATAAATCTATTTCAATTCAATTACAAGAGATTTCAAAATAGCTTAAATACACAAACTTCAAAGAAACGCTTTTAAAGAATACTTTGCATAGTACCAAAGTCAACCTAAACTGGCATTATTCCACACCTTACATTTATCAAGGTGTTACCCTCGCTCATTATCATGTTTATATAAAACAAAAATATGATTTTTTTAACCAGGAAACCTTAAATTCGAAGAATCTGATTTTTGTCCCAAGTGCAACATATTATTACCAAAGATAATGTTGATGACCAGTCTTAGGATTTTCTGAGGTTCAAGGAAAATATCAAATTTACAATATTATGACTTATTTCCTTGATTTACTATCATTTTCAAACCAATGGATAACAACCAGCGTGATAAGCATTACATAAACTATAGTATTCAATTCTAAGGGAATAAAGTGTGCTGTTTTGAATATTTTTCATGCTCAAAGTTAATATTTCTTACATTTATTAGTTATTCGACATACACATGGCACATTAGTACTATAATATTAAGTGAAAAGTGTTCTTTTTTGCAACAAGAAGTCTTATCGACATATGTTTGTCCCAAGTGCAACGCAATGAGGAAAAATGGGCAGCTTTTTGAATGTCATGTTTTACCAGATTTAATAATTGTATCGCTTCGAAATTTTCAGAGCTGTTCTAGAATGTATTGAACTTAAATAAAAATATAATAATTGCAATATATATGGAGAAATCAAATGAGTGGGATAACTTTTATGGGCAGAAACAATACATTTCAGGTATAATGTACGAAAAAATGGCGCAAAAATATTTTTTTCAAGGAAATTGCTGAAATTAGCGTTTTAGAATTATGAACCAAGATATATTCAATTGAACTTGACAAATGTTTTATTTCAAACGTGTATGTAACAACTTTATGGCGCTCTGCTAAAGAAGTACTGTGTTTTTAAATAAAGTGCCATTAATGACAAAACCATATGAATTGCAGAAACATGGATAATTTCAGAGGGTGTTCGCTATTAATTTCTTAAACTTCAACATCTTTAGTGATGATTTTTACCAAAACTAAATTGCTGCAAGGCTGTTTGATTTTTTACCTCAATGTCACACTTTGACTTCATTTTTTGAACTTCACCCTTAAGGTGTTTGGCATCATGAAGATCCTGTGTATACCACGGACACCCAGGTCTCAATACAATAGTTTTAGTAAGTAAAGGAGCATGTCTATCAACAAGTGATTGCAATTCATTGGTATAGGCATCCAGTAAAGTATCCATGTCATTCGATTTCAAAGCACAACGCAGTATTTTTGATTCAGAGATATATTGTTTAAAACTATCGACATTAATAGAGCGAAGACGTCTGTACGAAACAGTTTTGCTAATCTGGCTAGGCCTTGTTGCCTGTACGCTAAATTCTAACGCCTAATGTTCACAGAAAGCATTGCCGTTCTGGTCAGAAATCCCTGGGTCAGTGACTGCTACGTCGGAAAGAGTATTATCAGATTCTCTGGTGATGACAACATCCAAGGTGTGGCCATTTATATGTGTTGGTTGGGAAACGTGCTGTTTTAGTCCACAGGATTCAAGGAGACTTATCAGCTTTGCAGTTTCATGATTTGTTGGATTGTCCATGTGGAAATTCAGATCTCCTGTTATTAAGATGTCACTACTAACTGTTGTATACTTTGCTAAAAATGCAGGCCATTCATTGTCAAGAAAAGCGATGGTACTTAGACCATTCTCACGTGTTGGTTGGGGTCTATATTCTACAGCCAATCGCATGGCGTAGCCATTCAAAAAAATATGGCAGTCAATGTATTCAAAATTCGAGAATATTTTGGACTGACTTGTCTCTATAAGGCGAAGGTCAACAGCATTTGAATGTATAACGGCTACGCCCCTCCTCGTCTACCTGTGCGAGGAACATGACTCATCTGATAGCAATCAGGTAGCAATTGGCTTATGCAGGCCTTATCAATGTGTGTCCCAAGCCATGTTTCTGTTATAGTAACAATGTCAAATTTGAGAGGATGTAATCACATATAGATAGAGTTTTATTTTTCACCGACCTTGCATTCAAAGTGCACATTTTTATGTAGGATATTCCTTTTGTGTTATTAAGTGATTTGTTGCATGTGTTTTTAGGATAAATTAAATTGCTTATATTTGCTTTTGTGGGTTTAGTTATTTTATTAGATATGCCACCTCTTTTGCCACGTTGTCGTTTGGCTGACTGAAGAAACGATTGAGATAATTTCAACTGATTTATTTTGAAGCAAACACTAGAATCGGGTCTGTATAAGCGTCTCTTTTTCTAGCGACATTTGAGCCAATATTTAACAGCTCCGAACGACTATAACGGAGGTTCACGCTTGATTTGCTCTGACATGTGGGTAAAAAAGTAGGACACCTGTATTCGTGTAGAAAACTACTAAAATTTTGAGCTACTGTAAGCGGTTTAAAAAATGTAAAGAAATAAACACAAAGTGATGTTATAAACATATTTTTATCTTAAAAATGCAAATATATTAATAATCTATAGAATATCTTTCAAAATGTAAAAGAAGTAATTGGATAAAGAAGCTGTAAATTGGGAATTTAATTAAAATAGTGTGACCTATATAAATAGTCTGCCTCATTCGGCGACCGCTTGCAGTTATGAGATTTTATAACAATTCCGAGGGTTTATCAAAACATAATGGGATTAGTTCGAAATTCGTAACTAATTATGGCATGAATACTGAAAGACCAAAAGTAAAATGAAAATACTGGAAGCACTGTAAAACTGGGTACCTGTAAAACTGCCTGCTTTGAATACTTGTCTAATTCGATATTTCAACATATTTAAACTAGAAATTTTTGTTGAGTTTCTATCAAATATCATCCTCTGAATCCAGATTTTCGTCTAAAACGGCATCTGACTTAATAATTAGTGTCGACTATAGAACTTGAAAATTTTGTTGAGTTTCTATCAGATACCATCCTCTGAGTCCAGATATTGGTCTTAAACAGCATTGCGGTTGATAAATATTGTCGACTATATAGAACTAAAATTCGGGCCCCTAAAATTCTCTTTGATTTTCTATCAGATACCAAAATGACACATACAGAAAACATTATTGTTTCTATGTGGGCGAATTTCCTAATCGTCTTTTTTATACCGGTAAATGACGTTAGCTTATAGCACCAAATTATGACGTCTCGTCGTATTGTTGAAGTCACACATAACAAAATAAGCTGTAATACGAATTAGAGGCAAATCTGTATTGGAAAACTCTGAATCCATTTTTTGATCAAAAAGAGCTTTTGAGTTGTTAATTAGTGTCGACTGTTAAACTAGCAACTGGGCTGTCTACTGCTACTAACTACATGTACTCAATTTTGATATTTTGGCCAAGAATGTCGACTATTAAACTAGCTACTGGAGCTGAGTTCCGACCAGATACTAACATCTGAATCCAGATTTCGGTTGAAAGGGGCCTAGGAATTGTTGATTGGTGTCGACTATTAAACTAGCAACCGGAGCTGAGCTCCAATTAGAAATTAACCCCGGAATCTAGGATTTGGTCAAAAGGGGCCTGGGACTTGTAAGTTATCGCCGAATATTGAATTAAGAACTGGGGCTGAGTTCCTATCAGGTACTAACCTATCCTGGGAAACCCAGCGGTCATAGCGACGCGTATGTAGCGTAGCTATGACCGCTGGGTTTCCGAGGATGGTACTAACCTTTGAATCCAGATTTTGACCAAAGAAGGACTTGCGGTTGTTAATTAGTGTCGACTATAAAACTATCAAGTAGAGCTGAGTTCCGACCAGAAGCTGTTCTCTAAATTCAGACTTTGATCGAAAAAGGAACTTTAATTTGTTAGTCAGTATCCACTATTAAACTAGCAACATTTCAGCAGAGTTCCTATCAGATACTAACATATGAATCCAGATTGTAGTAAAAAAAAATGGCCGGGGGTTGTTAGTCAGTGTCGACTTTTAAACTAGCAAATGAAGCTTATTTCTTATCAGATACTAAACTCTGAATCCAGAATTTGGTCAAAAAGGGCACGGGAGTTGTTAGTTAGTGTCGACTATTTTAATATTAGCAACTGGAGCTGAGATCAGATACTCAGCACTGCAGATTTTGGTAAAAATGGGCTATCTATCTATCTACGAGTATCTATTAATACTGCAACACCCAATCGCGGAGATTTTGTGCAGGTCTGCGCGTCTGTGCAAGATGTTAAAAAGATGGAAAAGTGAATTAAAAGAATTTGGGAAGGTGAAAAAGATAGTAATGTGCTGTTGAAAAGTTTCATGTTTAGTGTGCAGTGAAGATAAAACAGATAAAAACAGATATACTATTTATGGTTTACTGTGGTCAATACTGCTGACTCCTTTTTTGAAGGAGTCAATTGTCGGCAGCAAGACAACATTTGACGGCAGACGATTCCACTCCACAACAGCTAGAGGAAAAAAGGAATACTTGTAGAAGTTTGAGGTAGCTTGTAGTTGTCTGTATGCGAGGGGGTGTGAGTGTCTTGTATATCTTGTAGGGTGTTTGAGGTATGGCGGCACTGGTACGGCAACAAGCCCGTTTACAATTTTGTAGAACAGACACAGTCTAGCATCTGTTCGTCTGTTTTCTAGGGTGCGCCAGCCCAATGTACACAGCATGGCAGTCACACTCACGTAAGTGCAGTAGTTTGATGTGACCCACCTTGCTGCTCTGTGCTGGACCATCTCCACTTTGCGTATGTTTTGTTTGGTATGTGGGCTCCACACAGGGGATGCGTATTCAAGTATGGGGCGGACAAGTGACTTGTAGGCCATGTCGCGTATACCTTGGTGCTTCGGTTTGATGTTGCGCTTTATGAACCCTAAGGCCTTGTTTCCAGCGCTGGCAACTTTACCAATGTGGTGATTGAAGGACAAGTCCTCACTAATCTCCACACCAAGGTACTTAGAATGCTTTACGGCCTCAAGCACTTGCCCGTGAAGTGTGTACTGTGTAGGGATAGGGGTTCTTGCTTTGGTTATATGGATAACATTGCACTTACTTGGATTGAACTCCATATCCCATTGCAGTTCACACTGGTGGAGCCGATCCAGATCATTCTGCAGTATGGCAGAGTCCGCCTCTCTTGAAATGGCAAGGTATGCAGCAGTGTCATCGGCAAACAACCTGACACGGGAGGCAACGTCTTGCGGTAGATCGTTTATATATATGAGAAAGAGGATAGGACCAAGAACGGACCCCTGTGGAACACCAGAGGTTACTGGGACTGTATCGGATGCTACGTTCTCGATCACTACCCTCTGCGATCTACCTGCAAGAAATGCCTTAATCCATGCCAAGCTGCTGCCTCTGACACCGTAGGTGTGTAGCTTGTAGAGGAGCTTAGTGTGACTGACCTTGTCAAATGCCTTACTAAAGTCAAGCAAGACAAGGTCAGTCTGCTTACCTTGCTGTAGGTTTCTTGCTATGTCCTCTACCAGCGATACCAACTGTGTCTCACATGACCTCTTAGACCTGAAACCATGCTGAAGGTCATAGAGAATATTGTTACCGTCCAAATGAGACATGAGGTTTGTAGTAACAATATGCTCCATGAGCTTGCAGCAAATGCATGTGAGGGAAATAGGCCTGTAGTTAGATGCCATGCATCTCTCACCTTTTTTGAAAAGCGGGCTAACATTTGCCTCAGACCAGTCAGCTGGGATGGTTCCTGTAGAGAGAGACTGTTGGAAGATTACTGCCAAAACGGGAGCAATCTCCTCTCTTACCTTTTGCAGCACTAGTGGCTTTAGCTGATCTGGTCCACAAGCCTTGTGGGGGTTTAAATCCTTCAATAGTTTCAGGATACCTCGCTCTGAAATGACTATGTCTGGCATAGGGGTATAGGCATGAGATTGACGACCCTTTTTGGAGTAATTTCCTGGTAATTGATGATCCTGTATTTCCTGCTCGCAAAGTTGGCTTAGTTTCAGGGGAGACTTTGGTGTAAACACAGATTGAAATTGGCTATTAAGTATATTTGCCTTAGTCTTAGGATCAGTATACATAACACCATTTTGTTTTAGGGGGGCTATACCTTGTGAATCCTGCCTTGTACTCTTTAACAGGGAGAAGAGCTTCTTGCTACTGTAGGTATTTGTTACCTCATCTGCAGTTTTATGCAGTCCGAGAATCTCTTCAAGGTAGTCCTCCTCAGCTTTCTTCAAGCGCTGCTTCACACGGTTTCGCCACTGGGCGTGCTTCTCTTTAAGCTGCCTCTTCTTACCTGGTGTTCTAGCATGCTTGGACTGCTGATAGAGACTATGCCGTTTCCTCATGTCACGTATGATCTTTTGAGTGATCCAAGGGAGTTTGTTCTTACCAGTGATGTTCTTTTTCGGGACATGCTTTTCAATACCAGACAGGAGTGATTCCTTGAATGAGGTCCACAAGTCATTAACCTTCTTACCTGCATATGATGACATGAAGGTATCCCTGAATGTCTCCATGTGTTCCTTTAGTCCATCCCAGTTTGCTCGTTTGTACAGTAGTACCTGGCGGGGTCCTGATCTAGTTGTTTCTGCCCTTATACTTACCTCTGCATAGACAATATCATGGTCGGATAATCCTGGAACAGTCTTTACTTTATTAATAAGTGTGGGGTTGTTTGTCAGGAATAGGTCAAGAATGTTGTCATTTCTAGTGGGCTGATTTACAACTTGAACAAGATTAAGGTCGTTTAACATGTCAATGAAATCAGTGTATATCTGGGTGTGTGAACATCCTTCTTTAATTGAAGGGATGTTGTCAGTCCATGTGAAGTTGGGGTAATTAAGGGGGAATACTCCAGTTTTTTTGGAACACTCGGACATTACTGTAGTAAATAAATGTTTCGTACCAATATGTTTCGCTACCAGATTTTCAATAGTATAACACATCATTACAATTTACCATTTTCGACGATAAAAGCGTATTTATTATGCGAAACTGATTTTCTCAAGATGGAAATCGATTATTTAGAGCAAGACAGTCGTAAGTATGTATGCAGTTACCACTGTTTTGCGTCATTTTTGTCATGTGTAGCTAATAAGAATTGCTGCAATTCACTAATAAGTGCGCTGACCTATACATTTTCTTTTTAAATTATTACCAGGACATGTTGCTTAATACAATGAGGGAGTTTTATCAAATTCTATTATGTAGAACTTGAAATATGTCCAAAAATATGCAAATTTTGACATAAAACACTCCAGCTTCGATGATCTAACCGAACACGTTAGCATGCTGTTTTATACATTTACGCATTTATAATAGCACATATTTTGGATTTTCTGTTCGTATGAAATGTAAGACGCTACTTTAAGTTCGTTTTCGGGACTAACCGATGAATACACAGCTTTTTATTAGCATTTTAGTGACCTTGGACAGGTGCTAGAAATTGTGCATTTTTTTTTATGTAGGGGTATGTGATACGAATACCAATAAAATTCAAACAAGATCGCTGATCACCCATTTTTATTTTATTTTTCAATTGGTAATAACATGTAATTACAACATACAAAATATAAATAAAGTCTATTATTGGGAAAAAAATTAGGAAACTGGAGCATTCCCCCTTAAAATCTCCCAATACCCATATATTTGTATTTGTGTTATCCCTATGCACCATTTCGATTGACCTCTGTAGTTCAGCTAAGCTTTCCCTGTCATTTTCTTTGGGTTTGTAGTAAGCTGCTATGTGCAGTGTTTTAGCTCCTGTAATTTGGAGTTTAACCCAAGCAACTTCACAGTCAGTTTGGTACTGTGGCTCCTCACTAACAATATACTTGTCCTTTACAAGAACGAGTACACCACCACCTTTAGTATTAGTGATCCTATCACGTCTAAAACATTGATAACCCAGGGACTTGGGAAGTATTTCTGAGCTCAGTATGTGTGGGGCAAGCCAAGTTTCGGTGCCTATCACAATATCAGGTTGGAGTTGGTCCAGCATGGTGTGTAATTCCGGCCTTTTGTCACTATTCAGCGACTGAAAGTTTATATTTAAAACTTTTAGATGTTCCGGTCTCTTACACACAAATGGGGCTGGTGCAGCCTTACCTTTACGCACAGGTGTTGATGTAACTGGTGCATCTGATAAGGCACTGAAACTGTTTGTTGTTGTGAAACTGTCGGATAAGGGTGTATCAAACAGAGATGTGCTGAAGTTGGGCATACCACATGACAGGCAACACCATGAGTAGTCATTGTTAATATGTATGTCATACATGGATGCACCAAGATTTTGGCAGTCAATGTGGAACCTTTGATCACAACTGTCACAAACAATGGCTTTGTGTGCTTGTTTTACGGCCAGTCCACATGAACCACATGGGTACTTACATTTCCCAGGACCTGTTTTTTTTTCAACATCTGAAGATCTATTTATCAGCAATTTCAAGTAGTTGTAATTTGTTTTCGGGCACCTAACGTGTTTGTGGTATGGTCCAATAGTAGACGATGACCACTTTGATGAATGTTGTTTCTGGGCTAATAGCCTTGAGTTACTTTCCAAGTACATGTTTATCTGAATGAATATGTTTGCTGTCATGACAGACAAATGTGGTTTGGGGTGTTTCGATGTGACACTTGGGGACATGTTAGTTAGTGCCGACTATTAAACTAGTAATTGGGCTGAGTTTCTATCAGACACTAACCTTTGAAACCAAATTTTGGTCAAAAAGGGCAGACATGGGAGTTGACATGCATATTAATGCTCTCGACTATTTTATGTACTTTTTGGTGATTTTATTTTTGATAATCAGCCTTTTTTGGTAATTTTTAGAAGTGTGCCATTTTGACCCAATAGTATAATACCACTTCCTTGGTGAAGTTAAAAAAAGAAAGAAAAAATGTAAGGTATATAGCCTAACATATATTTAATTTCCAGTCTAATCAAAACTGGGTCATTTCCGCTTTTCCTCCCAAATGTCTAACATCCGGTCATCTCAGCCGGCTTTCTAGAAAAAACACTTTTCCTCAACATTTTAATTATTCTACTGTTTCATTAAGCTGGTAAATCATTGATTTTAAGTTCTATATGATTGATTTTTTGCATTAAAGTCGGAACCTTGCTAAGATCACTTGATTATTGTTTAATTACGTGGGAGTTAAAAGTATCTGCCGGCTCATAAAGGGTCATAATTGATATTTGCTGTCAACTTTTACCGTTAGCACACCCGATAAACAATACCAGATTATCTCGCTGAACACAGCTTGGATTACATTATTTGATAAAGCATTCTACAGCATAGTTGGTAAGTGTTCGTTGTGTTAGCTCTAAATAGTAATGATCGTTTTATTGTCCTTTTTATCGAAAAGAAAACTGCATGTTGCATTGAGAGAGTTATCTCGCTTTGTTGACAAATTGACAGAACAATATTCTTCATCCCTTTAAAGATAACCAAGAACTGTCAGTTTATTGGTCATTGTCTAATCAGGGCTAGCGCTGTGTCAAAAAAAGTTTGA